>CM060707.1:144909665-145310477 GCA_030686995.1 Artemisia argyi | reverse complement strand
AGTTAATTAGTTAGTAGTAGTGTAGTTTAGTAATAGAATCTTAATGTCATTTTAATTATACATTTTTTTAGCAAATCCATGCATTAGTACTCCTAAACTGCTTAGCTTGTTGTTTTGTGCTTATGTAAGTTTGTTGTATCATAGCACAACCTTGTGAATCAGTTTCAATGCGTAACTCACTCAATTGTCTTGAAAATAAAAAATCAAGTCCTAATAAGGACTGTTTGGATCAAGGGATTTTAGGGTGAACCAGGGTGGCTTCATTGTTGCTTGTGGTTTCTTTTAGTCATTTTAGGGTGTAGTAGGACTAGTCAAGCTTAAAATTGGTGGTTTTAGTTCAAGAAAGTCAAAATCAACTAGAATATCTCATATCTGTCTACTGTTGAGGTATTGAGATCTATAAACCCTCATATTAGCTTATAAGTTGAAACTTTAAGTTAGATTAGTTTTATTTTAGCTTAAAACATGTTTTAAAGTCATTACCTTAAGATCCAAACTCATATAAGTCAAAGTTCCAAGTTTATATAAAAAGTCAAAATTTCTCTTTGTGCAGAAAATCCAATTATTGCATGATTTTTACTGATTTTTGTGTTTGGATTCAGGCTTTGATCTTTTTATATGTTGTAGTCCCCCACCTAGTCTATTGAATCCTTGCATTGGCTTATTTTGTGAATTTTTCTTATAGCTTATTCCACTTCTTAAAGTGGCCTGTAGGCCTTAAGCTTGCCCTGCACCAGGGCACTCACCATTTTGCCCCATTTTCCTTGGCTTGTCCTGCCCTCACCTGTGGGTCCCACCCATTGATTCTTGGCTTATTGGAAAGCCAATAATCCAAATTTCAAGGCTCATAGCTTATTTTCAGGATTGTAGCATAATAGGTAGGGCTGCAAGCCTGCAAGTCCCATTTAGTTTGTCCCATTTCACATGTATGCTGAGGTCTCAGCTTTTGTGCCAAATTTCTAAGCCCTCCCCTGCCTTCAATAGTGGGTTCCAGAGGTTGAGCTTTAGCTTTTTGAAAAGCCAATAAGCTCAGCTTATTGGACCTACTTTTTGTTTGGGGTTCCAATCTCCCTAGTGGGCCCCACAGGCCTGCAAAGGTTGCCCATTTGGCCTGAGTGGTCTGTGCTTATTTGGATTTGCTTACTCCAAGTTTTTGGCTTATTGTATGTGCTTATTCCTTTGCTATTGCTTATTTCAAGTTCCCTTACCCATGTTGTAGCTTATTTACTCTTTGGTTTATACTGAGTAGCTTTTTATAAGCTTATTCAAATCCTAATAAGCTTTGACAACCAACCTGTTAAGCTTAATAGGATCCATAGTGCTTATTTTTAAGCACTAGCCAAAGTCCCTTTATTAAAGTTGTTTGTTTATGTGTGTTAAAATAGTTTTGTAAAAGAAAATTCCAGAAAAGTCAAAAATAAATAAATTGATAGCTTCTATTTAATATTATTTATATTTTTTTAATTTTCCTTTTTAGCTTTTTATTAAGTAATTTGCATTTTTATATTTTTCTAAATTTTCTTTTATATTAAAGTATTTTTAGTAATTTTTCCAGAATTTTCTATTGTCATTTAGTATTTATTAGATTTAATATTAGTTTTATTAATTTTTAATTAATATTTAAGTATTAAATAGCAAAATTAGTTTTTATTAAGCACTACCTAGTTTTTATATTTTTCCTAGCTTTTATATAATATAAATTATTTTTAGGAATTTTTCCATAATTTTTACTGTTCATCTTCTATTTTTTATAATTTAATTACTTTAAGTAGTAATTAATTAATAATTAGGATAATAAGTAGTAAAATAATTTAAAAATACATAATATAAACTTTTTATAATTTTTTAGGATTCCTGAGATGGTTAATTAGTTTTATAAATTTTCTCATAATTTTCTAAGTCATTTTGTTATTTTTAGTAATTTAAATTAGTTTAATTAGTTTAATTAATATAATTAGTAGTTAATTAATATTCAATCCACAAAAAGACAAAAAAAAATATTTTTAGTTTCTAAATTTATTTTAAGTCATTTTAGAATTTTAAAAAATTAATTTGCAATTTTCTAGTTTAATTTTGTATTATTAAGTTTTTATTATAAGTTAATTAGTTTTAATTAAATAATTAAATAGTTTTTATTTAAATAATTAATATTAAATAATAAAATAATCAAAAAAATAATTTTCTTTTAAATATTAAGTTTATAAAAGTTTTAATTTCACCCCCTGTAGTTGTAAATTGTTTAAAACTCACATTTTCTTCTGTCCGTAAACTTTTTTGATTGTCAATTTGCTTACGTTTGTTTATATCTGTGATTCTGTAAATGTTAATACTATTTCATTATCTTAATTTCAAGCAATCAGTAGTGTAAATCAAATCCAAATCATCTTTGGTTACTGTCCTCAGTATCACTCATTCCCATAAACGTTTCAAAACACCATTTGAATCTCGTCGTGACATAACGACCCGGGGAAACTCTGTACTATCCGGAAGCATTGGTCTAGGTTGTTTGACCTTGTTGACCATTCACTTGGTTAATTTAGGTTGACCGTCAAGGCTCAATCAAGGTTCATTAAAAGAAACAAAAAATTTTCTAACTCAAAGGCAAATGACAATTCTGAATGTTTTAAATGTGGCAAAAAGGGTCATTTTGCAAAAGATTGTTTCTCAAAAACAACCTCAGAACCATCTTACAAATTCTCAGGAAACAATTTCTCTTCAAGAACTAGCAAGTTTCAACCTAAGTTGCTTCAATCAAATCAGTTTGTTCAAAACAAAATTGAAAAAATTCCTCAAAAAGATTTTGAAGCCAAATATAAAAAGGCCAAGGCCAAACTTGCTCTTCTTGAGTCTGCTTCCTCAGTCACTCAGCCACCTCAGGCTCCCAAACAAGCTCAGGCTAAAAACAAGGGGCTAGTTGCTGAAATATTTGACTGGGATGAGGTTGAAGTGTCTTTTGATGATGATGAAGTTCATATCAGTGCCCTGATGGCTCTCTCAGAAGACAACAAGCTTGTTGTTGGAAAAGGTCATGCTAGGAATGGAGAATGGGTGAACATCACAATGAGAAAGGTAAACATCTACTTTCTATGGATGATGATGCTGATTGGAAATCTTACTTAGATTATATTAATGTTGATCTTAAGTATGTTGAAGAGCAGAGACTAAACTTGTTTTCAAAATTTAACAAATTGAGTTTTGAATTAAATAAATGTAGAGATGAACTTTTTGCTTTAAAACAAGCTAAGCTTGAAAGTGTCACACTTCAAATTCAAAATTCTAAACTTGTAAAACAAAATCAAGCTCTTCAAGAAGAACTTAAGAAAGAAAAGGCTGTAATTTGGAAATGGACTTAGAAGAACCCCAAACTTTTTGACACACTGAATCTCACACCCAGCTACAAAAAGGCTGCTCTGGGTGAAGATCAACTCACTGAAATGTCTAGGGAGAGTAGCCATTCAACAGCCTTTCTGTCAGCAAACATACTCTCTAGCAAAGAACTTGCTCCTAAACCCAGTGATTGGATTGAAAGAGTCAATCCTGATAGTAAACTGCCAAACTTTAACACTAGAAGAATTCTAGAGCCTGAAAGCCAGGCTATTAAGGAGTTGCTAGGAGTCACTGATGAACCCAGTCACACTGAGTCCATCACTGAGTCTAAGTCAGATTCACAATCACCACTCCCTCCACTGAAACAACTTCAGGGAGCAGCACCTAGTTCAGATCTTGCACCACCAGTTTATCAACCTCACTCTCCTAAGGAGAAAACAAATCCAGGAATAACCATCCTGAAGAGACCTACGTCTATATCTCCTGAGAACTACACACCCTCAGTATCCATAGAAACAAAACCTGAAAGCACTGATTCAAAGTTTGATCAGTTAGCTGAACTTGTCAAGAAGTTGAGTGAAAAGATTGAGTCCACTGAGAAACACTCTGACTCAAAATCTAAACCAGCAACTTCCTCAAGTTCCTCCAAACCAAAACCCTCATCAAAACCTTCAGTGAGATGTGAACTTTGCAATCTTCCAGGTCACTCCACTGATAATTGCTTCAGAATCCTGTTCTGCATGATATGTAAACAAGAAGACCACAGGACTTGTGATCACAACTCTCACACTGCTTCCCTAAAAGCACAAGGTCATTACAGAACACAAGGCTATCAGTATGCCTCATCTTCCAATCAAAGACAAAAGGCTAAGCCTTTCTTGCCATGTCCTCACTGTGGGTTCAAGGATCATCTACCTGATGATTGTATGACGAACAACTGTTGTAACATCTGTGGAGACCCCACACATGATGACAAGGGACATGATAAGATCATTCAATCCAGAAGAAACACCTCTACCAGCAATTCTCAGTCAACTGAGTCTTCAACTACCACAAAATGTAAAACATGTGGAAGCTCAGTTCACTCTACTTCAGACCATGGCTCCTTAGCTAAGTTCAAAAAGTCCCTGAGGACTAAGCCCACTAGGAGGTGGGGTAACAAGAAAAACTAACCTAGTTTACTATTTATGCAGAAACACATTAGGGATCCTGCTTGGCACCTCGACAGTGGATGCTCAAGAAGTTAGACTGGTGTGAAGAGTTATCTGTACAAATACATAGAAGAACCAAGACCCAAAGTAGTATTTGGTGATAACTCATCAGCTCCCACTGAAGGTTATGGTTCAGTAAACTGCAATGGTATAGTTTTTACAAGAATAGCTTATGTCAATGGTCTGAAGTACAATCTGATAAGTGTGAGTCAACTATGTGATGCAAAATACATAGTTCAGTTTAATGATAAGAGAGGTATCATCTTCAATGCCAACAAGGAAGTTGTGTTGATTGCTCCCAGGAGGGATGATGTTTATGTCCTAGACATGTCATCCCTCACTCAGAATGGGACTTGCCTATTCTCTAAGGCAAGTGAGACAATCAACTGGCTTTGACATAGGAGACTCTCTCATCTCAATTTCAAAAACATCAACAACCTGGCCAAACAGAACAAAGTTCTTGGCTTTCCCTCCCTGGTGTATACCAAAGACAAGTCTTGTTCTGCTTGTGAAATAGGAAAACACCACAGGGCATCATTCAAAACCAAACAATCATTCTCTATCAAAAGCTGCCTACATCTTCTCCATATGGACTTTTTTGGACCTGTCAGTCCCATGTCCATTCATCATGAGAAGTATACTCTGGTCATTGTGGATGAATACTCAAGATACACTTGGGTTTACTTCCTGACCAAAAAGAGTCAGGCAGTTGACACAGTCATGTCATTTGTCAGGAACATTGAAAATCAAAATGATGTCAAAGTTAAACAAATTAGAACTGACAATGGCACTGAATTCAAAAACTATGACCTTTAGTGTTTTTGTGATGAGAAAGGGATTTCTCCGAATTTCACTTCTCCCTATACTCCTGAACAAAATGGAATAGCTGAAAGGAGAAATAGAACACTCATTGAGGCAGCAAGGACAATGTTAAATGGCTCAGTCCTATCAAAACACTTCTGGACTGAGGCAGTTATAACAACCTGCTACACCCAAAATTGGTCCATCATTGTGAAAAGGCACAATAAGACACCTTATGAGATATTCAAAGGAAGGATCCCTGACATCAGCTACTTTCATGTATTTGGGTGTCTTGTGTTTATTCATAATCACAAGGATCACTTGGGTAAATTTGATGCCAAAGCTGATGATGGATACTTCTTGGGATATTCTCTGGTCTCCAAAGCCTTCAGGGTGTGTAACACAAGGAGACATCAAACTGAGGAAACTTATCATATAACAGTTGATGAGAGCACTAAATCCATCAGGTTCTCCAATTCCTCAGTTGAAGAGATTGGTATTGATGATTCTTCAAGGTATCCTCCTGATGAGTATCTCCCTGAGAATCATACAACTCAATACCAAGCTGATGTTGATGTCTCATACTACATCATCCCTCACAATCTACCCCAACCAACCATCAGTGAAGTCATTGAAACACAAGTCTCCAATGAGACCACTTCCATTGAACCAATTGTTCAGGAAACCTCAAACCAAGCCATTCACACTGAGGTCACTGAAGACCAAAATCTTGAGTTACCTCAGGTTCCTGTGATTGAACCCACTCCAACAATTCAGGCTTCTACAAGCTCTAACTCCTATCCTAGACCTCAAGATAGCTGGACAAAATCCAAAACTATTGAGCTTGTAAACATCATTGGTGAGCCCACTAAAGGAATGCTTACAAAAAGCATGGCTGCCAAACTCAAGGCAGCCTCAGCCAATGTTTGTCTCTATGTAGATTTTCTTTCTGACATAGAACCCAAAAATGTTAAAGAACCTTTAACTTATGAAAGCTGGATTCAGGCCATGAGAGGAGAGTTGGAACAATTTGACAGGAATAATGTCATGACCCTTGTTGAATGCCCCAATGGTGTTCTAATCATTGGAATGAAATGGGTCTACAAGAACAAAACTGATGAAAATGGAACAGTCATCAAAAATAAGGCTAGACTTGTTGCAAAAGGGTATAACCAACAGGAAGGTATTGATTATGAGGAAACCTTTGCACCTGTTGCTAGAATGTAAGCCATCAGGATCTTCCTAGCCTATGCAATATACATGAACTTTAAAGTTTACCAAATGGATGTAAAAAGTGCATTCATGAATGGTGAAATTAAAGAAGATGTCTATGTGCAACAACCTCCTGGCTTTGAAAGCAGTGAATTTCCTAACCATGTCTACAAGCTTAACAAAGCCCTTTATGGACTAAAGCAAGCACCCAGGGCATGGTATGAAACACTTTCTTCCTTCCTGATCTAAAACAAGTTTGTCAGATGAAAGATTGACAACACCATGTTCATCTATAGAACAAAAAGTGATGTCATTCTTGTCCAAGTGTATGTTGATGACATCATCTTTGGCTCAACAAGTTACAAACTTTGCAAACAGTTTGAAAAACTGATGACCTCAAAGTTTAAAATGAGCATGATGGGTGAACTCACTTACTTCCTTGGACTTCAAATCAAACAGACTAACAAAGGCATATCCATTTGTAAGGAAAAATACATCAGGAACCTGCTGAAGAAGTATGAGCTCTCTGATTGCTCTTCAGTGAAAACCCCCATGGTTCCTCCAAACAACCTTGGTCCTGACCTCACTGGTAAATCAGTGAATCAAACCCTATACAGAGGAATGATAAGGTCACTGATGTACTTACTTGCCTCAAGGCCTGACATCCAATTCTCAGTCTGCCTTTGTGCTAGATATCAGTTTGAACCAAAAGAGTCTCATCTTACTGCTGTAAAGAGAATCATCAGATACCTGAAGGGTACACCCAACCTTGATTTATATTACCCCAAATGTTCATGGTTTGATCTCAAGGGATACACTGATTCAGACTATGCAGGCTGTAATATGGATAGAAAAAGTACTTCAGGATCCTGCCAATTCCTTGGTGGCAAACTTGTGTGTTGGAGTACAAAGAAACAACAATCAGTGGCCATGTCCTCAGCTGAAGCTAAATATGTGGCTGCTGCAGGGTGTTGTGCAAATGTACTTTGGATGAAGAGCCAACTGAGTGACTATGCCATTCAGTACAAGATGGTACCCATCTTTTGTGACAACACCAGTGCTATAGCCATCTCCAATAACCCAGTGCTTAATCAAAGAACCAAACACATTGACATTAGGTCCCATTTCATCAGGGACCACATCATGAATGGAGAAATTGAATTACATTTCATCCCCACTGAGTATCAGCTAGCAGATATTTTTACTAAACCCCTGGATGAACCCACTTTCACCAGACTGAAAGCTGAGTTGGGCATGTAGGACATTGAATCAGGAAACTAATGAAATTAGTTCCAACCTGATGTATATTCTCCTAGGTCCCTGAATAAACTTTTTTTCTCAGTGATATGAACCTCATCACTGATCATCAACTCACTGAATGATAATTCATTCAGGGGGGCTCAAGATATAATATGGCATTGAATACCCTAACTAAATACTCTAAGTACTTAGTTAGTAAATGTCCCAGGTAGGTAACTGATTCCTATTTAATATAGGAATATATGTTGTTTACACAACTGGCATCCACATCTTGGGCCCCTATACCTACCTCACCAAAAACACTTAGCATTAAATGCTCCCTCTCACACAAATACTTGTGTGATGAGATCACTCAGCAAAAGCATCTTTTGCAGAGCCACGCAACTGTTCCTCTAATCATGTTGCGAGAAAAATGGGGTAATAGGAATCGTGCTATTTAATGCGGATATCAAACATGCTTTATAACACCATTTTGAATTTATATCAAAATGTTTGATATCCGCAACAACATAACCCTAATCCATTCCCTATAAATACCCCCACAAAGAAAAACACACACACGCTTTCAAAACTTATCAAAACTCTTGCAAAATTATTTCAAGAACAAATCTGTTTTTCAAACTGTGTGTGTTCCATATTTGATACTAATTTTTCCTCAAAACCAGACCATTTCTCTAAACAATGGCTCCTTCTAAAGTCATCAAATACGCTCCATGTATGACCTTAGAAATCACAACTTTATCACACCAATATAGAAGCAAAGATGAAGTAGAGATTGAAAGATGGTGACTTGATATGTATAAATGTAAATCGTGTATAGAGTAGAGAGAGAGAGAGATGGAAATGAGAGCTTTTATTCAAAGAGAAACACACACAAATACACACACAAGCACACCTTACAAATGAGAGGTAAGGTGCCTTTTATAGTTCCATACATAGGCTTTCTATGGGCTTGGGCTTGGACTTGGTTACATGATTAGATAACAAGGCTTATGAAACATGGCACATGACATACTAGCTTGCCAAGTCCAAGGCCTAATGACTAAACGATTACTAATCTTAACAAACGACACAAAGTTACAATATGAGAATGACCATCACTTCTATATATATATTTTTTTAATGCTAACAATCTCCCCCTAAGGGGTGGTCATTCGAATGATGCTCCACGTGAGTGGGTCTTCCGTGTTCTTTGTCTTTAACTTTGTGTGTCGTTGTAGAATAGTCTTTAGTCTTTGTTCCTTCATGCTTTGTGATCTTTGATGATTGAATTTTCATCGTTCTTTGTTCCTTTGCGATGTGAAGTCATCTGCCTTTCGTCACTTCTGCGTCTGTGGTGGTTGTTTGCCATTCCAACATGCTCATACATCTTCAGTTTTTGAGATACATGCATTTTTTCTTCCGTTCTTTCACCCAGATCTTTGTCATTTTACTTCTGTAGATTCTTCCACATTGCGTAGAATCTTTCTTTGAACCTTTCTTTGCTTTGATCTTTGTGAGAACTTTCCTTTGATTTCGAGATGCATGTATGAGCATGTGGAATCTGTCGCCATGGAGATGAAGTGTCCCTGCATATAAACAGTTAGCAATAAAACATCCGGTACTTACAGTTAAGAATTAGAGATCGTCAACAGCATAGTGTGAAGACTCCTTCTAACCCTTACCAAGGCCGTTCCCATGTCAGATACTCTCGAGAGAGCTTACGAGACCTACTTAGTAGCTCAATGACTGGGTGAGTCGCTGGGGATCACTCCACGACTGTAGACCATTTGAAACCACCGCGAATACTAAGCGTAACCCATAAAGAATTACCGAAGTGACTTGTTGTCAGGGCTGTTTGATGTTGACCCTGGCAGGAATTTCCATTCAATCATTGAGAATCACAAAGGTGAATCCTCTCATAAATGTTCTGGCAGATTGCTAAGATCTGCGTAGGACTCTTTAGTTTACATCTGGCGTCCTTAATGATGAACAACCAGTGTAGAAATATCATGTGTTCCTATGAGATCTTTTGATGAATCTCGAGGCTCTAGACTCGATAAGTGCACATTTGGTTTCCTATGCGGAGATTAGGGAGAGGTCTCCTGCTTCAATATCAACCATCTCTAAGAGACAGATCGATAGATTACACCGGTTCCCTGTGAGAATGAAACAAGCTCTTTTAAGAGAACTTGAGTAGTTAAGAAGGTTTAGTGCAGTGCATCACTGGGTCCATGACGTCTTTGTCTTCAATACCGGTGTCACCTTAGTAACAACCAGTAGCATATGAGTTGAACCCGGTGTCTGCCCTAAGGTTGAACATTTGGAGGGCTATTTCTTTTCACCCTTTTTCATAATTTTTCCTTTTAATTCTTCAACCCCTTCTTTCTCCTTTCTCATTTTCTCCTTTTTTTCAATCATACCTAAGGACTTCTAATTCTAATCTATTGGATTTGTCCTTGGGTAGATCCCTCCGGCTCTGGCGGATCATAGGACGGTTTTTCCTATCCTTAGTCACCTTATAACTCCGTGACTATCCTATTGTTGATCACATGCCATAAAACCTGTTTGCGAAAAATCCCTCAAAGTGTTTATGATAATAAAACACATTGTTGTTACCACTTTGAGAGTTTTGCAATTTTGAAGGACTCCCCCTTCACATGTGCTCATGTAATTTTTAAGAAATTTGCACATGCGGGAGGAGTTTGCACTTTTTGAATTGATCCACTTTCAGCGAACATAACCGATTCGAGACACGCTTACATCACTAGTTAGACTAGCTTGAAATTATTACCCGTCCTGGTCAAGTCCAAAGAAAGTCTCTCGATATGGTACATTCTACTCAGACAAGTCCTATTCGAGACACGCTTACATCACTAGTTGCACTAGCTTGAAATTATTACCCGTCCAGGACAAGTCTTTTCGATTACTGACATTTTAAGCTTCGTCAATTCATTGGTACTTACTGAGTCGAGCTCTTTTGAGATTCAGCCACAATCTTTAAACATCTTTGATCACATTTTAATCATGTCTTCTCCCCCTCAAAAATAGCATAACGTGATATTTTTTATATTAACTGATTAATAAAAAGCTTTTTTTGGAGAGATAGATAGATTTGATTTTGCATGAAATCGGAACATTTTAGTGTTTGTACTCCCCCTTAATGATAGCATATTTTAAATTACTTAAGGGTTTTGAGGGAGTTATCTTGAGCACTCATTTTGAGAGATTTTGAGAAATCTTTTGAACAATCTTGAAAAAGTGCTCAAGAATTTTGTTTGAAAACGAGTTTATGATTGAAATCTTTTTCGTTTGTTTAGACTCGAACTTTTTGAAAAAGATTTCATCATTGAACGTACGAGTCCTTGATTTGAAAATAATCAGAAGTCATCATTAGGGTCCTTATTTGAAATCTTTTCGAGTTATTATACCCGGACCCATGTTTTGAAAAGATTTCACATTGAAGCACGGGTTTTGTACTGAAGTATACGAAAGCCATAGTGAAGAAAATTTTGAGAAACGACATGTTTTAGAAAAACATTTAAAAGAACTCCCGCTCAAGCATCTGTACATGTCCGTATCATTGTTGAATGACATTTCTAGAAACGTACAGAATATTGATTTATACGAGAGACATGTCGTGAGAAGAATATTTTTGGATTTTTTTGATTTTATATTGTTTTTGTATTTTTGAAAATTTTATATTTTTGTATTTTGTTTTTGTTGGTTTTTCAAATTTTGTATTTTGTTTTTTTTTCAAAAATATTTACAGTGAAGCGATTTTGAAAACATTTTTCAAGAAGATTCGAGAAGACGTTCTAGCTCCTCAGGAGTTAGGCTTCGCATGCCAATTCGTCGAACTAAATAGTCAAACCGTTCTTTTGGAAGGGCTTTAGTGAATAGATCGGCGAGTTGGTAATCAGTCTTAACGAAAAATAATTCAACAGTACCCTCTTCCACGTGCTTTGATGAAATGGTAGCGGACTTTGATATGCTTCGTTTTAGAGTGATGTACGGGATTGCACGAGATGACTATGGCACTTTTTGAGTCACAATACATAGGTATTCTATCAAAAGTAAAGCCATAATCTGTGAGCTGTGTCCGCATCCGAAGAACTTGGGCACAACACGCAGATAGAGACACATACTCGGCTTCCGCGGTTGATAGCGCAGTACAATCCTGTTTCTTTGATGACCAGCTTACAAGCTTTTCACCCAAAAATTGTGCTCCACCTGATGTACTCTTTGCTGTAACTTGATCTCCTGCATGGTCTGCATCTGAAAATGCTGTTAGATGAAACCCCGAATCCTTCGGATACCAAAGTCCCATGTTAATGGTGCTTCGTAGGTACCGAAAGATCCGTTTAACCTCTTTGAGGTGAAGTTCGGTAGGCTTTGCCTGAAACCGTGCTAATAAACATACAGTAAATTGAATATCGGGTCGGCTAGCAGTTAGGTATATGAGAGAACCGATCATGCTCTGATATTTCTTCGGATCGATAGGTTTCCCAAACAAATCAGCACCTATTTTTGGTGAAGTGACCATTGGTGTACCAACAGAATCACAATTTTCCATTTCATGTTTTTTCAAAATCTCTATTGTATATTTAGCTTGATTGATAAAAATACCACGAGGGGATTGATGGATTTGTAAACCAAGAAAGAATTTTAGTTCCCCCATCATGGACATTTCAAATTTGCTTTTCATGAGATTTTCAAAATGTTTTGAATGGTTAGGATTGGTTGATCCAAAAATAATGTCGTCCACGTAAATTTGAACGATCAAAATGTCATCTTTGAATTTTTTGATAAACAAGGTGTCATCAACCGTTCCTTTTGTGAAATTGTTTTTAAGCAAGAAAGATGATAGTTCGTCATACCATGCTCTTGGAGCTTGTTTTAAACCATAAATTGCTTTCTTAAGCTTGTAGACGTAGTCTGGATGATCTCTGTCGATGAATCCCTCTGGCTGACTCACATACACTTCTTCTTTCAGAGTTCCATTCAAGAAAGCAGTCTTAATGTCCATCTGATAGACTGTGATGTTTTTGTGAGCTGCATAGGCTAAGAAAATCCGGACTGCTTCAAGTCTAGATACAGGCGCGAATGACTCCTCGAAATCTATCCCTTCTTCTTGTGGATAACCTTTAGCCACGAGACGAGCTTTGTTGCGAATAACAGTCATTTCCTCATCCAGTTTGTTCTTCCACAACCACTTGAGATCAAGAACTCGTTTATCAAGTGGTCGTTCAACAAGTTCCCAACTATCATGTAACAGGTATTGAAGAAATTCCTCCTGCATCGCTTCAATCCAAGGGTTTTCTGCCATTGCTTCCCGAATGTTTTTTGGTTCTTTGAGGCTGATTGAGCAAATGTAAATGCACAATTCGAGATCTGTGGCAAGTTGTCTCCTTGTCTGGACTGGCTTTGAAGGTTCACCAATAATATGTTCTATTGGATGGTCTTTTGTCCATTGAAACGTAGAAGGGTACCTTGGGTGTAACAAATGTGTGTTAGATGGTTCTTGTAACCTTGAAGAAGATTCAGCAGAGTCTGTTGCAAACGGGTTTTCAAATACTTCTTCTTCTTCTTCTAACGTAACATCGTTTGAATTATTTGCTGGTTATTCTTGAAAATTTGTGTTTTGGTTTTGCTTATCAACTCTTGGTAGAACAGTTTCAAGTACTGGAGTTGCTTGAGTAGATGTAGATGATGTAGATGTAGTTGGTGCTTCGGCTTCGATTGTTGTGGATGCATCCTGTGGTGGTGGTGGTGGTTGATGGTTGTGAGCGGGTGTAGCGAAATGTTGTTGAGATGCATTTGTCAAAGTTCCACCATAGTATTCATCAAACATTAACTCGAAGAAATTTTCCAGTTCTTGTTTTGAAGGTTTATCCGTGTTTGTTGACTGAGCTCCTTGAGGCACGAGTCCTGAACTGATGTGTCCAGAAGTCTGCATGTTTGGTGCGGGTCCTAATCCGTTTTGATTAGAAGCCATCGGATTAAGCGCGGGTTCTAGAGCGTATCTCTCAGAAGCCGTTTGTGAAATCTCATCAAACTTCACATTCATCGTCTCCATTATCCTTTTCGTTCTTCTATTATACACCCTGAATGCCCTCGAGTTTTCTGAGTATCCAATGAAGATTCCAATATCACCCTTAGCTTTTAACTTTCCTAGATCTTCTCTATCATTCGTCAGATAGCACAAAGCACCAAATACGTGAAGATAAGAGATATCTGGTTTACGGTTTTTCACTAGCTCATATGGGGTTTTATTGAATCTCGGATGGACTAGGGATCGGTTTTGAGTAAAACAAGCAGTGGCTACAGCATCAGCCCATAAGAATAGAGGTGCACTAGAAAAAATCAGCATTGTGCGAGCAGCTTCCACAAGAGTTCTATTTCTTCTTTCAACTACCCCATTCTGCTGTGGAGTTCTAACAACTGATGTTTGATGTGTGATTCCAACATCTTCAATGTAAGTTCTTAACTCCTGGTTTGTAAATTCTGTGCCATTGTCTGTTCTTATAATCCTTACTGGAGCTTGAAGTAGAACTTGAATACGCTTCAGAAAGGTGATGATGATGCCTGGTGCTTCGTCTTTTGATCTCAAAAACTTTACCTAAGTATATCTTGAATAATCATCAACAATAACGAGAATATACTTTTTCCCATTAATGCTTTCAACTCTCATTGGGCCACATAAGTCCATGTGCAACATATGTAACCTTGCTTCCGAACTAGGTACGGTTTTGGGTTTATATGACGCTCTTTTACTTTTTCCTTGTTCGCATGATGGACATAGGTGTTCCTTGGTGTATTTGAACTTAGGAAGTCCGGTGACGATGTTGTCTTTGGCTAACTTGTTGATGGTGTCGAAATTGAGATGGGATAAGCGTCTATGCCACAGCCAGGACTTAGTTTTGGTTGCCCTTGTCATAAGACAAATTGGTGATGTAGAAGCCATTTGGTTGATGTCGATAGCATACAAATTTGTACCACGATTACCAGTTAAGAGATCATCACCAACCAAATTTCTAATAAAAACCGTGTTTCTTCTAAATGCCACTTCTAAATCTGCATCACAAAACTGCCCGACTGAAAACAAGTTGTGTCCCAACCCTTCGACGTAGTAAACACGAGTGATTAAAAAATTCCCAAATTGAAGATCTCCATAACCCTGAATAGCTGCTACATGATCATTTCCAAATCGTACAATTCCCATGAATTTCCAGACGAAATTGATCAGCAGCTTTAAATTCCCGATCATGTGCTTGGAGCAACCCGATTCGATGATCCAAAGACATATTTCGATAACCTGCCAAGAACAGAAGAGTTTGTATTTGGAAACCGTGTTGAATTTGGTTCCATGGGGTTAGGAGTAAAAGCATAATCACACTCATAGACAGTTGCTACTTGTTTAGCTTGAGCTATTTCTAATTTGCCATCCTGAAGAGTGAACTCTCTACCAGTCGGAATCCACATACAAAACTTAAGATAGTTCCTAGGCATTCGACTAATAGTGGTAGTCCTAAATCGTGCAACTAATCTTTCTATAGATCTGGATCTAGCACTAGGTCTTTTTGGAACATTCTTCTGTTCAGGCGTACCGTACACATTCTTAGAAACACATTCATCATGAACATCATTAATTAAACATTTCTTGCATATTGAACAAACAGAGTCATTACATTCATTAGAAACAGTACGCTCGACATTACATTCAGATGAATCATGTTTCTTATTACAAAGCGATAAATTCCTAGGGTGTTCTTCTACTGCTTCAGCTTTATTCTTGCAACTACTCTTAGAAACAGGCGAGACTCTATTGTTCCTTGTATTGCTCCTAGGCTTTAGTCTGCTGCTCCTAGAGGTGCTTTCTAATCCTGTAGAAGGTAAGGCAGACACATTAGGATTTATATTGTTTTCCTTTTTAGCATCCCTAGATTCTTTAGAATTAGCCTTTATGCACTTGTCATTTGTCTTAGATGTTGAGGCAGACGCACTAGTGGGACTAATCCTAAAATGGCCAGGTGCTAATACTTTAGGAGTTTCGACAACCGCTTTTCCTTTATCAACAATCTTATCATTTTCACTTTTCTTGGGCAACGGTGTTGGAGTGACTGGTTTTGTCAAATCCTTTTTCTCATCGACTTTTGGAGCAAACTTTGAAATTGACATTTTTGGTTTTTGAACCGTGTTAGAAACATTTGGTTTCTCCGAAGTCAATGGTTTTGCAAACTTAGTTTCCTCACCCTTTCCTTTTTGACTTTCAAGCTGAGCCCTCAAAAGATCATTTTGCTCTTTCATGTTCTTTAATGCACGCTCATACGACAATTTGTCATATTTGCATTCTTCCTTTTTTCAATCAAGTTGTTTAAAATATGAAACATTTTCTTTTTCAAGCTTTATAAGAGCATTTTCATATTTGGAAACAATGTCGGAGGTCTCAGCTCTTAGTCGTTCATCGTCTTGAACAGAATATGTTTGTAAAATGATGGACATAATGTCAGTAGTCATAACAGCTTCGAAGAGAGAATCATTTAGGCTTTCCAAAACATTGATTTGCTCAAAAGATTCATTAGCCTTCTTTATCAGGGATTTGTGATCCGTGACGAAGTCAGCTGTTTCTTTCAAAAATGCTTGTTCAAAGTGAATTACACGAGCATGAATGTTATTAATTTGAGGAGCAAATTCACTTTCAAGAATCTTTTTAAGCTATAAATGAACCGTGGAATTCCAGTTAATCTCATTAAGTCTCGTTTTAGATTCTAAAGTCGTTTTAAGTTGCCCAACTCTTGTTTTAAGATCATCAAGATATCCTCTGGCAGCACTTGTGTTAAAAGTGTTGTTTGAAGATATCTGTTCCATGTTTGAAAGCGATTTGGAAGCAACTACTTTTTTAGAAAACATTTTCGAGAATGGTCGTTTTATGGAAAACACAGATGGTTCTTTTTGTGGAACAAAAGTAATTCCCGAAAGTTTATTCAATTTGTTGTAATCAATGGGTTTCAAATCCTTTTGTTTCATTTTAATAATGCTCTCTTCGACATGTTCTATCGTTTGCACAGAATCCCGAACGACGGGAGGATCATGTTTGGTGTAAAAAACACTACCATTATACAAAACATTTTGTTCTTCCTGAGCTTTCTTGAGATTACAAGGATTGTTGTTACCAAGAGCCATTTTGTGTTTCGTATGGTAAATCGGATTAGTTTGGTTTGAAATCATTTTCATTGTTTGACTTGACTGACCCAACTTAACCACTAATTCTTCTAGATGTGCAATCTTGTGTTCTGACTCTACGATTTCTTCCAAAAGTTTATCTTCTTTCATTGCAAAGTCCTTTTTCAACTCATCCCGTTCTTTTTCAAGATTGGTATAAGCTGTTTTTTGTTTTGAAAGTTGGTTTGTTAATTCAGAAATTTCTTGTTTGAAAGTGTTAATGGTTTTTGTTGAACTTATTTTGAGATTAGCAAACTTGTTTTTCCATTCCCTATCTTTAACAAGTAACTTCTTATAACCAATTTCAAATTCTGACTCGCGTTCTTTGTGAATTTGAAAACTTTTTGCATTTTCCTTGTATCTCTCAAGCTCAGTGGTCAATTTCTCATTTGCGGCCTTAACATCGCGATTGACCTTTTTCACTATCTCGATTTCAATACCACAATTATTTAATAATGATTCAAATAAAGCACGTGTTTCCTCATCATTCTCAGCATGCTGTGAAACGAAGCCTCCATTATGATTCACATCTGGAGTTGCTGAAGAAGTATTGCTACTACTTGGCATGTCCAGGTATGTATCATAAGTGGGTGCTAGCTTCTCAGAATGTTGTTCCTCATGAGGAGACATATCAAATATATCATTATTGTGACATGTGTTGAAGTTTGATACCTCAGAGGGTGCATTGGTGTCATAAACAGGAAGTGTGTCAGAATCCATGTCATACTTAGCTTCCTAAAGATTCGCCATGAATATGCAGTTCGCATCGATATCCTCTCTATCTTCCATGTCATCCATAAGAGCCATAAAATCATTCTCCTCTGCATTCAACTGAAACCCTGCCTTTGCCTTTTGTGCCAACATCACTGCTTTCTGCAAGTACTCTAGATCTTTCTTGTTCGGCTTAGTAGGACAGTTCCTTGCCATATGACCGACACCCTGGCAGTTGAAACACTTTACCGGATTACCTTGATTCACATTTCCATTATTCCCAACTACTGGAGCTGCAACATTTCTATTCTGATTACCCATTGCCTGATTACCAACATTCTGACCCCTCTGATTTCAAACAAACTGACCCAACTGATTCCCTGCATTCTGACCATACTGATTCCCTGCATACTGACCTGCATTCTGCATATTCTGATTACCCATGTTAAATCCAGTAGCATATCCTTGCTGATTCCCATAAACTCCAACCATTTGGCCTCCGTTGCCCATATTGAAACTCGGCTAAGCGATCTGCCTGTTGCGAGTGTTCGATGAAATCCTTTGGTTGTTGTTTGTTGGTGTAGAATAGCGTCCTTGGAATGCCTTTGACAGAAAAGCAAATGCTTGTGTCAATGCTGCAGTAGCTTCATCATTTTCAGTGAATTCTGGTTCTTGGAATTGTGGGTATTGCTGTTGTGGAATAAGATGTTGTTGTTGCTGTGGGTAGAACTGTTGTTGGTAGACCGGTGTTGGTTGTTGAATGTAGGATGGTTGCATGTAGTTGTTGGTGGAAGATGATGATGGTTGTTGTTGTGTGTTCACTGGTATAGGTGTTGGTGTATCAGCCATTAATGCTAGAGGATCATGCTTTTTAGCTAGTAATTCAGCTCTTACTTCATTAGCTTCATCTTGATTTTGCTTCAAGAAGTCATACACCTGATCATAAGTCACTTCATGCAAATTCTTTATCTGATAAACAATAGTGACATATCTTCCCCATTCTGGTTGTAACTCATTCAGAAAAATGGTGTTGTTAGCAATATTTGTCTGACTGAGATTGTGTCTTGATAAATCATTCATGATCTTACAGAATCTGTGGTAGTACGTCTTTTTGGATTCACCAGGAATTGAAGTAAACTTGCGAAGTTCCTTGAGCAATTATGTTTCCATTTCCTGTTTCCCGATGTCTGTCCCATACATTAACCTCTTGACTCTTTCCCAGACTGCATGAGCACTTACTTCACTGTCAACAGTAGCATAGATGGTTTCAGGTAAACCAAGAACGACGAAATGAAATGCCTGATCATCAGCTTCAATCTGTTTTTTGTCTTCCACAGTGTATTCAGTCTCATTCTGTTCGTTGTAGTATGGTTGTACTGGGGGTACCATTTGGATCACCAGGTTCTAGTACTTGTGTTGGTTTGAAGGGTCCATCCACAATGGATTTGATAAGAAGAGTTCCATTTGTTTTGCTCTTAAGATAGCGCATCATACGACTAGCCCACTGTGAGTATCCACCCTTTGACAGCATGGGAGGTCGGTTTTCGGCACCGGCTGCATGAATGTCTTGATGAGTTGCCATTGATGATTTGTAGATGGATAAAGTTGATTCTTTGATCGTTCCAACGAAATAGGAGTTGTGTTTAGAGTGAGTTGATGCAAGTTTTTATGGTGAAAATTTTAACTTAAAACCTTAAAACCTCAATAACTTCTTCTTGGAGCGTTTTTAGGCCTCAAAACTTCACCTAAATTGATAAACCCATTTAGCGTGTCGTTCTCCTCTGTCTCACGGTCGTTTTGGCAACTGATTCGTCGAAAACGGAGTTACGGTTCAAAAGTTATGGCCTTTTGAAGTTTGGTCGTCAAAAACCTCACTTTTGTCAAAAATTCTCGAAACTTTGCTATGTTCTCGAAACTTTGGATTTGCGAAACTTCTCCTGATTGCGAAATTTAGGTGATTTCGAAACTTGTGTTCTCGAAAAATTTGACAGATTGCGAAAACTTGAGTGATTTCGAAAATTTTGAGGTGTTCTCAAAAATTTTGGACTTTTTCGAAAATGCAGTGTTCTCGAAAGTTTTGGATTTTTTCGAAAAACAGTGTTCTCGAAAATTTTGGATTTTTTCGAAAAAACAGTGTTCTCGAAAATTTTGCAATTTTTCGAAAACCCAATCTCACAACGAAATTTTGAAATTATACAATTTCGAAATTTAGCCAAAAGTCGAAGTAATTTCTTTCTTATACAAGAGAGAAAATACCGAGTATCCAATAGTGAGCACGAACGGAGCCTTTTCTTGTTTTCTCGAAAACTAGTCAAAAGGGATTTCAAAATTAGGGTAGTGATTTCGAAATTTGGGCAGAATTTTGAATAAGCTTAAAGCACACCCAAATGACGTTTGCAATCCAAGATTCTTGTACTTCTAGGCTAAAAAACACCAAAACTTTAAAAAAGTTGCAAACTTGATGATTTTTATGAAACTTTTTCTAGATCTAGAAAACAAGTACAAAAACCAAATCGAATTTTTAAGCTTGAAATTTTCAAAAAAGTTGAAACTTTCTTGTTAGAAAAGGTTTATAACACTAGTTTGTAATCAAAAAAGTGTTAACAACCAAGAAAAACAAGAAAAGTAAAGAGCTTTTCTAAAAAAAACGTGATATTAAGCTTTAAAAACACGAAACACAACAAACTCTTAACCCTCCTAAATCATTGTTAGGCGATTGATACCACTTGTAGGACCTTAGAAATCACAACTTTATCACACCAATATAGAAGCAAAGATGAAGTAGAGATTGAAAGATGGTGACTTGATATGTATAAATGTAAATCGTGTATAGAATAGAGAGAGAGAGATGGAAATGAGAGCTTTTATTCAAAGAGAAACACACACAAATACACACACAAGCACACCTTACAAATGAGAGGTAAGGTGCCTTTTATAGTTCCATACATAGGCTTTCTATGGGCTTGGGCTTGGGCTTGGACTTGGTTACATGATTAGATAACAAGGCTTATGAAACATGGCACATGACATATTCGCTTGCCAAGTCCAAGGCCCAATGACTAAACAATTACTAATCTTAGCAAACGACACAAAGTTACAATATGAGAATGACCATCACTTCTATATATATATTTTTTAATGCTAACACTCCCAATGTGGATTTCCAAATGGAGAGCGTAGACATGACCAAAAACAATGTGGTGGAAAACTTTGCCTACCCTCAAGGGTTCCCTGAATACAAGGATGTGGTGAAGTTTCTACGAAACTTTTTCCTCGCCACCACATTCACAAAAACCCCCTCTGTCATCTATCATGACTATTTGAGGGAATTTTGGTGCACAACGATGGTTGAAAACCCTGATGCACCAAAGGAGGCCACCATAAGGTTCTCAGTAAAGAATGGGACTAAGTTCCTAACTCTTAACTACAAGACCTTTGTCAAAGCCACTGGCCTTGACTATGCTAAGACCTTTGCTGTCCAACCCACTGAAGAGGATGTGAAGGAAATTTTGCTGGAACTTGGGCCCTATGACGATAATCACCCTAAGTGACTCCAGGGGCCATCCTATCCAAAGCCCCAATCATCAAAACCTAATTCCCTGCCCCTGGAGGATCCTGATGACCTTTGTCATTCAGGTCCTTGGGGGAAATAAATCCTCCACTGAGCAAGTGAACACTACTCAAGCAATGATAGTGTATTGTCTCATAGAGGGTAAAAAGATTGACTTTGGAGAAATTATCTTTAGGGACCTTATTGCAAAGTTGGGTGCGAAATCTAGGCAAAAACTCATGTCATACCCTAGATTCATTTTCTGTGCCCTGCAAGACTTGCCGGGGTCCGAGTATGTTAAGCCTGATGCAGTAGGCTTTGAGCCTGATGTCTTACACAAGACTAATTATTCTCGTAACCCTGTTGAGGTTACACCTGTCGCCCTGACAACGTATATGCTTACTGCTATCCAGGGTGACAAAAAGATCTCACCAATTCCCTCTCCCACCAAGAAGGTGAAGAGGAAGAAGGGATAGGGGTCTAGGAAGGTGGCTCAACCCAAGTCACTCGCCACTGAGACCTTTGCCCCTAAGCCTGACACAAGGGGGCAACATCAACAGACCCTGACTGCTGACACCCTCAGGATCATAACCGAATCACTGACCCCAAAATAAAGGCTAATGGATGGCACTGAGACATAACATTCAGTGTCCTCGGGCAAACCCATTCCCAAAGGCTCTGCTGACATAAACAAGTCAATGGAGTTGGAATCAAGCCAACCTCCACATCCTTCTAAAGGCTCTGGCAAATCACAACCAGGGTCTCAGGGATCAAGGGGTCCTATATCCTCGGTAGGGCAGCACTACTCCACTAAGAAGGGGACCCACACCACTTCACATCCTGCTAAAGGCTTGGGTAAATCACAACCTAAGCATCAGGGAGTTACTGCCCCTAAATCTTCGGCAGGCCAGCACAAGCCTGTTGGAAAGGGGGGCAAACCCACTCAGGTGCCTGATGAGGACATTCGCAAATCAAAGATTTTGTCTAAGGGCACAAAAACTCTTCCCAAAGACTCAGAGGGACTCATACAACCCGCTGATAGGGACACAACAATCACGATTCTTAAGGATAACACTGGAAAACACCCATCAGTGTCTGAAGGGGTCACGGGGGACAAAGATTCAGATGGAAAAAGGCCACCCGTTGATATGGAACCCATAACCATTCCCGAGGTGCCCACAACTTGGGAACTGACTCTAAGGACCAGGTAGATAAAACCAGTCTACTGGATTAGAGGGGTCAGGACCTGGCCAAAATGAAGGCAAGTCTTCTTATGAAGAGGAGCCGGATAACCTTGTTTTGCAAATTCAGTCCATGGCTGATGCTCAGGCAGCCCTGTTCTCAGATGATGACTTCCACAGTGATGAGGAGGTTTTTGAAGCCGTAGATGATATGGTGGTTAAGGAGACAGTCCCTAAACCAATCCCTCAGTCTCCTCAACCCTCTGACACTGAAGCTGCTAAAACTCACTCTGACTCAGAATCCCCAGGAGACGATCAAGCTCCTCTCAATGGGAAGTTCTTTACTAAGTTCATCAAGAGAGCGACCAATGCCTTATTCAAGGGAGTGACTGATCAGGTTTTTGACATGCACACTGAGAAGGCGGTTCATTACTTCAACCTTAAAGATGCAGTTGAAGAATTTAATGACGATGTCAGGGAGCAAAATGCCTCAGTCTCCTTCTCCCTGACACAGATGGTCTCCCACCTTAACAAGTTCCTTGAATCCCTCAACAAGCTGAATACAGGCCTTCAAGGGTTCCTCTCTCTCTGCATCAGTCACTCCAACTCTTGCCATCACAGCAGCTCAGGCAACAGTTGAGGGGGAGAATGTCACTGATGCCCATCATACTGAAGCCCAAGATGAAGCTACCGATGTTGCTTCAAGAGGACAGCCCTCTCACACTGAGGGGGAGCACGTCACTGAGGCCACTCCAATCTCATCAGTTCAACCACAAGAAGAAACAGTCTCTTCATCTCGTCAGTAGGATAAAGGCAAAAGCATTGCTACAACACCTGAACCTGTAAGAGTGCTGAAGCCTGCCTCCACCATTGTTAGACAGGATCCTGATGAACCAATCACAGTTCCATTTGAGATCATTGGGGTAGTCCATCACCTCACTGATGCTCAAATTCAGGCCTACTTGGAGAGAGATGAGATACTTAAAATGGTGGCTGTTGAAGAAAGGATGAGCAAACCTGAACTCATAAAGGTTGTTCATGAGGAAGCTGAGAAAATTGGGTTGGATGCTGAGCAACTGGCTACTGAGAAAGCTGGAGCTGCCTTCAAAAAGGCTCAGGAAGAAGAAATGAGCGCCCCCGAAAAAGCAAAGAGAAGAAAAGCTCAGGAAGGACGCTCAGATCAGAAAGACCAGGATTGAAAGGTATACTTGGGTGATGAAAGAAAGACTCAAACTTGAAACCATCACTAACATCAAAATTCATCGCAACACCAAGCCTGCTATTGTCACAATCTTCAGAGGGCAAGACCAAAGAGTAATGGACATCCATGATCCATTCAGGTTCGCTGACTTTGGCATCTCTGAGTTGGATGAGCTCCGACCAATCATCTCTAAGAAGACAAATGTGGTGGTTCCTAGTCTCCTGAAATCACTGAAGCTCAGGTATGAAAGACTGATGGAAATTCCTGAAGCTCTTGGCATTCCCTCTCTGCTTCCAACTCCATCTACTCAAAATGCTCCACCAAAGGTCTCCAAAAGGAAGAGGAAGCAAATTGAGTTAGAGCCAGAGATCAAGGTCCCAGGATTGGATTGTGACAGGTCTCTTCCTGAAGGAATCACCTTTATGGACAATGTAGTGTTTGAAGTCCCTGAAAGAGGTCTGTGCTTTACTGATGAGTATGGAAACCCTGCTTTCCAAAGATGGTCAGACATTGACAGGGCAGGGATTAAGGCGATGCTTATGTACCTGATGTTGGCTTCTCCTATTAGGTGTACTGAAAACGTAAGGTTCTGCCAAGACCTTAAAGCTAAGATTGAGAAGCACCCTAAGAAACACCTCCTGAGATCCAAGAAGGCAAAGCTTGATGCACTTGGCTTTCAACTGAATATCTGAATCTGCAACCAACTATCTTTTTTTTGTTTTGTATTATCAGTAGGATTTCTAATAACTATTAATAAACATTGAAGTTCTTTTAAAGTTATCAATGTCCTACTCTAATTACATTAACACTCAGTGAGAGATGAAGACCCATGCCACCACACACTGAATTATAAGACACTTAGGCTATTTGTATATCTAAATAGGGGGAGACTGTTGGGTCACTGAATTTCCCAATCCTCCTCTAACTAGGATTTGAACATAAAATAACCTAAGTGTCGTAAATACAAACAAGTCACTGAGTGAACAGTATCTCAGTGAGTCATCTTCAGGATGCTTAGAACGAGTCTATGAAGAAAGGTTCACCATTCAGTGAGGCGGAACTCAGTGAGTGTCATCTAAGCCAAGAAGAATGTGATGGGTTCAGTGAGGATGACAATAACTCACTGAACCCCAAGACACCTCAACAACTATTAAGTACTGAAGACTGAAGTATGGGCGGGACAAGGCGGGAAAGTTTGAACGCATCAACAGGTGTCCTTATCAACCTGAAGTCAAACTTTCCCTGAATGGTATAACGTCAAGATGGTGTCATTACTATGCATCAGAAAGGCACATTGTCTTTTACACAATATAGTCTATTGTAACATAGACAAAATATGTAAGTATTTTATATCTACTAGTTAGGTCATCTTTTTGTCTTTATCAGTAAAGTTGTAATTTACTTGTGTATAAATAGGTAGCATAAATGAGGAGTAAAAGTTGACAAGTTTGTGCATTTAATGCTAAGCATTCATAAACCACTTTTACTCCTCCAAAGAACAACGCAGTCCCTGATATAGCTCAGTGTGACCTTTTAGTTGTCACTCAACTTAGTTTGAGTTTAGTGAGGAGTCCTTACCATACTTGTCATTTCAATCCCAAGTGTTATTCCGCAAGAACTTGGGTATAATCCTTTTGATTAACTTCTAATAAGAATTAAACGTTGAAAAATATTGTCTGTTTCTTTACGTTTTATCTTTGTTGTTAATCTTTTATATCTGAGCTAAAAAGCCATGAAACTTGGTTATGTTAACTATTTAGTTAACTGATAACTTAGTAAAAGGGACAAACAATATGTTAGCCAAGAAAATGGCGTTATAGTTGGAACTATGTTTTTTTCTTAAAAAATGATGATGTTATAATTAGACGATGACATGATGTTACGTTAGTCGGCCCAAGCCCACTTCATTTTGAAATTCCGAAAAAAGCATTCTCGAATCTGCACCAAAGCCTCCATCACGTGGCACGCGTCGTAACAAGCCGTCGAGTTTTTAAAATATAATTGGCTCACTGTTTTTCTTATAGCTCTTAAATCGTTTGGAGTTAGCTGACGCCGTCAGTGGTCGTAAATTCATAATTAAATTCTGAAGAAAATCATATTGGAATCGCCGCCTCCACCAGTTGGAAGCTCCGTCACACTCCGTTATAAGTCTAGATAGTCGTCGAAAAACAATACTCTTTTTCATATTATGTTTATCAAGTTCGACAAGGTACATATCAAAGTCTTGATTTTTTTTTATCAAGATAACTATCTTTAGTTTTGTTTTTATTTTAGCGCTTTTTTTTTTTTTTTTTAATATTCAAGATTTGTTCTCCAATTTGAGCTTGCCTAATTTTACCGCTTAAATTGCGGAAAAGTATTAGATGATGTTATCTTAAACGACCCAAATCTTCTTGTGAGTTTAAGATATTTAAGCTTAATTTATGCATTTCATTTGTACTTTATTTAAGAGAGGTGATTTGCACACTCTCACATTTGATTGGGACACTCGAAACAGTGCATTAAACAGTTGTATTATGAATATAAAATGCTTTAACTGTTTATACATCGAGTGTCACAATCAATTTTTTGAGTGTGCAAATCAATTCCCTTTATTTAATATGATCAATAAAGCATAATCTACATAATCTAACAGTTTCCTTGTGTTCCTTTAATGTATAAACGCCACATGGAGTCATGGATATAACATAAATGCCAAGTCGCTATGCGTTAAGCATGAGTTCGACGGTTACATAAGTTAACGTTGTTCATAATAACACTTTCCTGTTATAAATAATAATATACGGAGTAACTGCTTGAAATCATAGCCGTTCCATTGACGATAATTATAAGTTTATATTAAACCCCGTTCAAACGACGCCGTTTTGCTATGGGCTTTTCCAGCCATTTTCCTGGGCTATAACTGATCCAGCACGACTTATCCAGTGATTCCCCATTGATTCCCCTTATGATCCATGTCCATTGATCCAGTCATTTCCCTTATGATAAACCCAGAACCTAAACCATTCCACAAAACCTAGAATCATGTTGATGGCGACGATAGCCTGCTTTTGCTGATGATGATGGTGAATGGATGCTGATGACGATCATAGCCTGCTTTTCCGGTCCATTTGCCATACGATCTATAGAAACCCACCGCCAATTCATAATCGACGGAAGTAGAGGGGAGTTAGTACAAAATCGAGAAACAAATAACTAAGGTATGAAATTCTTTGTGCGAAATTAATTCTTACTTCTTTCAAGTATAACAATTTTACAGCTTATAATATATAAAAATTTAATTTTGAAATTAGGGTTTTATGATACTTTGGGGGTTTTGTTAATTGCAGTTTTTTCTGATAGTTTGGGGGTTTTGTTAATTGCAGTTTTTTTAGTAAGGTTAGTAATAAGTATAGTTTCATGTAGTATTTTGATTAAGTATGATAAGTATGGTTTAAGGGCATCTGCCTTAGTTTGTATATAAAAAAATTGCATTTTTAATCGCCTTTGGGAAGAAAGTGGTCTTCATATATGCATATGTCCTGTTTAATTTTTATGTTTAAGATAGTGGTCAACGGTTACAGGGGGGCAACACTGTTACGGCTGATCATGTTGTGACCAGTAGTACGTTGGTTGATACTTCCGTAGGCGAAAATGGTTTGTTGGATCCTAATAATGGGGACGGCTGCGTGTCATGGGTGTTTATGGTGTACTCTCCTGTGTTAATGCCTTTTCTGAGGAACCTGTTACTATTGGGGGTGTTGTAGCCGCCCCCATTAGGTCTTCAAATGGTATAACTATTAACGAAACTGATCCGGGTCGCGCGATGCTCGGAAATTGTCATCAACGGAATCGGCTGCCTCTAGAAGTTATCGGGAAGGGAAAGAGAAAGGTTGACGACATACCAGCACCCACGGGGAGGGTAATGTATATTTCCTATTTTTTGCTTTATTGTGCATTTGTGGTACCCATGTTTATGACTTATGTCTAACGGTTTTTGTTTGCAGAATCCTGTAATATGGATGGATATTTCTCTCATGGTTCTTTCGGTGCTCATGGTATTCCGGGCTTCCTGTTGCCTTCTCCTGCTGACGTTGCAGCCTTGCAGGTATGTTGTCACATACTCACATGAGTGTCTCATGTTTTTTCTGTAACCATTATTGTCGTTTCACATGCTAGCTTCATTTTTCATGTTTCTGTTGCAACTAACGTTGGAGAGGGGGCCAGCACTTCTGTTCCTAATGTCAATGGGGGTTAGTTATTAAAATAAATGAACTTCGTTAAATGTAATTAAACAAATATGATATCATCATCATTAGTTGACGATGTCGACTTTGCAACTGAACATATTCAAGATCGTAAAGACTTTTTGGCTCATGTGGTTCGCTTTAAGTTCGATAATGTGTTTCGCTTTCGGGTATTGACTTTTTGGAGCAGGTCTCACTGAATTAAACCAACAAAAATATATTTAGAAGGCACGGCAAAGCACTTAATTTTTTTTTAATTTCTTATGCGTTGTGTTACCCTTGAAACTGGCTTTAGCTAATTCGATTTGGAGTTTATAGTTTATGGTTTTGGAATTTGTGCTAATACTAATAGTGTGTGGGTGATCAGCGTTTACATATGAGCAAATCTTTGAATTATTACTTATTTGTGACTCTTTATGGTTTCTGACTCCAAAATTTAAATTTCTGCAGCACCCGGAAATGGACTTCTCAATGGTAAAGATCAACTAATAAGGGTCTACTTTGTTCAACAAGTGTTGGTGTGGTTGGAGTATTACCATAGAAGGCGAAACTGCTGCGGCGATTGCCATTGTTGTACGTCGAGATTCCTTGCAGCAGTCGTATAGCCAAGAAAATTACTAGCAGGTTTGGGTAAGGTTTTGTATGTGTCGAGTTTGAAACACTTTCTTGGCATATGTTTTTGTAATAACAAAATGTGTAATATCACAAAGTTTATGACCAAAGTCATTTACCAGGTATTTTAATACTGAAATAAACTTGAAGCGGCTTTGAGTATCTAAAAACTTGAAATGCTAATACACGTCAATACAGTGCACTGCTTATATTTTGTGCAGCTGCAAATAAACCTGGTCAATCTTTTTTACTATTTTGCATATTGCTGTCTCTGTGGCTTATATTACATGGGTCAGTTTTAAATTAAATCATTATAGCAATATATACTTTAATTTTTCTGTGTGTTTTAAAAAAATGTCTGAATCTCAGGTCAAAGAGGATAAAAGGTCGGACCAAGGAAACAATAACGATCTAACTTCATGCTATATGCATGGACTGGTTAGTTTCTGAATTCAATGGCTGCAATTTCTTTACTACCACATTTTCTACTCCTGCTCATAGCTCAGCACAATATTTGAAACGGGAACCAACGGGTATAAACATGGTGAAACTCGCCCAAAGTCCCCTTTTTAATGGGGTGTTTGCGAGTATCTTATAGCTGGATTAAGGGGACAGTTGGGACTGTTTTTACGATACTATGGAACTGATAAGCTGTTAAAAGTAACCATATAGGCTTTTCAAGTTTAAATAAGCCTATAAAGGTGTGAAAATAAGATTATCCAAATGCCCTTGAATATATTTAGAGTACAGAAGTTTTGAAACTGATGTTTAGGTGTTTCAAAATAAAGTGAATATGTAAGGCCATCATCAAATGAATAAAAATGAAAATATTTACTTGAAGTGCAGATGATTAGTGTAAATATATTTAATACAATTGAACTATCTTTTGAAACAAATGGATTATAATACTAAATACTCATATATAAGCTTACTAAACATGCCGATGCCACAGTTCAGCAGCAGGTCATGAATTTGGGCTACTGAAAAGTGGTTACCAGTTTTGGGTTTCTATGACTGCAGGTTCGTCAGACGGTGCCTTATTCTGTTGAAGATTGTGTGAATACAAAAGGGAAGCAGAAAACCGGGAAACGAAACTCTGGTATTACACTCCTGGCGATACGTGCTTACACCTGCAGTCTCGACCTCTTTCTTTATCCCAAGGTGATCATTACAGCTGCTTTCATAACTACATAGTTTGCACACGATTGACACACCACTTGGGATGTAGCTACTCACACAACTGGCCAAATGACAATCACTGATTTAGTGATGATGCTGATGACTTTGAACACTTCCGAAGTTGTAATAACGATGTGCAATGGCTGACCAACAACATTGGGAAAAGACCACTGGAAGGTACTATGATGTTGTTGTTTACAGTTTCATTCTTAGGTTTTATATGGGAATTCACACGATGGAAAAAGAACTTATGTGTAAGGTATCTTATTTCTTTTGTTCTTGCAGATACACCATATGGGGCCAATATTTGAGGCCCATATACAGACGTCGAGGCAGCTTCAAGACCACTTCTGGGTAGAGCTACTCTTGCAGCAGGTAAAATACACAATTTTTAGGTGTAAATACCTTCACATTTGTCGGTCTATTCTTAATGGGTCTTATTAGCAAAACAAAAAAACAAGTCGCTAAAACAAAAACGGGTCAAACGGGTTGCGAGTAGCTCAAACTGTATTATCGAACTGTTTGTTTTACCGATGCATGTCTAAAAAATGTTAGCAAATTGCAAATGCAACTGTACTTTTGAAGAATCCAGTTTACTAAATACCTGCTACGGAACAGAACGTTCTGTTTAGACAAATCGGTTGCCATAATTATCATCAATTTTACTTATAGTGTCGATTCCATTTATTGTTACTATGATGTAGTGTACATTTATACCGGGCAAAATGATTAGGGAAGTATTTGGATTAGTTTTATTTATAATCGGAAAATGATTAAGGGGGTGTGTCACACCCCCAGGATCGGGTCCAGCGGAAGTGTACATGTAGCTGGGGTGTAACTCAATTGGTATTACAAAACAAGTTCAAAAATGGTTTTCACTTCAATCATTTAGGATAAAATCGTTTAACTAAAAGTATTGAGTTTACATTGTTTAAAATTTGTGCGGAAGTAGGCCCTTAACATAGTTTAAAACGGTCCCCAAATGAATATCAGAGTCTTCTATGACCATGTCATGCCCTGCCAAAACCTCCAGTAGCGTGCCATTGCTTAATACCTGAAAATACATGCTAAAACGTCAACACGAGGTTGGTGAGTTCATAGGTTTAAAATAAAACAGTAGTTATGTGAGTTCAATAGAGAGTTTTGTGACCATTGTGTGGCTCACAATGTCATGAAAATAGTGTTTACCTTACAATAAAATTAGAGTTGTGGACCATGAGTAGAGTGTGTGATCATTACAACGAATATAATGTCACATAGTAAATAGTCTATTACGCTAGCACTAAGTTCATGCAACCGAAGCTATAACAGTGTGCATGCTCAAAGAGCATGTAATCAAATATAGGGGCCCGGCAAGTGTTTATCCCAGACACTTGTGTTTCGACATGGTATACGTTCGCGTTTGCCTATCCGGTCAAACCGAACGGGCGGGTTACCCCCAATAGATCTATTTATAACATTCGCGCTTCCCAGCAGGAATTAACGGTTCATGAGGTGGGCATAATTGGGACATAACAGGGCTTAGGCTAATCCACGTAATAGTATAAATAACAGTTTTTGGTCCATAAAATAGTTTTGCATGTTTCTCACCCCAAATTGTAAAACCAGTATAAATAGAGTGGGGCTATAAACTCACATATTTGATTCAAACACTTGTGTCTGTGAGAAAATAATCAAGTATGCAACCAATGTACACATAGATGCATTTGAATAATCAAGCAAATATTCAGAAAACAGTAGTGTTTGAGTAAACAATTGCGCATTCAAATAAAACAATCATTGAGTTTAGTTAAAAACGAGCATGTATTCTCCCCCAAAATAGTTCAAAAAAACAAAAGGTAGGGGTCATGCACTCACCTGGAACAATCGATATGATAACCAAAAAGGAAAACGCACGAAAATCGAGGCACAAACGCTTTAATCGCAACCTAAATGATTCATATGTCTTAGGTTCGAAAACAAGGTCAAGCATGCAAGTCATACACTACATTATCACTTGTACATGTCGTTGAAATTTTTATCGTCAAAAATGTAGGTAATCAAAGGTGATCTCGTATTTAAGTCATCCACTATTTTAGAAAACGTAGTTTGTAAATCTCACGACCAAATATTAGTCGTCTTGAAAATATGTACTTTGAAAATCTCTAACATACCTATTAAGTATACGTAATGCTCTACCTTTTTTTGTTTACGTCATTTTAGCCGATTTACACTCTAAAGTGTCCAAAAACTCATTTTAAATATTCCATCAGCTTTTGTTAGTTGAACCAAAGCTGTCAAAAATTATATGTTTCGTCGCAACTTCCCTAGGCCATAACTTTTGAGTCGTAGTTCCGTTTTTCTAGTTCTATATATTCCCGCGAAGGTATTCAAGTATACTTTAGGTTTTTCAAGGTCTCGGCTAGTCTAGATGTCATTAGATCTCAATTTTCTTAACTAGAAAATCGGGACAGATTCATATTTCAGAAAATATAGTTTTCGTCATAAATATTGAAAATAACATATCTTTTTCGTTATAAGTCCGTTTTAACTCATTCAAGCGGCTATGTTTTCGTTATTAAGTCTATTTTCTATATTTCTAGCCTAATATGGCCACCAAGGTACTGATTTTTCTGTGGGATGTCGAATGGGACAGATCCAACATTAATATTGTCAAACTATATTTCCTAGTGTTCTATTTATTATTACCACTTAACAACAACTTCAAATCTAGTCCTAGTTCATCCATTAACTTCTCAACTAGTATATGGTGATCTAAACCTAAACTTAACAATATTCAAGATTCATGTACAAGACCATCCAAGTATTCAAACTTCCAATCTACTAACATGTATATATATAAAGTTTTCATTATTTTCTTGTAAAGATTATTACTAGCAAATTTTCTTGTAATCAAAACTTGTTCAAAACATGGTTTCTTGTTAAGAGATCAAAGTGGTTGTAAAGATTTTCAACATGTACCAAGTGATAACCAAGTATATATACTAGACAAGCATGAAACTCATGAAAATCATGAAGTATAAGTAGTGTAAAATCACTTACAAAGAAGTTAGTGAGATGAGATTTGTAACAACACTTGTGTAACCCCCAAGATTAGTATCAACCCTTGTTAATCTACCCTAAGTACCCTTGAAAGTGACCAACAACTTCCTTCTTCTTCCTTGCTCCTTATGTGTGTCGAATTGTATATATAAGTGGTGAGGTGATATATTTTTTTTTTTTTTTTTGTAAAATGGGCATTAGGTTATGTATGTATATATAGCTAGACATGGTCAAACAATAGTCAAAAATATCTTGTGCTAGGTCCATATGGTTGCCGAGTTTTAAGGAAAAGAAAAGGGGCAAAAAAAATTGTTCTAGCCACCAACATTAATTAGATGTCTCACCATAATATTACAAGGTTGCATTTTTATAGATCTTGTTGTATTTTTATCATACAAAATATAGAGGGGGGCGGCTCATTAATAAAATTTGGAAGAAATTAGTTGTTAGTTGTATAAAATATATATATATTGAATGTATTGCGTAGTAAAAATATGTATTGGGTATTAGTTTGGTAGTTAACGAAAGTTATACGTAATTAAACGTAAGGTGTAAGGAATTTAACTTGGACATCGGAAAATATTTTTGGGACTTTTGTAATAATTTTGGAAGTATAAAAATACCCTAATAATAATTGTTGAGAAAGTCGGGTATGTCGAGGGTTACATTCTTGAACAAAATTTAACGTTTGTTGAATTTAAAAACCGTAAGTATTTAAAGAATAGAAATTTTTCTTATAAAATAAAGTGATGAACTGTAGAAGGAGCAACGTACCGGAGCGTTGTGGACTACAATTAGCCTAAGTCCTAGAGTACTTAGAGTTTGTTCAAAAATTCGTGTCGATTCAAGTAAAAGAGCTCATGTAAATTGTTTTAAATTAAATTCGAGTTTAGAACATAGTATTGACCTGGGAAATAGCGGGTTGTGATATTAGCTACGAATTTGAAGACCCGTAAACTTAGTTCACGATGAAATGAACGGCAATTGTGAATAATGATTTCCTTCCGGGAATGAATAGTGTCACATGAATAGTAAAATTTCCGAACGCTTCTCGGAATCACAAACTAGCTCCAAAAATGATGAATAGTAAAATGATGAATAGTGATCGGTGAATAGTAAATGATGAATAGTAACTGCTGAATAGTGAATAGGAGAAATGTCCTGAAAATACGGGTTGTTACAGTCTCACCCCCTTAAAAGAAACTTCGTCCCGAAGTTCAGTTTGTGTTGGTCTCTGAAGTTGTATTGGTGAAAAGATGATGATTTTTATTGTGTAAGCTATTGAGCTCTAACAAGGTTCAAGTCTGACGGCCACTAGGCCTACTCTGTTTGGAATATTGGGTGGTTCAGTGTATATCGGGTTTAACTTCCTGAAGTTTTCTGAATGGTATCATGCCTTTCTTAGGCAGAACTTTCAACATGGCTCTACCACTAAGTTGAAATTATAAGGGTTTACAACTTATCGAATTTGTAACTGATTCTTGATTTGTAGGAAATTCCTGGTTATTTCATGAATGCTTACGGGACTAGTGAGTTGGGTTTTTCCAAATTTTAATCCGTCAATGGATGTTGGCACTTCGGCCATAGAGTGCCTCAAATGGTGTAGTCTCTACACTCGTGTGGTAACTAAGGTTGCAACTGAATTTGATTTATGGCAAATGGTTAATCCAACCATTTCTAGTGTCAATCACACCTGATTTGGGCATATCTCCCTATGTTTGAATCAACCTCAAATTCCGACCATTGGTCTGAAGATAATAGGTGGTGTGGTTCCAAAGGAATCTTAATGTAATCGCTAGGTGTTTGAGGTGAATTAAATTCCTCTATTTGGAATAATTGAAATGGGTATCCTGAATCTTGTGGAAAAACTTGCAAGGTTAAGTCCGTCAAAGGGTGTTATGAGCAAGATTAGGTTAGGATAAGGTTGTGATCCTCCGTAGGATGTCATGAATTGAGTCTTTCTCCACCTACGATGTTTAGTCTCCATTACTAAGATTTTCCCCAAGTTATATGTCATCAAATCACAAACTCCTAAAGGTATAAGTGATGTAATATAGTGATTGATTTTCAAAGTTTGTTTTGAGATCGTGTGTTTTGTTCATAAACCTTCCCTGAATAAATGAATTTACAAACTTTTAAGAAAACGGTTTTCTAAGTAACATTTTACTTGATGTTTCAAAATTTAATAGTTATGCAAGATAGGACAGTTTTTCAACATGAGGTGGATAATATGGTTTGTTAAAGATCAATGTTTAAAATTTCTTAACATTCAATAGTTTTGTAAAAGAGTAACCAAAAGGAATTTACTTGTCAAAATAAGTGCCTCAGGAAAGTATTTCTTACAAGATATATGTTTTGTATAACGGTAGTTTGGAGCAAAATCCATTTAAAAGTGAAAGTATTAAGAGGATAAAATAGTCGGGTATGTATGTCTGCACAAATGCATAGGTGTGTAACATGTTTAAATAAAGTCTATTGGTGAGGACATGTTCAATCTATAGTCTTGGTTAGGAGGTTGGATTTATCTCTATGGTGTTGCTTAGTGAGCATTCGTATCGATACTAATCCTGTAATTCAATCAAGCCAATACTTTCCAGATGGTGGAATTGTGGCAATCAGGCCAGTGATAGTGGTTCGAATGGTTTTGTGGTATCCTGAGGTTTCTGTTGAGTTTTGAATGATCTTAATGTACCGAGGAATCCTCCTTATAGATGGTATGGAAATTCTTTCTTAGGGAGGTCATTGATAATATCCGCTTATCAATATTGGGAATAGTGAGTGATGAGTGGCATAGGGATCCATAGAGTGTTAGCTAATTCCTTATATATATATATTGGGGTGGGGAAAGGAAATGATAGTGATGGTGAGAAGGGAAAAGACTGCGACAACTACAACATAATGAGACTGTGATCAAAGAAAATACTATGATATAAGTGTATCGTGCATAGACATGAATGTTCATGAGATGTAATGACCAGTTGACGTGCTTCCAATCGGTGGTTAACGAAATGATGAAAAGTATGAATGTTCCAACAACAAGGGTATACACATACATGAATGAATCATTTGGAAATGAGTTGAGAATTTATTCCAGACAAAATTTTATTATAATCATTCTCAGTATTGCAAAATTCACTTCTGAGTCAGACATAGGTGGTCAGCCTATATCTCACTATCCCGGGTCGAATGTAGATGACCAGTCTACATTCCACCGAGGTTTCATGAATTTTGAAATACTCAGCTCAGTTATACTAATACCATGTCCTTCACAATACCAAGACGTTCTGAAAGACAAAAGAAAGTGACCAAACTCGAGGTCAAGTTATGAAACTATGCAAGGAGAAACATAATGTGGTGACATATATGATACGTGAACATGCTTATATGAAAGACAATTATAGTAATCCACTATAATAAATGAATATAATATATCAGATAATGAGATACAAATCTCATTATCTATCTCAGCAACTAACCACCAATGAGGCTTCAGCTTGGCAGGCAGGCACGTGACGGTCATAGGGTTAAGTATTCTTGAAAGTAGCTATAGTCTAGGTTTTAAAAACACTTAGTTCGCTATAGCCAAAGCTCTGATACCAATCTGTCACACCCCCAGGATCAGGTCCAGCGGAAGCGTACATGTAGCTGGGGTGTAACTCAATTGGTATTACAAAACAAGTTCAAAAATGGTTTTCACTTCAATCATTTAGGATAAAATCGTTTAACTAAAAGTATTGAGTTTACATTGTTTAAAATTTGTGCGGAAGTAGGCCCTTAACATAGTTTAAAACGGTCCCCAAATGAATATCAGAGTCTTCTATGACCATGTCATGCCCTGCCAAAACCTCCAGTAGCGTGCCATTGCTTAATACCTGAAAATACATGCTAAAACGTCAACACGAGGTTGGTGAGTTCATAGGTTTAAAATAAAACAGTAGTTATGTGAGTTCAATAGAGAGTTTTGTGACCATTGTGTGGCTCACAATGTCATGAAAATAGTGTTTACCTTACAATAAAATTAGAGTTGTGGACCATGAGTAGAGTGTGTGATCATTACAACGAATATAATGTCACATAGTAAATAGTCTATTACGCTAGCACTAAGTTCATGCAACCGAAGCTATAACAGTGTGCATGCTCAAAGAGCATGTAATCAAATATACGGGCCCGGCAAGTGTTTATCCCAGACACTTGTGTTTCGACATGGTATACGTTCGCGTTTGCCTATCCGGTCAAACCGAACGGGGGAGTTACCCCCAATAGATCTATTTATAATATTTGCGCTTCCCAGCAGGAATTAACGGTTCATGAGGTGGGCATAATTGGGACATAACAGGGCTTAGGCTAATCCACGTAATAGTATAAATAACAGTTTTTGGTCCATAAAATAGTTTTGCATGTTTCTCACCCCAAATTGTAAAACCAGTATAAATAGAGTGGGGCTATAAACTCACATATTTGATTCAAACACTTGTGTCCGTGAGAAAATAATCAAGTATGCAACCAATGTACACATAGATGCATTTGAATAATCAAGCAAATATTCAGCAAAACAGTAGTGTTTGAGTAAACAATTGCGCATTCAGATAAAACAATCATTGAGTTTAGTTAAAAACGAGCATGTATTCTCCCCCAAAATAGTTCAAAAAAACAAAAGGTAGGGGTCATGAACTCACCTGGAACACTCGATATGATAACCAAAAAGGAAAACGCACGAAAATCGAGGCACAAACGCTCTAATCGCAACCTAAATGATTCATATGTCTTAGGTTCGAAAACAAGGTCAAGCATGCAAGTCATACACTACATTATCACTTGTACATGTCGTTGAAATTTTTATCGTCAAAAATGTAGGTAATCAAAGGTGATCTCGTATTTAAGTCATCCACTATTTTAGAAAACGTAGTTTGTAAATCTCACGACCAAATATTAGTCGTCTTGAAAATATGTACTTTGAAAATCTCTAACGTACCTATTAAGTATACGTAATGCTCTACCTTTTTTTGTTTACGTCATTTTAGCCGATTTACACTCTAAAGTGTCCAAAAACTCATTTTAAATATTCCATCAGCTTTTGTTAGTTGAACCAAAGCTGTCAAAAATTATATGTTTCGTCGCAACTTCCCTAGGCCATAACTTTTGAGTCGTAGTTCCGTTTTTCTAGTTCTATATATTCCCGCGAAGGTATTCAAGTATACTTTAGGTTTTTCAAGGTCTCGGCTAGTCTAGATGTCATTAGATCTCAGTTTTCTTAACTAGAAAATCGGGATAGATTCATATTTCAGAAAATATAGTTTTCGTCATAAATCTTGAAAATAACATATCTTTTTCGTTATAAGTCCGTTTTAACTCATTCAAGCGGCTATGTTTTCGTTATTAAGTCTATTTTCTATATTTCTAGCCTAATATGGCCACCAAGGTACTGATTTTTCTGTGGGATGTCGAATGGGACAGATCTAACATTAATATTGTCAAACTATATTTCCTAATGTTCTATTTATTATTACCACTTAACAACAACTTCAAATCTAGTCCTAGTTCATCCATTAACTTATCAACTAGTATATGGTGATCTAAACCTAAACTTAACAATATTCAAGATTCATGTACAAGACCATCCAAGTATTCAAACTTCCAATCTACTAACATGTATATATATAAAGTTTTCATTATTTTCTTGTAAAGATTATTACTAGCAAATTTTCTTGTAATCAAAACTTGTTCAAAACATGGTTTCTTGTTAAGAGATCAAAGTGGTTGTAAAGATTTTCAACATGTACCAAGTGATAACCAAGTATATATACTAGACAAGCATGAAACTCATGAAAATCATGAAGTATAAGTAGTGTAAAATCACTTACAAAGAAGTTAGTGAGATGAGATTTGTAACAACACTTGTGTAACCCCCAAGATTAGTATCAACCCTTGTTAATCTACCCTAAGTACCCTTGAAAGTGACCAACAACTTCCTTCTTCTTCCTTGCTCCTTATGTGTGTCGAATTGTATATATAAGTGGTGAGGTGATATATTTTTTTTTTGTAAAATGGGCATTAGGTTATGTATGTATATATAGCTAGACATGGTCAAACAATAGTCAAAAATATCTTGTGCTAGGTCCATATGGTTGCCGAGTTTTAAGGAAAAGAAAAGGAGCAAAAAAAATTGTTCTAGCCACCAACATTAATTAGATGTCTCACCATAATATTACAAGGTTGCATTTTTATAGATCTTGTTGTATTTTTATCATACAAAATATAGAGGGGGGCGGCTCATTAATAAAATTTGGAAGAAATTAGTTGTTAGTTGTATAAAATATATATATATTGAATGTATTGCGTAGTAAAAATATGTATTGGGTATTAGTTTGGTAGTTAACGAAAGTTATACGTAATTAAACGTAAGGTGTAAGGAATTTAACTTGGACATCGGAAAATATTTTTGGGACTTTTGTAATAATTTTGGAAGTATAAAAATACCCTAATAATAATTGTTGAGAAAGTCGGGTATGTCGAGGGTTACATTCTTGAATAAAATTTAACGTTTGTTGAATTTAAAAACCGTAAGTATTTAAAGAATAGAAATTTGTCTTATAAAATAAAGTGATGAACTGTGGAAGGAGCAAGGTACCGGAGCGTTGTGGACTACAATTAGCCTAAGTCCTAGAGTACTTAGAGTTTGTTCAAAAATTCGTGTCGATTCAAGTAAAAGAGCTCATGTAAATTGTTTTAAATTAAATTCGAGTTTAGAACATAGTATTGACCTGGGAAATAGTGGGTTGTGATATTAGCTACGAATTTGAAGACCCGTAAACTTAGTTCACAATGAAATGAACGGCAATCGTGAATAGTGATTTCCTTCCGGAAATGAATAGTGTCACATGAATAGTAAAATTTCCGAACGCTTCTCGGAATCACAAACTGGCTCCGAAAATGATGAATAGTAACTGGTGAATAGTAAATGATGAATAGTAACCGATGAATAGTGAATAGGAGAAATGTCCTGAAAATATGGGTTGTTACAGGGTGTTTGGATTACTTTTATTTTTTATTTATTTTATGTTGCCTATAATCTGGTCCATCACGCTTATTCTAGGGAAATACAATAGTTTTCGAGCTTATGAAATATAAGGCCAAAAAACGCTCCGTCGCCACCAAAAAAAAAAAAAAAAAAAAAGAAACAAACACTCCCTAATCTTTGATATTCTTGTCTTGGCAGGCGCACTTTCAACCTCTCGAACAATCAGAAACACAAAATATGGAAGGTAGTTGAGAAGCTGCTTACAGATAACCAAGTGTGTGAGGTGCAAACAGCCGGTGACGTATACGTCAAAGGACACCCGAAACAACGAATTTGAAGATGACTGCCGAGACTCAATCCACCAACAAAATGATGAAATAGAACATGGGTTGCCGCCTTTACACACAAGACCTGAACTTTGTGTGGTTTACAGTACTTAAAAGAGAGTGACTATTGACTTTGGATAAGGACGGTTTGACAAATTTCACGACGCCTCGGCTAAATATGTATCCTGGGTAAGTATTTAAGTTGACTTTTAAATTATAGCTCCTCTTCTGAAGTAATAAGATTATCGGTTTGGAATAAGTAACCTTCAAGTTGATGTTTGGAAACTGCTTAGTATTTTGCTTTTAGATTATCGGATAAGTAGTTTGGATAAACAATCATGAACATTCTCGAAACTGGATACATTCTTAGGTAGCCCTATAAGGAAAAAAGATCAACTGCAGTTTCCTGATAGTTTTTACTTTACAATCCAATCTTCTTTTTAGGGAATTTGTATAAACAAACTGGATACATTCTTAGGTAGCCCTATAGATTGTTTTGGTAGTTTGGTTGCTTTCTTATACGTCATTAGCTGATTTCTATCATTTTTATATCTTTTTTTAATTGGCTTCTTTCAACGGCATCATGAAACTGACACCGATGTAATTCTATCAGCAGTGAACAACATCCAGTAACCATTGTTTATAAACACGTCGATGCTATAGATTTAGGTCCATAGATTCACAGATTCTGTACGATCTTTTGGCATTTCCTACTTTTCGTGCTTATGCTTAAGTGGTGCATAATAACAGGTTAAACCGTGTACGATCTAATGTCTTTTTTTTTCTATTGCAGATACGGCAGTAGCTGCATCCTTCAGCCAGTTATCTAATGATCTGCTGCATATATATACGATTAGACCAAGCTGGCACTAATTCCCGGATTCAGGTTTTCTACAAATAATCTGAAAGAACTGCTTCTACTTTTTTTTCTTTTTTTCTTTTGGTTACAATTCGTACTTTGGACTCATATGTAGCTAAACAAACAAGTTCTCCATAGTATGACATACGTAGCTAAATGTATCTCCACTTTCACAAACTTTTGCTAACGTAAGTAAATGTATGTTTGGCATTTGCTTTGTGATTACGTGACTATACACTGATTTCAATATTTCCGTTGACAAACACCCCGTCACGGACCAAGAAGCTTTTCATATTACAAACGCCTAAATATTCTACTTTATTTTTATGCAAAATCGCCTCGGCAAAAAAACAGGCCCGCCCGCAACGCGGCGGATTAATGCCAGTCTAATCCATTAATAATACACAAATATTTTGAAGTATTCAAAATATTATGACAACACTAGTAAAGCACCTTAAATTTTCATAAACTCCTAAACATACAGATGTGGGCTTCTCTCTCTAATATTTGTGGGCTAATTAAATATGCTTTGACTTTTTTCTCATGCATATTAAGGCTGCATACGTATATGTTTATATGGTATTTCGTACTTTAATACAATAGACATGTATAAAATGAAGGGGCCTGTAAATGTGGCCCTGTGCTAATGCCACACTTGCACATTTTTTTCACCAGGCCTACTTATTATGATATAAAAATAAAAGGGCTAATTACACAAATATGTATCATAGTTGTCATTTATTCTTTTTATATGTATTAAACTTATGTGCGTTGTCATTATATAACTTAAATAAAAAAATATCAGCATGCGCTCACAAGCATGGTATAAAAGTAAAAGGGAGAATTTCATATAATCTCCTCTTTTCATCATTAATTTTATATATACTCATATTACAACCATTGAATTCATTATGCACAATAATTTTAAAAGATGATTTTTTTATATATGAAATTTTCATGGTTTAAAGGAGTTAAGAAATTGCCAAAAAAATAATATATCGCTATAGTAAACTCTTACTTCTAGTAATATTTGTAGTTTCAAAACGTAAATAGTTTTACTTTTCGCCAGTTTCGTTAAAACACTTGTAAAGAAACTGGAGAGGAATGAATAAATTTTAAATCACATAACCAGTCAAACCACGTGGATTTAAAAAATCTATTCCAATTGAGAATTCAACTATGTGAAAGAAACTTTTAATTTCTTCCATGACTGAGTCTTTCCTGGCAGCTATAGATCAAAACAAATTCGGTGTCTAAATCTCCAATATATCCAAAAACAAAATCCAAATCGTTGTTTAAAGCACCACATCAAAGCATGATTTCGTTGGAAGGGTTCAAGCTCAGAGTGTCACTCCAAATGATTAGGCGAAGTTATAGTGTTTGCATAGTCGACAAAGCCCCACCGGCACCAAGCTGCATCTATGCCCTAAATCTGGATTATAAAGGGGTATTCAGTGAATAGATATTGAGAAGTTTTAAGTGCTTCTTCACAAATCATACATCTAGCTAGCTTGTAGAGTGAACATCAGTCCCACGAGCATCAAGATTATATTACACCAAGTAGGTAAACACGTATAGTATAAGACCCTTAAGATATTTAAGACAATTTTTTTTTATTTGTTACTCTTGGTGTTATTTATTCACTATATCCGCTAAAGTTGAATCATATAAGGTTCTCTGAGTTTAGTATATTATTTACTTTGAAATTGCCGTACTATGCTGCTAGAATCATTGGATCATTGATAGATCTTAGATGCGTTACGTGCAAAAGAGCCATGATTCAGAGGTAGTGAGTTTGTTATGGTTTCCAGAATAAACAATTGAGTTTCAATACCACCATATCGTTGGTTGTTATTTATAGCTTTTTTTCAGTATAAGACAAACAAACACACACAAAAGCACAATAATAGACTAGTAGACTACTAAGTTCCATCACAACGACTACTAAATCCATACGAATAATAATCTTTCAGTTAACTCGTAGATCTGAACCATGGATCCATATTTTTTTGGTGGACTTCAGTTGAAGCTAGTTCAACTTCGTGGCCAGGTTAATTACTACTGCTTCTTGGCCAGGTTAACTCGAGACCAACAATCCTGTATAAATCTGCATGTGGAAATGTAAGACGAACCATTCATGCTCATTGCTTCCTCTGCACTTGCCTTTAATCTCCTCACGTTATTTGTCATCGCTTTTCCTTCTTCACCCTCCACCAAAGACCTAACCATCCTCTGTATCTCCTCCCTCTCCACCACTTTCTTTGTGGGCATCACCTCTGGTCTCACAGCCACCTTCAAATCCTCAACCAACATGGTCGCATTCATAAATTGCTCCGCATACAATGGCCATGCTATCATTGGTACCCCACTTGTAATGCTCTCTAGGGTTGAGTTCCAACCACAATGTGTCAGAAAACCTGCGACCGATGTATGGTTCAAAATCTCTACTTGTGGAGCCCATGATGGTACTACAAATCCCACTTTTTGGGTTCGTGTAAGAAACCCTTCTGGAAAATAATCTGGTGGACCAGAATCATTTGGTCCACGTGACTCACGACCGGGTTTTAGAAAAGCCCCATCTGAACTTTGTCCAGAAGGTGGACGTACCACCCAGACAAATCTTTGTTGGCTCATCTCCAACCCCCAAGCAAGCTCTTTTATTTGCTCAGCTGGTATTGTTCCGCCACTTCCAAACGACACATATATTACCGACTGCTCAGGTTGTTTGTCTAGCCATTCTATCACCTCGTTCTTCGAACCGGCCGGTTCATATTTTTTGGTAATGGGACCAACTGTGTAAACCGGTTTGTCGTTTATCAAGGACTGCAATATCTCATTGTTCCGTAGTGAATCAAGAGTTTGTGGCTCAAGATGTTCCCATGTGTTTATTAAAATGCCATCTGTCAATGTCACTCCAATTGCTTGATCTAAAGAAACTCGATAAGCTTCATCATCCCGGTCCAGCATGGGATCCGTAAGCTCTTCCGGCCGAACTGGTTTGCAACCAGGTATCTCCACTAGCTCGGTCAGATCAACATACTGACCCACGACTTTCTTATCCAGTACAGTTGAGTAAGCAAACAGCCCGGTAAACCAAGCGTTACCAGTCACGAACACGTACTTAGGTATCTTTAATTCTTCAGCTATAGCCCAAGATTCATTAGCGAAAATATCACCCATAAGGACATCTGGACGAGGGTCCATAGAAAATATAGCAATACGAATAGTGGGTATTGTTTCCCGCATCATGGTACAAAGTCGTGTAACAACTTTGGCGTCGGGAGCAACGATGGATGAGATGTCTGCAGCCGGGATTTCGATGACCGAGGTGTTGGTGTCGGCTGTATAGGTACTAATGAGTTGCGATTGGGTTTCTGAGGTATTCGTGGTGGTGATGATGAGGATGGTGACACGGACATTGTGGCCGGTTACTAGACGTTGGCCAAGTAATAACGCTGGGGATAAGTGGCCAATGCCGGGACTAGAGACCATTGCTAGGTGTAGTTTCTTTTGACCCATAGTGAGGAAGGTGTGTAATCCAATGTTACGGTGGCTTTTTTGGTCTATATATACTAACAGTAAGAAGTTGAAATTAAGGTTGTAGTCACCAATTAATGTCGACAAAGTATTTTGTCCGATATCATAAAAATCCTGGCTTTATATATATATTTAAAGAGGTCTTAGTGAAAAGTAGGCTAGGTTTGAAAAAAGCAATAACACATGTATCAATGATGAGACAACGTGGTTATTATATAAGATTAACTCTAGCCAGTTACCATCTAAAATGATACTACCTCCGTCCCATAATTACAGTTCACTGTTTATTTTTTAAGTCTTCATTTTACAACTTTGACCTTACATATTTTTATTTGTGCTATATAATACTTGATAAAAATTATATCAATAGAAAAAAACATTTAAAACTCAATCCATTCACATATTTCACATCAAGTAATATATAACACATTAAAATATTTATGGTCAAAGTTGAAAACTAAAGACTTCAAAAGTCAACAGTGGACTATAATTATGGGACGGGGGAGTATAATTTTATAAATTTGCTTATACAAATCCATCATTTTAACATTGTTTCCAAGTTTCAAGATAAAAGCTACTTATGTGAAGATAAAAAAGCCAAGATATTGAACTAGTGATTTGGGCACAACATCCATCGACGAATGGTCAAGCTTGGTGGCGGTATGCGCCCTATTGCTGTTGGTACAGTATGGCGAATGCTTGCTTCTAAGGTGGCTTCTTTTTCTGTTGGTAACTCTATGAACACTTATTTAAAGGACTTTAAATTTGATGTTGGCGTTCCTGGTGGTTGTGAGGCTGTTCTTCATTTTGTGAATAAGCTCATTGAGTCAAAGGGTACTGAAGCTGGACTTTCTAAGCTTTTTGTGGATTTTAAGAATGCTTTCAATCTTGTAGATAGGAGTGTCTTACTTCAGGAAGCTAGGGTACGATGCCCTACAATTGCTCCTTGGGTTGAGTTTTGCTTTGCACGACCTGCTAGGCTTTATTATGATGACTATAATCTTTGGTCTTGTCAAGGGGTTCAACAAGGGGATCCTTTGGGTCCTTTGTTGTTCGCCCTAGCTTTGGACCCTTTGGTCCAGTCTATTAATCAGCCTTGTGAGCTTACCCTTCAGGCTTGGTATCTTGATAACAGTACTATTGTTGGATATACCCCCATGGTTGCCAAGGCGCTTGACATCACCAAAACAGATGGTCTGATTCGTGTTCTATTTTTGAATGTTGATAGAATAAAATTTTCTGGCCTGTGGAGAATCCCAGAAGTAGGGCGGAGGGTTTTTTCCTATAAATATCTCTCGCCCTCTCAATGGTGTCAAACTTCTTGATGGTTCAGTTAGTTTGATGAAAGTTTCTGTCAGGATTTGGCTTTGAAAAGGGTCTCTAAAACCACCTCTCTTATGGAGGCTATCCATCAACTCAATGATCCCTAATGTGAGCTCCTTCTTCATTGTAATTGTGCGGGGGTCACGAAATTATCTTGTGCTTTGAGGACATGCTCCCCTTTGTATCTATTGGAGGCCCAAGTTCAGTTTGATCAGACGTTACGTGCCTCTTTTGAGAAGATTGTCACTGCTTCAGGGCCTGGTTTTGGTGATTGGCAGTGGTGGCTTGCTACTCTCCCAATCAAGTTGGGTGGTCTTGGCATCCTTTCAGTGGGAGAGATTATTTGGTATACTTTTCTCGCCTCTCGTATGCAAACGAGTGCTCTACAGGATAAGATACTGACTAAGCCCGGTATTGTCTCCCATGGTCCTTCTTTGCAGCATGCTCTTGATATTTTAAACACCACTTGTAACATGGACGTTCTATCTGTCACCTCTAGCACTCCTACCCCTCAAATGATGAAAACCTTGGCAAAGTGTTACTTTGGTGTCATTGAGAAAGACCTTGCATCTGAGTACTCGCTAATTCCACGTTAGGTAGCTATTCTCAATTGCATCCGCGCCCTACATGCACAGGATTTTCTTTTCACCATCCTTATTGACGGCTTGGGACAAGGGATGAACTATCGCCAATTTCGATCTGTGTTGTGTTATAGGCTAGCTGTACCCATGTTCTCTGAAGCTAGCATTTGCCCGAGTTGCAATGTGCATCGTATGGACCAATGGGGGGATCACTCGGTCCACTGATCTAGTGAAATGGGGGTGAAGTTCAGGCATAATCTGGCGCGTGATATTCTTGTTGATATATGTTCTAAGGTTGGGATTATGGTACATAAGGAGGCTCCAATTGAGTTCCTTTCGGTAGATAATGTGTATCCGGACTCCAAATGGGTATTTAAAATTTGAAATGACATTTGAGTTACCGATAATTATGCCGTTAAGGCTCTGACGCAAATGGCTAAGATTTTGATCATGCGCATTTATTGTGTATTAAGTTGAAGCACATTTTCTCTTTTTCCGATCTTGAAGGATTAATGGGATACTGTAAACTTTGGTAGAGTCGTAATTCATATGTCCTTGCACGTATATATAACTTTCGACTGGGGGACTTGATAATGTACCCTCCGATCCGGTCGAAGGACTCCCCTTCGAGCCTGTTCGAAACCTACATATCGAAGGCCTTGGTCAGCCTCTTAAAATCTTCAATGGCGTAAAACTAATCATCCTTGATTTAGTTACCAGTTGGGAATTCGCCAATCGAAGGTCTAAGCCCTTCGGGGTATATCCTCCGATGATATTAGGATGGGACTCTAGCAAGACCAAGTCTTACCCACGTCCTCTCTTTCTCCTTGGCTTTCCCGCCAAGATAGAGAGAGTGGGACATTAAGCCCTAGCGGTTACCACAAATCATGGGACACCCCCATGATCTCCTAAATTTGTGCAAACGCTCTCCAAGGTTATTTCTTCCCCTATAAATAGCTTGGACGGTCTAAGAATAATGATATGCAATCTTTACTACTTCACTTTATTACTACTTCATTAAATCTTCTGATACCAAATACTTATTCACACGCCGAAGGTGGCTCGCAGGGTTCAACCCTGCGCAATCACTTAACGTAGTGTCTTCCTATTATTTCTTATTCCAGGTTAAATACAAGCTTGGCGCAACCACAACACCCCTTATACCCTTCGATCACCATCGTAGGCCTGGTCGTGCAAATTATTGTACAATCAATAATAATAATAATAATAATAATAATAATAATAATAATAATAATAATAATAATAATAATAATAATGTAACAATTCGCATTTTCAGGTTAACTTCTATTCCCGAAAATTTCACTATTCATATTTTTACTATTCACTTTCGCTATTCATTTTCCGAAATTTAATTTTTATTTTATATTCTCGTGTGATAAATCATTTCCATGGCAAAATAAAAGTTTGACACTCATCAGATCATTTTCGCGAAAGTTATTAAGGAAATACACGTTTAGGTTAAAACGTCATTCAAAAATCCTACGCACAACGAAACTCAATCGCGTTAATTTTCCCCGCATCAGATAAATGTTTGATACACTCATGATTTATTTGAGAATTAATCATGACTAAGAAAAATGTGATCAAATAAACCCTCGACCGTGAGAAACAGAAATTTACGTTTTTAAGCGCTTTTACTTAGCCTATACCTGCACCGCGTTTCTAAGACGATTTGAGTTTTCACATTTTCGGAAAAGTCAACATATTTTTCCCTCCTCCTTTGACCAAAAATCATTCTTTGATTTTATAAACCATTCCTTGATTTTTAGGCTTACGGTTTTATGTCTTAAAGACATTAAATACCAACCGATACTAGACTGAGCCCAGTCTAGACATTATAAGTCATTTTAAATCATTATTATCATATTAGAAAAGTAACATTTTACTTTTCTCAATTTTACACAATATCCGTACGTTTTACGTATTACGCGTTTTAGACCCGTGTTTCCAGTTTTAGCAGGGTTTGAGCACCCCAATAGAACCTACCACTCATTTTATATTTTATTATGGATTATATTGACAAGTTTAGTCATTCTTTCAAGTTTCATATTTTTAAGTTACCCGGTTTTACGTTTTTGTGACTTAACAACTTACGGTTAGCAATTTACGGAGTCAAAACTAGCTCCATAAGTAGGATAATATCACCAACTAGCCAAGTCATCCATCCTATCTTGTGAAACCGCCTATAGGGGGAGTCACCCTTGGTGTGTCTTGATCTCATGCACTTAGCCTAGGATCATAACATGTGTAAACTTGGCCTCCAAGTGTTAGGAAAATATCCCAACTCTTGCACCTCCTCATTGCACCTTCCTAGCACCTCCTCAACTCACTATAAAACCCCTCCGCATCCCTCCTAGTCGTTCACAACACAAACAAACCCATACACTCTTCATTTGATTTCCAACTTCAAGTATTGCAACTAGTTTCAAGCTCCAAGTTCACCACACCAAGTCCTTTGCATTCTTTAGTGATTCCATAGTAAATTTACTAGCTACACAAGGTGGTTAGGGGTTGAACACATAAGGTTCTTACAAGGTTAGACCAAGCCTATCAAGGGTTAGCAAGGGTAGTGTTGAAGGATTGGAAGCTAGGGTTTTCGATTGAAGGATTTAGATCTTGTCTTAGTTAATGAGTTCCCTTTTCATTAAGGCCAAAAGTTGTAAGAAACCCTAATACACTTTCTTGCTCAATATCATTTTCATGCTTATTATGTTTCATTCATTCTATATATGGTCTTTGTGTTATGTTCATGATGTATAAAAACTATTAAAACAAGTTTTGGAAACTATATATTAACTTATGTTAAGATAACAAGAAAACTAGTGATTTTTATGGAGAACCACGACCAAAATAGTATAACTATGATATTGGACACTTACCTAATGTTAAAGAGGACTTAACAAGGAAAACATAGCAATTTGAATCACCTAAAACGAGTACACGAGTCAAAAGTTATGGCCATAAGAAGTTAGCGAAACCAAAACGCCAAACTGCCTAGAAACAACCTGTTAACATTCTGACCTTTTTGAAATTGGCACTTCTGCTCCGATTCATCAAAAAGTTAAAACCGGAACGACGTTTTCGTTCAGGAACAGAGAAGCTCGAGCCCTGAAAACGCCTTTCGAGTGAGATTTTTCTTCAAATTCTTAACATCCCATTTTAAGACCAAATGACCATGTAATAGTTATGGTTAATTGAAACCAAGAGGTCTAATGACCTAAAGCCAAGACCACAACCATGGCTATGGCAAAGGTTGAGTCTCAAGACCATAGAACAATGACCAAGGTCACGGCAAAGCCATGACTAAAGACCATATAAACTTACCTAGGCGAAAACATGAACTATAGAGTTAATGGCAACATAAACATCCAATTTGGATCTACTCCATCAAAATAACCATAAGACTCATTGTAATAACAATCTTCATGTAAAAGTAAACTTTCCTAAGTTTAATCAAATATTGGACATGTAACTTTTCGGGTCAAAACTTATATATATATATATATATATATATATATATATATATATTATCAAATACTACAATAGTAGGGAGCCTCATGTGAGGGGTTCATTAAGTAAGCCGTCGAGATGAGTTGTGGATTTACGAATTAAAGTGTCCTGGCTCCTCGAACGTTTACTACATGACCTCTGAATTATGTCGGCCCGAACGGTAGTAAGCGATATACAAACTATACATGTTTCATAAACCATTTTTATTCAAAGACTTACACTATACTAAGTACTACATCATGGACTAAATGCAAGACATATATATGCAATTCTTCATATTCTTTACTCCAATCCTAAGTCGCAACATTCTGTTATAGGTTGCTCATAGAAACCTTCGCGATTCGACCATCACATTCACTACTTGCTATATAACTTAAGGTGAGTTCATAGCCCCACTTTCCATTACTTAATTATTTTACAAACCCTTGGGGGGAATACATGCTATTATTTTAAACCGAACACAATGCTTTGAAATTGTATGCTACCTGATTGTTTTATTATTACTAAGTACCATCCTTGCTAAAACCAATATCCCTTATTATGAATCATTTAATCACTAGTAATAGTGAGCGCGAATATTGTGAATAGGCCTATTGGGATTGACGAATGTATTAATATTTGAAACATTAGGTATGACAGCAAAGTACCTACCGGGATAACTCCGCCGATTGATATTGGTACCCGTTAACGTTTTGGTGTCATGAGCTTAGTATAATAATAACTGTTTTGTTTTCCAACCATGAGTATGAGTCTAATTAACTCATACTACCAACATATTGTGTTTCACTACTTAACAAACCCTATGAATATCACTCAACCTTTGTGTTGACCTTTTAAGCATGTATTTCAGGTCCATTATGATCAAGGATGGCACGGAAGGGCACAGATATTCAAGAGGGCTATAAATTTTATTATCATTCGAAAACTCATTTAATGTAATTTGTAAACATGGGACCATATGGGACCTTATTTGGTAATCTCTGATATTTATATAATTTAAATGATAAATTTTTTAAAACGACTCAATTAGAGATCGTTTTCTATCATTATGACTGTTGTGTCGTCGAGTAACACCCAGTTTGAAGTCCGCTGCTTCATTGAATTGGGGGTGTTACAAATAACAATAACAATAACAATAACAATAACAATAACAATAACAATAACAATAACAATAACAATAACAATAACAATAACAATAATAATAATAATAATAATAATAATAATAATATCTCAGTTGTCAATGGGTTCAACAAGGGGATCCTTTGGGTCCTTTGTTGTTTGCCTTAGCATTGCATCCTTTGGTCTAGACGATCAGTCAGTCGTGTGAGCTTACCTTTCAGGCTAGGTATCTTGATAATGATACTATTATTGGAGATACCCTTATGGTTGCCAAGGCGCTTAACGTCATCAGGGCGGATGGCCCAGCTCGTGGTTTGTTTTTGAACGTTGATAAGACTGAACTTTTTTGGCCTGTGGAAGATCCTAGAAGTAGGGCGGAGGGTGTTTTTCCTGAAAATATCTCTCGCCCGCTCAATTGTGTCAAACTTCTTGGTGGTTCAGTCAGTTTGGATGGTAGTTTTTGTCGGGATTTGGCATTAAAAAGGGTCTCTAAAACCATCTCCTTAATGGAGGCGATTCACAAACTCCATGATCCCCAATGTGAACTTCTTCTTCTTCGCATTTGCGTTAGGGTTGCGAAATTATCTCATTCTTTGAGGACATGTTCGCCTTTGTATTTATTGGAGGCCCAAGTTCAGTTTGATCAGGCATTACGTGCCTCCTTGGAGAAGATTGTTACAGCTTTGGGGCCGGGGTTCGGTGATTGGCAATGGCGGCTAGCTACTCTTCCAATCAAGATGGGTGGTCTTGGCATCATTTCAGCGGGGGACATCATCCGGTATGCTTTTCTCACCTCCCGTATGCAATCAAGCGATCTACAGGCCAAGATACTGACTAAATATGGTATTATCTCTTATGGTTCTTCTTTTGAGCATGCTCTTGATACTTTTAACACTACTTGAAACATTGACTTGCTCTCTGTCACCACTTGCGCTTCTACCCCCATATGATGAATACCTTGGCAAAGTGCTACTTTGGTGTCATTGAGAAAGAATTTGTTGCTAAGTACTAATTTAGTCCACGGTAGGTGGCTATTCTCAGTTGTATACGTGCCCCGCATGCACATGATTTTCTTTTCACCATCCCTATTAACGGTTTGCGATAGAGGGTGAACCATCGCTAATTTTGTTCTGTGTTGTGTTATAAGCTTGCTATACATATGTTCTCTGAAGGTAGCCTATGCCCGAGTTGTAATGTGCATCGTATTGACCAATGGGGAGATCATGCAGTTCATTATTATAGTGAAGTGGGTGTGAAGTTCAGGCATAATCTGGTGCGTGATATTCTTGTTGACATATGTTCCAAGGTTGGGATTATGGTGCGTAAGTAGGCTCCTATGGGTTTCCTCTAGGAGGATGGGAAAGAGCTACGACCTGCAGATCTTTTATTATTTAATAGGCTCCAAGGTAAAGATGCGTGTTTGGATATGACTGAAATCTCTTCTTTTGCTAGTGAGGGGGTGACTTCATGGGCTCCTTGGGTAGCTTTGCATAACATCGTGGGAAAGAAAAAGAAGAAATGTGTGTCCAAATGTTAGGACAACGGATATAAGTTCATACCATTTACTTTTTCTACGTTAAGGGAATTCGATACAGAGGCTTTAGACACACTTTCATGAATTAAGTCTATTGCCATCAGCCACTCAAATAACGCTAGGATTGGTGTTTTTATCTTTCATATAATAAGCTTTTGTATTCAGAAAGGAGTGGGAGCACAACTTGTGTCTAGGCTCTCATCCAACTTTATGTAAGCTTATCATGTGTTGATTTAACTGGGTCGTCACCCTTGACGCAAAGTGGTATGATTGATTTTGTGTTGGGTCGTGTGGTGATTGAGGCTGCACAGCGTAAACGCGTCAAGTATGAGGCTAAGTGTGTGAATATTGGATAGGGGTTTCTCCCCTTCTCTTTCTCTTCTTTGGGGGAACTTGAGAATGATGCAGTGACCCTACTGAAGCGAATCCGAAAGTTCTCGATGACCCAAGACATTAGAGCACGTGCCGCTGCTCATATATTTAGTAGGATTAGCTTTTCTATAGCTAGAGGAGTGGGAGCCCAGTTGGTATCTCGGCTTCCCACTAACTTCTTGTAAATCCTATGAGTTTCTAATAATAATAATAATAATAATAATAATAATAATAATAATAATAATAATAATAATAATAATAATAATAATAATAACAATAACAATAACACATAGCTAATGAAGTTATTTCCGATGTTTACTTTTTATTATCAATAATGCCATGTAAGCATGACATTCAAATAAGATTAATTTTCACGTACTTCAATTAGTGTGTCATAAAATTAGTTCAAGTTCCTCATATTTATAACAGGATGGTGTTTGGTATTACTAATTAAACTATTTATCAAATTACTGTGTTTGGGATAGCACATTTAAAGTCTAAACTACTTATCTAATTCAATTTGAATGACATAACGAAGAATAATAAACGGGTAATCGTTATTAAAGTAACCAATCTTAAACAAAAATACTTCATAAGTTATGCATTATGTAAAATGGTGTAAAGCATATTAAGTTGCAAAATAGAATTATGGGATGTTACACATCTGTTACATTTAGAAATTAGTTGTCCAAAAACTCAAAAAACAAATTTGTTGATGTGTAAGTTGCTACTGAACTTTCATGGATTACGCTAGGATTTCACCATGATCTATATTGTATCCATTTGTTTGTTCTTTTAACTCAATACTTTTGCTAGAGTGAGACATATCAGTAGAAGTTTTCTCAAAAGCATATTTTGGTTTTCTCCAGGCATAACTCAATAAATAGTTGCTTTATGGTGCACAACTCTACGTTGATCAAAATGTGATGTGACTAAATGAAGCTTTTCACTTAAAATCAAGAAACACAAATGTAATCGAGAGAACCATAGATGGAACTTTATGGGATGTTTGGATTTTCATTTATAATTGATATTATAAAGCTGGAATAAACAACTTAGAGTGTTTGAAATTGAATACAAATGCACTTAATATCCAAATAATAACGTAGAGAAGTGAGCTCTTACTTACTTTGGAAAATAAAACCCTTTCATAAGATACTAATCAAGGTCAACAACTATTGCGATCACGTAAGCCGCTCTCCTATTGAAAGACATTTCCTACAATTCCAACCCAAAATATAAGTTCTGTATATTCAACATAAACAATAATTATGGATTCGGTTCCCGAATCACTGGTCAACCTTACTGCTACCTCATTTTTATCCTTTGTATAAATTTATTATCGGTACCATGGAACTTTTCCAAGAAAAATACTTTTCAGCTGTATAACTTATGTGTTAATAGTATAATCAGTATGGCACTATCCACCAGACTTGCTATGCTTATTAGTTCATACCTGATGAGAAGTAAGCCTTTCAGCAATCAAATAATCACGATGATAATTACGCACACCACTAAATGAATGGAGCAAACATCCTGCAAAATCGAATACATCAAGGACATTTTTGTCTGACAAATCTTGACGATTTTATCATGATATAAGACTCGATCACATCATGCTAGTATGCGCTTTGTTCATAGGAATCATATCCTACAACATGAATAGTCAGACCCACATTAAGAAACTTTATAACTAATACAATACGTAACTTCATTTTGGGCATAAAATATTAGCAGGATTGAATTATTTATGGTATTATATACCTGCTAAACAGGTTGATGCCTTTTAAACTTGTATGTCGGGGAAAACGTAGCAACAACTTCGCACATTCCTTGAGTAATAGATGTTTTTTGTGGAACTCATGACTTGAAACTATTATCAAAGCAAATATTAAGAGCAAAGCCGCCTTCATCACCAACATTTGTTGCATCATATATCCTAGAAGATTAACAAATAATTGGAATTATTTACTCATTTAAGAAAAAAGTTAGCTATTGTGCCTATAATTAATAGATCAATTTTGAATACATTTCAGCAGACACATTGTATGCAAACACATATTTTTAAAAGACAATAACTTTATTAGAATAAGTTCATAAAAGCCTTAACATGGGTTATCAAAGTTTAAGAACATGCATATTAGTAAAAGATTACAATAACTAATAACTAACTTCAAACTAATATAGATAAAAATTCCCAATTCTTTACTCCTAGTATATCTTCAACAAAAACTATAAACAAAACATATGATTTAGCAAATTGCCCATCGCATTCACATATAACTTTGAAAAATAAAACACACAAAAGAATGTGTATAAAAAAGCAACTAAAATCAGCAATCCCATAAACACTAATAAGCACTTTAAATAAGCAATCTCATACAACCGATGTAAGCATTGTGCAGTTTGAAGAAGCAATCCCAAATATCACCTATAGAGATCTTAAAAAATCAATAAACAAAATTAAAACAAACCTTGTGTGACAGATCATATTGTTGGTGGTGGTGTTGTAGGATTGATGGTTTTAAATTAAAATAATGGTTGTATGCTTTGATCTCCATAAAATCGGCTAAATAAAAAAAACAAATCTTGAATCAAAATAGTCGATCATTCCACCACCATGAATCAATTTTCTAAAAGGAGCGGCTGTTTTGTAATTAGGGTTCATAAGAATGATAAAATACATTGTCGATTATCTACCACCATAAATCGGTTTTGAGAATATTATAAAAATGGTGGGTTGTTTCATAATTAGGTTTAAGATTTGGTTAGGTGTTTGTTGATGGCGTTCAAAATGGATGATAGAGAGGATTAGTTTGAAAAGAAAATATGACCGAGTTTTTTGGATCAGTTGATGACAGGCATATTATTTTGAAATCTTTCTATTTCAAAAGGAAATGCAAGGTGTAGTTTTTTTAGAGTTTTTGGTGATTTTTGAAGATTTATGTTTTCTAAAAATAGAAATCACGTTTGTGCTTTATAGACTATAGCTTCAAGACCCGCCCGATGAGCGGGCTAGCTCAATGGAATATTATAAGAGTAACTTATATATTTAATTATCTCAAACGACCATAACAAATATGTAATGAGTTACACGAATATATAAAAAGATAAACCGTCTTTAAGGAATACCCAAAACAATGTATGAATACCAACAAAAAAAGATTTAATGTTTAAAGTCTATTCAATACTTCATTGTAGACAACATTAGTGGTTCCATTAATATTAAGTCCTTGTTTCTTTTTTTACTCTTGACAGCACCACATATAACTCACCGTATAAAAAAACAGGGCGTTATAGTAACAAACCAATGTGAAACAATGTCTGCCCTTGGCCTTTGTTTATAGTCATAACGAAACAAACCACGAAATGTGAAAATTTTGTTTCCTTAAACATAATTAAAGTTATCAAAATCAACAGACATATGTGTTTCATCCAAATAATTGCATCTATTAGAAGTTTGTGAACTATATAACGAAATTAAAAATGAACTAATTAATTTTTCTTATTTAGAAGTTATAATTACATGTAGATCAACGACAAAAATTTACTATTGCATATATGGAGGCGTGAATGTATAATTACTTGGTCAAATAAACCATCATGTTTTAGCAAATATTTAACAAATGTTTCTTATACATATATAATCTCATCTATATCCAAGAGAATGTGTAACTAAGATCGATTCAAGTTTCAACTTAATTGCATCTTTCATGATTATTATCGTATCTAAAGCACTCTGTGAATATTTCTTATGTCCTTTTCCTAGACCATGAGGTTATGGCACATGACGATTCTTCGCCAATGTTTTTCTAATTTCATTACATTCGTTTATTGAGTCTCTCATTGATCTCTACAGAGAAGTTGAAAAAGAAAACAATAAAGCTTATAATATCTGAAATGTTGGGATACATTTGAAGAAATTAAATCAACAAAAAACAACATATCACCTAATTCTCCTTTATCACCCCTTTGAGCATAACTTGACTACAAATTCATCAACTTCGACTTCTTGTTGTTCTTGTTGATATTTATCGTTGTTGTTGTTGTTGTCGTCCATCGTGAGAGACTAACATGGAGCTATATAATAATATCTAATATTTGTTATAAAAGTCTTTGACCCATCTATATCAACTATCAAAACATCAAATTTTTTCCTAAGCCAAACTCAATCAAACAACTAAAGACCACATTGGAGTTCTTTAATGATATTTATTATACTTAAGTGTAAAGATATGTTAAAAGGTGTATCATAAGTTAATTTGTAGTAAACTTGTAAAGACGTCAATTTGTTTTCGACTCATTTTGTTAATAATATACTTAACTTTCAACTGTTTATATGAGGCTTATTAGGTTTTATACATGTATAGGAAATGTGGTTGGTTTCATACGTTTTCAAAACATGTTTAAAACCTAATAACGTTTCATTAGACCTAGCAAAACAATTGTGAGCAAATGACATTGTCAATATCTTTGAATCATGTATTGTCCGCGTGTCGTGTGTGATTAAAGCCCATTCAGTGCATTTTTTGTTTTTTGTTTTGTTTTTTGCACATGGAATTAACTATGAATCCTAATAGAATACTACATTTCTAAGTTAGCTTAATTTCAGTTAAGTTAACCACCAAGGTTGTGGATCTCTTGCAAATAGCAAAAAGAAAACCCGTGTTTGCTAAAATGAAGACATACCTTCATGACAAATGAAGATCTTCTGGAATGCCTTAAACTTTGCCATTGAAATTGTTATTGTAGTATCTTGTTTCAGTATCATCTTAGACATAAACTACATAGATGCAAATAGGTTCCCATGTCAGCAGAAAATAAAGACACAAAAACAAGTAATCAATAAAATATTGCTAAATAAAATCAGGAAAATATGTACTACTTCGCAAGTTGTTGAAGTGCATCGCACCGCGTTCTTCTTTTGCAAAGGTAGTTGTCAAACATTTCCACATATATTCGCCTGTCAATATATAAATAGTTGATCAAATGAGATGATAGTAAATAAATGTGGCGAGTTTAAGATAATTTAGTGACAATAAGGTGATTGAGGTTGTATTTTAATCACTACGGGTAAAAAAAATACCAATCAAGAAAGCTAGTTCAAGCAGTCAATGGCTTTTAAAAAGTGGACTATATGCTTAAAATCTGCTAACCAAATGATTATCTAATTTTAATCCATTAGATATTTATAAGATCTAAAAAGGGAAGACAAAACATGTGTTGCCAAGTAAACCCAACTCGTTTTGACCCAAGCTAAAAGATTACCGGTATTCACTTGAAATTAATTTGACCAATAATTCAACCCACATGTTATGCCACCTTTTTTTCATAACCGAATACCGTCATCAAATCGCCTAAGTCATTTTTTAGAAAATAAACGTTACCATTCAATATAACTTTAACTTTACATGTCGAGGATACAAAATAAGCGTCAAACGGATCAAAGGTCGTCATGATGAGGCGAAAAATGAACCACTTTTAGGGGGTCATTTAAGCCCGGAATTGAATTTATTTGAGCAAATATTGCCCTAAATCGTTCCTTTTGTGATTTTAGGTACTTTGGGAGTGAATTCTGGAAAAGGAAGCAATTCGGACGTTTTTGGAGCGGAAAAGTGAAGAAAACGCCAAAGACTTAATTTTCCATGCTAAGAACAGTACCTGACGGCGTCAAGAGGAAGATCCTGACGGCGTCAAGAGGAAAAGTGGTGACGACCCAGTGCAAACCTGACGGCGTCACAACAAGGGCGTCAAGAGTTAATTTGGTGACGGCCTGCATAAGGTGAATACATGACGGCGTCAGACCCAGATCTAGGCAGTCCGAAAAACTATTTGGCGGCGAGATGACGGCGTCAGACTTTTGTTCTTGACGCCGTCACCCATCAAAATCTATATATAGTTTTCTATTTTTCATTCATAAAAGGAGGAACAAGTGTGGAGAAACCCTAGGGCCGAACCTTGTACGAATTTAACAGTTTTTCAAGGGTTTTCAACCCTTGAATCCTTACATGTGCTATTGAGATAAGTCTTCTCTTAATTCAATCAATATGTCTATGTGTTGGTTGTCTATATCTTGTGCTTGTCTTGATTTCAACATGCTAGGCTAGATTTATCTTGTGTTTGCTTAGATCTAATGAAACCTAGATATTGATTATGTGTTGATTATTTGTTTATGGTTGTATTGGATGAATGATTTCAATGTTAGGCTTAAGAAAACTGGCAGATCTCCATTTGGTAACATGCTTGAACGTCTTAGGAAACATGAACCGATGTGTACTAGGTTTTATTGGTTGTATTTAATGCATGAGTAAATTCTAATGATCCCATGTTAGGAGCTTCTAGCAGGCTCGACATAGGAGTGAAGTAGGCACTCATAGGATTGGGGAAGTAAGTACGCCACCCCATGAATGGTATTAAGGAATACAATCCGTCATCCACGCAACTATAACAAGTAATTAACGTGTAAAAGATATCTAGGGAGTAATGAAATCTAAGTAAACACATTTTTCTCACATATTGCTCACAACCTTAGTTTAAAGTAGTTTTATTTTCATTTTTAGTATTTTATTTTGATTGCATCTTTAGTATTGGGTTAGTTGACTAGCAACTAATTCCGCCCAAATCCTTCAAACCCGAGATTTTGATTTGCTTTCCTAAAAATATAAAAAATACAAAAAGAATCATCCCTCATCTCTAGATCTAGTATTTAGGTTTTCTAATCCTAGCGACACTATTCCTAGCTGAACGATCAATCCCCCGGTACTTGTCATTATACTATACTACATCGATCAGGTACACTGCCTGGTGGGGGTTGTATGCTTCTCGAGATCCCTTGAGAGGTAAAGCCTGGTGCAATCCCTACGCATCAAGTTTTTGGCGCCGCAGCCCGGGGAATAGTTATTGTCTAGGTTAGAATTTCTTTTTATTAGGTCTACTTGCTAGATTCCTTTCTAGTAAGATTTTATTTTTATTTTTAGGTTTTCTTTAGTCTATCTTTTCTTTGTGTCTTTGTTTGTAAAAACATTTCCATTGACTATTCCGTTAGCCATTATGGAGAACGTGAATCCACCATACTACCAACCAAGTAATTCACCCACTCCAAATGACATCTTGATGTTTAAACAACATGAGGATGAACCTATCTATGATGCATGGGCTCGTTTTAAATATTTACTCCGAAAAGTCCCTCATCATAATTTCGATTTGTGGTCCCAAATTGAAATATTTTACCATCGTGTCGACCACTATACCAAAATAGACATTGACCATGCCGTAGATGGGGACCTTTGGGGATTAAGTGTTGATGAAGCATGGGAAACCATTGAGAATTGTGCCATACTTGCCAAAAAAAATGGACAACCCAACAAACGTTGTTACGGATCAATTGATAGCAAGTTTAAGGGAACAGGCAAGAAGATTGTTTGGGGATAAAACTATAGATGAGATAACTGGGTGCACGGAGTGGTTTGATTTCACCACAATACAATCTGAGCACATTGGTAATCTTGATAAGATGGATGATAGAGTTGAAAATCTAAGCCCACCAAGTACCCCACAAGTCCTACCATCATTTGAGGCACACACACCGCCCGTGACTTACCCGGAAGAAGTAGAAGAGACTATAGGAACCCCAATTGAGGTAGAACCCTTGGACCAAGCACAACTAGAGAATATAGGTTTTAACACTTTTAGTGATAACTTTTCTCTTAGTTCTAGGGAAGTTCCTAGTTTTGATGAACCGGAGCCTCAACCAAAACCGTTACCTAATCTTCCATCCTTGGATGTGAATTTAGGAATTGAAATAGGTTCCGATCCACCCATCAAACCATATAGTCCGGGTAGTCTTAGGATAAAGGTAGTGGACTCTAAGCATTGTAGAGAGGAAGCCAATATAGGAGTGGAAAATGACCTTACATGCTTACATCACCCATTTATAAATGATCACAAGAAACATTATGGGTTAAAACCGGGTTTATTAGGTCAAGATGGATCCCCAACTAGTAGTCTCTTGAAGTTGATAGAAAATGATCCCTTTCTAGGAGAAAATCTTAATCCACCCATTAATCCGATTGAATTAGGTAAGGTTATGATGATAGGAGCACACCCCTTTGAGCATATAATTCATCCACCACATTTTCCTCACGAGGCATATTTCCACCCTAAGGGTGTGTATCGTTACTTCCACCCGCACTTAATCCTAAGTGTAGGGAAAACCTCCCCTATTTCCGTTAAATAAGGGTAGAGTCAGGCTCGTGACTCGAACAAAAACAAGCGCTTATTGGGAGGCAACTCAAGCTTTATTTATTTATTTGTTTGTTTGTTTGTTTGTTTGATTGTTATTTGTTTCCGTATGCATGCTTTATTTTTATTGTTGGTAGATCATGTTTCAAAATTAAAATGGTTAAAATACTTTACCTTGTTGTTTGGCCTAGTCTTAACTTCACCCAAAGATATTTTTGCAAAAGATAAGTGTAAGGGGAAACCCCAAATATGTTTTTATGAAACAAAACCGATCATGATTCTCCACAATATTAAGTGAACATGTATATTCGTATTTGTTAGAGTCAAATGCTTGTATCGAGTCATAATGATGTTTTGCAGGATTTTCCAGGAAGTAGGACGAAGTTTTTCCAGAAATTTTCCGGAAACTTAACATAAGAATTTCTGCATGTCACTTCTGACAGCGTCACGAGTTTACTCTTGACGGCGTCACGTGTAAAAATCAGGAAATTTTACCAGTTTTGTTTTTCTAACGGAGTCTTAAAGTTTTTGTTGAATTATTAGTTTTATAATCTCCAGGAAATCTGCAAACATCATTCCACAAGCATTATATCTTATTTTATTTTCTAGGATTTATTAGTATATGTAGATTGCCGCCGATTTTATGCGAGGTTGCCTTGTCTGTTTTCTCAGGTTTTACAGGTTATGTATGACAAGAAGATGACTATTATTCTGGAAGGGAAGCTTTGATTGCTCATTTTCTTGGAGGAAGATCTAACCTGGCCACCTTATTATCCATACCGAGCGAATCAGGGGAGTATTTGATTTCATTCGTTTTACTTGTTTCACTTTTACATTCTTTACTTGAACATTGGGGACAATATTCATCCTAAGTGTAAGGGGAGGGTAAAATGATGATACCTTACAGATACACTTTCGCTTGAGTTTGTTTGATTGATGGTAGATGTGTAATAAAACTATGAGAAATACTTGTTAGTGTAATTTTAGCGCCAAATTTAAAATTTTTTACAACATTTAGGAGTGAAACTTTAGCCATAGCAAGCGTCTCATGGATAGGAGATTGTATGACTAGCACAAAACCGTACTATTCAGAAAAATTTTCCACCCAAATATGTGAGGTTCGCCTTTAGATTTGATAGGAAAAGCATTTACCATTAGTGCTTATGAGTGTACCGGTAGCATTTAGATTCTAGAACTTGCGTTAGTGATGCATCCCGAGACCGCTAGTGAGACTACATTCGTGTAGTAGGATTTACTACATGATAAGAGGCATTCGGATCACCCTTGTGTTAAACCCGTATCATAATTACTTGACCACTTAAGTCATATTACTTGGCTAGTTAAGTCAACTAATTTTTCCCACACCTTAGCGTTGTACTCATTTTTAGTACACGAAACCCCTAGTACACCCCTCCGAGCCTATCTTTTCGTTTCTAACTTTAAGCATCTTACTTAAAGGAAGAATTTGTTACACCCCACTTAAATGTACACCCAAATCGCCTTAGCCTTCCGTGTATGCACTCATCTTTAGTGCATTATTTTTATATGTTAAACCCTAAGTTAATTATCTAATTGATTACATGGTTGCTAAGTCGAGTCATATCCTTGTACATATTGTTTTGGGACGATTGAGACTCATGAGTAAAGTACTTATTTTATGGAGTAATGGGGGAAGAACATAATATTATTACCCCCATATATGCGTTAATCTTAAAAGTACTCCAAGTGTTTTGATTTTCTTAATTCGAGTCATTAGATTAGTTTATTGTAAAGTATGTAAAAATTCAAGTGTAAGGGGAATTTTCATTCCCTATGATGTATTATTTTGGATGGTAGGGTAAGAGTGTATGCAAAAAAAAAAAAAAAAAAAAAAAAAAAAAAAAAAAAAAAAATTAAGAAAAAGAAAAAAAATAGAAAAAAGAAAAACATACAGACTACCATCCCTTTTCATTCTATGTTCATTTTATGTTTTTGTTATTTTTGATTTATTAGCTTAAGTCGAGTCTAGTCTTGGCTTAGCAACGCCATATTGTACATGTAATTAACCAAGATTGTTAACTCGCCACCAGTAAAGACTGCCTATATCTAACAAAACCGTGTATTCCATATCCCTACACCTAACGTTACAACCCTTTAAAAGACCTCTTTGATAGTTTATCCTAGGTGCTTACGCCATGTGGTGGAGGTTTGATCCTTTCCCAAGCCTATGGTAATCTATTTTTCTATGACAGGTAGTGAGAGATGTTTTCCATTTCCATATTGTGATATTACTTTATTACACCCGAGAGATGTGAGTATCTAAACACTATTTGTGAGGTGCTAGTGTATGACCTCCGTGCTTGTCTTTGGTCTTTAGTGGAATGATTATTTGTTGTAATTACTTTTATATTAGTGTTAAATGACCCCTAACTTGTATTTTGATTAGAATAAAAGCGCATTTGCTTGAGGACAAGCAAATCTCAAGTGTAAGGGTATATGATGAGGTGAAAAATGAACCACTTTTAGGGGGTCATTTAAGCCCGGAATTGAATTTATTTGAGCAAATATTGCCCTAAATCGTTCCTTTTGTGATTTTAGGTACTTTGGGAGTGAATTCTGGAAAAGGAAGCAATTCGGACGTTTTTGGAGCGTAAAAGTGAAGAAAACGCCAAAGACTTAATTTTCCATGCTGAGAACAGTACCTGACGGCGTCAAGAGGAAGATCCTGACGGCGTCAAGAGTAAAAGTGGTGACGACCCAGTGCAAACTTGACGGCGTCACAACAAGGGCGTCAAGAGTTAATTTGGTGACGGCCTGCATAAGGTGAATACATGACGGCGTCAGACCCAGATCTAGGCAGTCCGAGAAACTATTTGGCGGCGAGATGACGGCGTCAGACTTTTGTTCTTGACGCCGTCACCCATCAAAATCTATATATAGTTTTCTATTTTTCATTCATAAAAGGAGGAACAAGTGTGGAGAAACCCTAGGGCCGAACCTTGTACGAATTTTACAGTTTTTCAAGGGTTTTCAACCCTTGAATCCTTACATGTGCTATTGAGATAAGTCTTCTCTTAATTCAATCAATATGTCTATGTGTTGGTTGTCTATATCTTGTGCTTGTCTTGATTTCAACATGCTAGGCTAGATTTATCTTGTGTTTGCTTAGATCTAATGAAACCTAGATGTTGATTATGTGTTGATTACTTGTTTATGGTTGTATTGGTTGAATGATTTCAATGTTAGGCTTAAGAAACTGGCAGATCTCCAATTGGTAACATGCTTGAACGTCTTAGGAAACATGAACTGATGTGTACTAGGTTTTATTGGTTGTATTTAATGCATGAGTAAATTCTAATGATCCCATGTTAGGAGCTTCTAGCAGGCTCGACATAGGAGTGAAGTAGGCACTCATAGGATTGGGGAAGTAAGTACGCCACCCCATGAATGGTATTAAGGAATACAATCCGTCATCCACGCAACTATAACAAGTAATTAACGTGTAAAAGATATCTAGGGAGTAATGAAATCTAAGTAAACACATTTTTCCCACATATTGCTCACAACCTTAGTTTAAAGTAGTTTTATTTTCATTTTTAGTATTTTATTTTGATTGCATCTTTAGTATTGGGTTAGTTGACTAGCAACTAATTCCGCCCAAATCCTTCAAACCCGAGATTTTGATTTGCTTTCCTAAAAATATAAAAAATACAAAAAGAATCATCCCTCATCTCTAGATCTAGTATTTAGGTTTTCTAATCCTAGCGACACTATTCCTAGCTGAACGATCAATCTCCCGGTACTTGTCATTATACTATACTACATTGATCAGGTACACTACCTGGTGGGGGTTGTAAGTTTCTCGAGATCCCTTGAGAGGTAAAGCCTGATGCAATCCGTACGCATCACGTCAATATGCATTTTTTTATGGATTTGCCTTGTTGTAATGCTTGATTTCATTGCGGCAAAGGTTTCATAATATATTTGTTCCTCCAATTCAGACACACCTACAAAAACACAAGAGACAGACTAATAGTATGAAAATAAAAGAGAAGATAAGGCAGTCAGATTAAGTTAGCATGCATGTTTTAGTATTTTTAGTTTACGAATTGTTCTTAAGAGGGATAAAAATACGCAAGTCATGCATAAGTTAAACTCGTATAAAATATTAGAAGAATAACTCAACAATTAAGTTTACTAACCTTTCATCACAATCATCATCAATAATATACACTTTTCTTGTAAAAAAAAAAGGCATAAAATCATCATTAAGTGTGAATGTGATCTTAGTTTATGCTTATGACACCAAAAGAATGTATCGGATTCTTAAGATTCACATCTATACATACCAGCTCTATATGCATAAATAGTCATTGAACCACTTTCATCGCTTAACACTTGTTAGAATAGTCCACAGACAGAATGTACAAAGTACAAAACCAAATATTTGTATCAGGTATGGAGATCATAAGCATATAGAATAAGTGGTACAAATTTTGACTCATTCACTCATAAATGGGTCTCTTTGGCTCACATTCTATCCATAAGGAATTAAACCCAAAAAATTGTTTCAGAAGAAACACGAAAAACATGGCATAAGTTGTTTCGGGTCAACCCGATCTGAACTGTTTCTAACCAAATAAAAAAATTGCATGTTTCAGAAATCTAATCCACCCATAATGACACCTCTGTTAATAGTTAAATTGTGCGGATACACACAAAGAGATATGTATAGTCTTGGATCTATATCGGAAGTGAATAATATAAGCAAGATCTATTAAACACTTACTTGGAATATTTCAGTCTTGTGCGTCATCTTGAACATATAATAGTATCGTGCGTATTTTTTAGTTTTTTTCTACATCTGATTTTGCACATGATTTGATTTTCTTAAGGCCTAATCGTCATCCGACTATCTTATTTAACTTCAACTTATTATAATATATATTCTTATGTCGGATTATGGTGGAATATATTTAGCCGATGTTGGGTTTGATCACAAAATCCCAATGCTTTAAAATAAACTATACCTTTTTTTTTCTTAAAGTTGATGATTTTTCGGCCGTCACATTTGCTCCAACTGTCATCATCATTCTATCTTTCTTAACTTCAACTGTTGCTTTGTAAAAAATGAAAAAAGTTGTGTAATATAATAACATGCGACTATTTGAACCCATAAAGAAGATCATCAACAAATAATGCGGTGTCTTCGAATACAACTGTCATTAATTTTGTTGCATGTATAAAAAAAATTACATAACATGGTAGAGATGTAATGAATAAAAACGATGACATACATGCATGGCAAAAGATGTGGTATCTGGATGATTTCTGTTAGCTTCCATATTCTTGATTTATCAACGGACTCATCTTTGATTCTAGATTTCTAGGCTTAAAATCAATCAAACTTCCATCGAGTGTTTGACGCCATTCTCCAAGTACAACCTATGTCAAACGGTTAACGTCTTAACTAAAAAAATTTCAACATTAGCATCATGACTATTGCAACATAAATATCTTAGGATTGCAACCATTGAGGGTATTATGTTGCTCTAGCCTTAATGCTTGGTTCAGACGATGCAACCATTGTTAGAAATCAATGAAGCTCTAGCTTTAGCATCATGACTCTTGCAACATAAATATCTTACGTTGCAACCATTGCTAGAGCAGCACCACAAAAAGGTTGAAATACAGCAACCCCCATAGAGTATCAGTAACCTTATATTGTTTCCAGCATTGGTATCACATTTGGGCCAATTAGCTAAATCCACCATATTTAAAAAAACAACAAACACTCTCTGACATAGACTAAAACAACATGAATATATGAAAGTGGCTCTGTAGAGACCTTATTAGCATTTAAACTTGTTTACATGTAGAGGACTGCAAGAACACAATTTCACCCACATTTAAAATACCGGAGTGGACCAGAAACCCATTCGACCAATTATCAAACTTAATGCTAGGACCAACCATATTGCCATCTCTATAGACAATGTACACATTAAAAAAAAAATACCATTAAATCTAGCATTTAGTCACCAATTCCATACATATTGCACATGGATCATTCTTCAGAAAGTTGTCTTGCAAAATTGGAAATACACTATACATCATTATAAGTAAGATACATATGAAATTAATAAGCAGGTGTCTCAAAAGTTAACATCTTAATAATTAAAACATCTGTCAAATAGCAAAATTAATAAACGAAACTGCATACTGTTCATCATTCCATTTTTATGTACTATAAGTTGACTATATAACAAAAGCTACATCATAAAACAGCAATCAAATATTGACGGGCCAAAAAACAATATCATATAACGAATTAAAAAATCATTATTTCATCAACACATATATATAACTCCTAAATTTCAAAGTCTATATCCTTACAAAAAAAAAAAAAAAAAAAGCCCTAAATGCGTACACATAATCTGATAATCCTATAGACGATAGAATATAACCTAATTATACAAAATACAATCATATCACATGTCAAACAGGGAATATAACCAAAAGCTAAATCATATAACAGCTATCGATACGATATCATATAATCGACTATTTATCGTCACAAACAAAAAGAGCCTAATCTCAAAAAATAACATCTATAAACACAGAAGGTCAAGTATTTCAATTGTCAAAGAGAATATACGAATTCGATATTTGATCTATCGGATTAACTATAGCAATTAATTGATATGAATAAATTAAATAGAAATTGTTCGGAATCGATTGGTGAAATAGATATACCTGAAGAAGTGGTTATAGATATGTGACGGTTACGATCAATTAGAAACAATTATATCAAGAGAAGAGAGGAGAATGATTGTATGATAATGAGATTTGTGATTATAGATAGGCATGTTAACAAAGTGTGTGCCTGCAACCCGTAAACTGGAATCATAATTTTGCTTTACTGATTATTTCGGTTTTTATTTATGATGTGAGGTGAAGGTATCTTTACTACATATAATGAAAAAATGGTCAACAATTGAAATGTTGAGTTTTCAAGAAATGTTTCAATAATGGTCAAATGAGATAGAAAAGTGAAATGTAATTAATACTCTTATTAAAACACCCAATTATTTAAAAATACAATGATTTATTCACATTGTACAATTAATTAAAAACATATGTACCAAATTAAATACAACCAATTAAAACACAAACCGGGTTGACCCGGGATGCTTCAAACCCGGCGGGTTGACCTGGTTTAATTTGACCCATTTTCGACCCAACCTGGCAAGCTGACCCGGTTTAAATCGATCCATTTTTCGACCGGAACGGTTCAACCGGTTGAACCACTTGGGTCGAACCGGGTTTCAAAACATTATCCATTACTTAAAAGTACAATGATTTATTTACATTGTACAACCAATTAAAAACAAATCTATCAAATTAAATACAACCAATTAAAACACAAACCGGGTTGACTCGGGACGCTTCAAACCCGGCGGGTTGACCCAGTTTAATTTGACCCGTTTACGACCCAACCTAGCAAGTTGACCCGGTTTAAATCGACCCATTTTTCACCCGGAACAGTTCAACCGGTTGAACCACCCGGGTCGAACCGGGTTTCAAAACATTGTGTTTAATTCCCAAATCTTCAAACTTTTATTATTTTTCGTTTATAACCTATAAACTTTTTTATCAATAAACTATCGATCGCTATAAAATCCCGTTGCTATGCACAGGTATTCATCTAGTAATAAAAAGAGATGTATGCTTTTGAAGTTCTTCCGATCGTTTCCTTATTTTCAGGGATTGACGATTTGAATTTTTCTTCACAAAATCTTTTCAAAAATTTTGCAATCTTTCTATTTCGAGAAGGTTTTCACGTGTAGTTTTTAAGGAATTTTAGGAGAGTTTTTTATGCTGAAAATAGCAATCATACTTGTTTTATATATATAGGTTGAGATAGGTTGTGATATATATCACTAAAGTAAACTCGTACGTCTTTGTAATATTGTAGTTTCAAAACATAAATAGTTTTATTTTTGGCCATTTTCGTTAAAGCAATAGTAAGAAGTGGAGAGGACGATGATTACAACGTATTGCTACGAATAAATTTTAAATCAAATAACCAGTCAAACCCGTGGATTTAAAAAATCTATTCCAATAGAGAATCCAATTACAATGTGAAAGAAACTTAATTTCTTCCATGAGTGAGTCTTTTATGGCAGCTTTAGAACAAAACAAATTCGGTGTCTAAATCTCCGATATATCCAAAAACAAAATCCAAATCGTTGTTTGAAAACATCAAAGCACGATTTCGTTAGAAGGGTTCAAGTTCAGAGTGTCACTCCAAGTGATTAGGCGAAGTTATAGTACTGTTTGCATAGTCAACAAAGCCCCACCAAGCCGCAACTATACCCCTTAATCTGGATTGTAAAGGAGAATCGATATTAAAATTTTTAACTGCTCCATCACAAATCATACATCTAGCGCGCTAGCTTGTAGAGTGAACATCAGTCCCACGAGCATCATGATTACAACAAGCAGGTAAACACGTTTAGCCTAAGACCCTTAAGACACTTTTTTTATTTGTAACTCTTGGTGTTATTTATTCACTATATCCGCTAAAGTTGAACCATAAAAAGTTCTCTGAGTTTAGTATATTTACTTTGAAATTGCCGTACTATGCTGCTAGAATTATTGGATCATTGATAGATCTTAGGTGCGTTACGTGTAAAAGAGCCATGAATCAGAAGTAGTGAGTTTCTTATGTTTCCAGAATAAAAAATTGAGTTTCAATACCACCATATCGTTGGTTGTTATTTATAGAGTTAATTGCATTTTTGATCCCTGTGGTTTGGCCAAATTGCAGATTTGGTCCTCAACTTTTTGAAAGTGCACCAGACATCCCCATTTTCAAGTTTTCGTTGCATTTTTGGTCCCTGACCAACATCAAATGACTAAAATACCCCATCACTATTTTCTTTTCAGTTTTTTTACATAAAGGGCCCCTGTGTTGCGCCAGACTTTACAAAAATCGTCCTTTTTTTTTTTTTACTTTTAAAATTAGTATTATTTTTTAATTAAATAATATTTAAAAAATATTAAAGATATTTCAAAAATAATCAAAAATATTAAAAAAAAATTCATACGTATTATATGTTTTTTTTTTTTTTTTTTTAACGTTTTCGTCTGCTTTTTTACGTTTTCTTCCGTTTTTTATACATTTTCATCTTTTTTTCTTACGTTTTCGTCCGTTTACATCAGTTTTCTTACATTTTCATCTATTTTTTTACGTTTTCGTTTGTTTTCTTCCGTTTTCGTCTGCTTTCTTACATTTTCGTCTGTTTTCTTACGTCTTCGTCTGTTTTCTTATGTTTTCGTCTATTTTTTACGTTTTCCTCTATTTTTTACGTTTTCGTTTGTTTTTTACGTTTTCGTCTGTTTTTTACGTTTTCCTCGCACGTTTTTGTCTGTATTTACACGTTTCCGTTTGTTTTCGACCGTTTTTACACGTTTTCGTCTGTTTTTTCATGTTTTCGCACGTTTTTGTCCGTATTTACACATTTTCATTCGTTTTCGACCGTTTTTACACGTTTTCATTCGTTTTTTCACGTTTTCGCCCGTTTTTGTCCGTATTTACACATTTTCATTCGTTTTCGTCCATTTTTTCACGTTTTCGTCCGTCTTCGCACGTTTTTGTCTGTATTTACACGTTTTCGTTCGTTTTTACAAGTTTTCGTCCGTTTTTTCACATTTTCGCACGTTTTTGTCCGTATTTACACATTTTCATTCGTTTTCGACCGTTTTTACACGTTTTCGTCCATTTTTTCCGAATATTTTTTTTTCGAAAAATATTTTTTTTATCGAAAAATAAAAAATTATTTTTTTTTCAAAATTTTGTTAATTTCGAGAAATAAAAAATCAATTTTTTTTCGAAAACGTGCGAAGACGGACGAAAACGTGTAAAAACGGTTGAAAACGTGTAAAAACGGTCGAAAACGAATGAAAATGTGTAAATACGGACAAAAACATGTGAAAACGTGTAAAAATGTGCGAAAACGTGTAAATACGGACAAAAACGGACGAAAACGTGCGAAAACCGACGAAAAAAGGACGAAAACGTGTAAAAACGGTCGAAAACGAATGAAATGTGTAAATACGAACAAAAACACGCGAAAACGTGAAAAAACGGACGAAAACGTGTAAAAACGGTCGAAAACGAACGAAAACGTGTAAATACATACAAAAACGTGCGAAGACGGACGAAAACATGAAAAAACGGACGAAAACGAATGAAAATGTGTAAATACGGACAAAAACGGGCAAAAAAGGGAAAAAACGGACGAAAACGGGCGAAAAGGACGAAAAAAGGACGAAAACGTGCGAAAACGGACGAAAAAGCAGACAAAAACGTAAAAAAAAAAAAAAACGTATAATACGAATGAATTTTTTTGAATATTTTTGATTATTTTTTTGAATATTTTTGAAATATCTTTAATATTTTTTGAATATTATTTAATTAAAAAATAATACTAATTTAAAAAAAAAAAAAAGGACGATTTTTGTAAAGTCTGGCGCAACATAGGGGCCATTGATGTAAAAAAACTGAAAAGAAAATAGTGATGGGGGTATTTTAGTCATTTAATGTTTGTCAGGGACCAAAAATGCAACGAAAACTTTAAAATGAGGACGTCTGGTGCACATTAAAAATGTTGGGGACTAAATCTGTAATTTGGCCAAACCACAGGGACCAAAAATGCAATTAACTCTTATTTATAACTCTTTTTCCGTATAAGACAAACACAAACAAACGTACAATAATAAACTACTATACGTACTAAATCTATACGAATAATCTTTCAGTTAACTCGTAGATCTGAACCATGGATCCTTATTGTTTTGGTAGATTTCAGTTGAAGTTCAACTTCCTGGCCAGGTTAATTACTACTGCTTCTTGGCCAGGTTAACTCGAGCTGACCAACAATCCTGGATAAATCTACGTGTGGAAATGTAAGATGAACCATTTATGCCCATTGCTTCCTCTGCACTTGCCTTTAATATCCTCACGTTATTTGTCATTGTTTTTCCTTCTTCACCCTCCACCAAGGACCTAACCATCCTCTCTATCTCCTCCCTCTCCACCACTTTCTTTGTGGGCATCACCTCCGGTCTCACAGCCACCTTCAAATCCTCAACCAACATGGTCGCATTCATAAATTGCTCCGCATACAATGGCCATGCTATCATCGGTACCCCACTTGTAATGCTCTCTAGGGTTGAGTTCCAACCACAATGTGTAAGAAAACCTGCCACCGATGTATGGTTCAAAATCTCTACTTGTGGAGCCCATGATGGTACTACAAATCCCACCTTTTGGGTTCGTGTAAGAAACCCTTCTGGAAAATAATCAGGTGGACCAGAATCATTTGGTCCACACGACTCGCGACCGGGTTTTAGAAAAGCCCCGTCTGAACTTTGTCCAGATGGTGGACGTACCACCCACACAAATCTTTGTTGGCTCATCTCCAACCCCCAAGCAAGCTCTTTTATTTGCTCAGCTGGTATTGTTCCGCCACTTCCAAAGGACACATATATTACCGACTGCTCAGGTTGTTTGTCTAGCCATTCTATCACCTCGTTCTTCGAACCGGCCGGTTCATATTTTTTGGTAATGGGACCAACTGAGTAAACTGGTTTGTCGTTTATCAAGGACCGCAATATCTCATTGTTCCTTAGTGCATCAAGAGTTTGTGGCTCAAGATGTTCCCATGTATTTATTAAAATACCATCAGTCAATGTCACTCCAACCGCTTGGTCTAAATAAACTCGATATGCTTCATCATCCCGGTCCAGCATGGGATCGATAAGCTCGTCTGGCCGAACTGGTTTGCAACCAGGTATCTCTATTAGTTCGGTCAGATCAACATACTGACCCACCACTTTCTTATCCAGTACAGGTGAGTAAGCAAACAGCCCGGTAAACCATGCGTTACCAGTCACGAACACGTACTTAGGTATCTTTAATTCTTCAGCTATAGCCCAAGATTCATTAGCGAAAATATCACCCATAAGGACATCTGGACGAGGGTCCATAGAAAATATCGCCATACGAATAGTGGGTATTGTTTCCCGCATCATGACACAAAGTCGCGTGACAACTTTGGCGTCAGGTGCAACGATGGATGAGATGTCAGCAGCCGGGATTTCGATGACCGAGATGTTGGTGTCGGCTGTGTATGTACTAATGAGTTGGGATTGCGTTTCTGAGGTGTTTGTGGTGGTGACGATGAGGATGGTGACACGGACATTGTGCCCGGTTACAAGACGTTGGCTAAGAAATAACGCTGGGGATAAGTGGCCAATGCCGGGACTAGAGACCATTGCTAGGTGTAGTTTCTTTTGACCCATTGTGTGGAAGGTGTGCAATGCAAATACGGAGTACTATGGTGGTTTTTTTGGTCTATTTATTAAACAGTAAGAGGTTGAAACGTTGTAGTCACCAATTTGTACATTTTGCTTATTCGGTTCGTATAGAAGCAATAATGTCGAGAAAGTATTTTGTCAAAAATTGTGGCTTCATATTTAAAGGGGTCTTAATGAAGATTAGGCTAGGTTTTAAAAAGCAATAATACATGTATCAATGATGAGACAACGTGGTTATCATATAAGATTAACTTACAAATGTACATGTCATTATTGCATTAGGTCTATTTTTAGACTTACTTATTAAGCCCATTTATTATTTTTGTTTTATAAATTCGCTTATACAAATCCATCATTTTAACATTGTAACCGAGTTTCACGATGTGTTTGGTTTATGGGTGTAGAATCATAATTTAGATGTCACTTAAATTTAAAATGTTTGAGTCATAATTTAGTAATGGATTAAAATCTGTGAATGGTAAGAGTACAATTTTTTACTCTTCTCATAATAGCATCAATTCGTTGAAAAGTGTGAGCTCAACTTTTAAGTGTATTTACCTTTCTTTTAATTTTTTATTAAATAATACGGAGTATCTTTTAATTTAATTATTTTTAATAACTTTTTACAAATTATTTTATTAATAAATTGTAATATCTTTTTTATCTTTTTTACTTTTCTTTCATATTATTACCAAATTCTAATTCTATTTCAAATTCTTCTATAAACCAAACGGGCCCTAAATATAAAAGCTACTTATGTGAAGAAAAAAAAATAGGCCGAGATATTGAACTAGTGATTTAGGCATAACCACATCCAACGACGAATGGTGTAACTTACTCTAGTAATATTAAGGCTATTTCCACCAACTGAAGATATACACCGTGACAACTGTTCAAGTGCTGGTGAATTGTGATCGACAACAACTTAACATCAATGATGAAAGCTCAAGAGTGACAACTCCGCTTGACATGTTTGACGCGAGAGATTATGGAAGCTTAAAATTATTTTGTTGAAAAATAAGCTTTGGTTAAAAAATAATCTTTGTTTGGGTGACAAAATTGTGGATTATTTTAGAAAATAAGTTCCTAAAACTAACTTTTAAAAGATTCTGAAGATTATTTTTCACAAACTATGTTATTTTACACTTTTAATCTAAAAATATAGCTATTTTGCACTAAAATATATATATATATATATATATATATATATATATATATATATATATATATATATATATATATATATATATATATATATATACACTAGAAAGGTGCCCGCGCGATGCGGGGGCGAATTATTGGGGTGAAGAGGAGGGAGGTGGGGTGGTGGAAGTGGTTGTTGGGTGGTTGTTGAGGTGGTTATAAATTGTTGGGGGTGGTTGTTGAAGTGGTTATAAATTGTTAGGGGTGATTGTTAGGGGTGGTTGTTTCCATAATTAGTAAGTAAAAGTCTGAATTTTTAAGCATTTCTAATTATAGAATAGTCCCAAATATATATATATATATATATATATATATATATATATATATATATATATATATATATATATATATATATATATATATAATTTTAATTTTTTTCAACAATAGCACCAACATCATCTTTTTCAGCTATTTTGCCAACCATATATGTGTTTGTACTCCCGAGTGCAATAGGCCCTATAACCCATCATACTAATTTTCCGTTCAAGTCGATAGAGCCTTCACTACATCATGTTTAATAAAAGCTCTCAAAGTTTAATACGAATTAATTAAAGAGATTTGTTAAACAATATCTACTAGTCAATGCTTAAAGCAAACAATTAATATGAATATAAAAGAAAATTTGAATTTTGTTAAATTAAAAATGACATAAATTTAAAGTTAATTTTTATGTTCATTTATTGTATATTAAATACTACTAACTACTTTAAATATAAAAAAAGCAAATTATTGAATATGCTTTAAGCATTGTCCAGTGGACAATGTTTAGCAAATCCTTTAATTAAAAAACTCAAAAGAAGAGTCAACATTTTCATCATCACAAGCGCATCGATAAAGAGAAGAAACAATCAGACAATTATCTTTGGATAAAAACTATAAATCCTTAATTTACTAATTACAAAAATAACTCATTATGTTTCTCTACTTCTTTATGCTCATAATACATAACTAATTTTTTTAAAAAAAGATTTTTTAGTCATTTATTACATCTTCATCTTTTACCTCCGTTATAACCCATTTCTGGGCGAAGCCACGACGGAATAAACGGTACGTATGTTTCCTTTCTTCTAACTTGACTTTATTTTGATGTTGATGCTTATTTTTATTGTTTTTCTTCAATAAAAAAACTACTACCTCCGTTTCAGAATTATTGTCCCCTTTTAACGTTTTCGGTATTTCTTTCTTAACTTTGACTATAAATATTTTTGTTTGTGTTATACAATTTTTGATAAAATTTATACAAATGAAAATATATTTAAAACTCAACCTGTTCATATATTTTGTATCAAGTATTATGCAATTTAAACAAAAATACTTAATGTCAAAGTTGAAAAGTAAATATCGAAAAAATCAAAAGAAGACAATAATTTTGGGACGGCTGGAATATTACGTAGTACTAATTTATTTTTTTATATTGACTCTCGAATTGGAAATTTCGGTTTGCACTATCGGCTATCAATCTCATGGGGTTCTATGAGTCTTCAACTTTTTCCACATTCTACAGATTTTTTTCGTTTTTATCCACATTTGTGGGAAAATTGTCTAAAAATACTATCAACTTGTCACTTTTTTTTTTTTTTTTTTTTTTTTGTTTGCTATGAACTTTTTCTTTTCCTATTGTATACAAAAACTTTACTAATCTTACTATTGTATCAATAAAACGTTTTTTTGATGACGTGGCAATACTTAATCACACTAATTACGGTGTAATTAATAGAATAAAAACCTGTAATATTGTTACAATATGGTGATTAAGAAAGTTTGTGCATACAATAGGAAAAAAAAAGTACATAGCATACAAAAGAAAAAAGTGACAAATTGATAGTATTTTTAGACAATTTTCCTCACATTTTTTTATATTTCATTATCTTATTTTTCTATGTTTCTAATACACCATGTATAATTTGTTGTTTTCAAAAACCAAAAATGGTGGGTACTTACTACTCGTAATAAGTAATATGTTAAGGACAAATGTATGCTTTTTGTGTTGTTCAAACTATAAGAACATACATTGAATGCTCAATATCTGGAAAATGAAGTTGACGAAGAAGAGTTGTTCTAAAAATGAGGAAGAAGATATAGGGCATTTAAGAGAGCACGGTACAATGGATGAACAACACGCCGTGTTTTTTTTTTTTTTCACTAGCGGCGGCGCCATTTTGCACCGGTCCACACACCATCTTGGCGCCATTCGTTCCATCGTGAGTTAAATGGCTAATGTCGTCTTTTTTTTTTTTTTTTTTTTTTTTTTTTTTTTTTTTTTTTTTTTAGTGTGGTATTTTTTTTATGTGTTATGAGATCCATTTGCGCTTATAATAGTCATAGCTGGGATGGTGTTTTAGTTATTAGGTGGATGTTGAGATGACACATCATTAACATTTATAGGTGCACCACTCCACCTTGCACTCTATGTCCTTTCAAATGTGAGAGAAATATTTAATTAAGCATAATGACAACCGAGTTGAAACATTGTTAAGTAGAATGATAATAAAAAATGTTGAGAAATAAGCATAATGAGTTGTTTTTGTAAGTACATTATGGGTGTGTTTATTTTTCTTTAATTAATTAGCTTAGAGTGTCTTAATTAGGCTCTTAAATGGGAGAGAAAAGCATTTGTGAGTCTCTCAATTAAGAGAGAATAAGGTGGTGTTTGTTTTTCATAAAGAAGCTTTTAACAGCCTCTTAATCTAAACCGTTCAGATGTGGTCAGACATTTGATCATTCAGACCGTTTTTTTCCTCGTTCAGACATTTATTTTCCTCGTTTTTTTTTGCTGACACACACACACACACAAATAGTACAAGCAAGCAAATGTGCGATTCAAACAAGAGTTTTTTTCCCGTTCAGATGCAGTCAGATTCAGACATTTACGCCTCTGATTCAGATTCAGATGTGCAGTTCAGATTCAGATTCAGAGCCTCTTAAAAAGCAAACACCACCTAAGTGTTTTCAGCCCACATTTATCTCAACTACTGGAAAAGTAAACACCCCTTAAACGCTTATAGCTTTTACCCAATATCTTTCTAAATAGCTAGGTGCAATCTAGGTTATCGGTAAGTTATCTGTCATGTCACATCGGTTTTTGCCCAATAACAATCTTATAGAAAACAACCTAAAAAAACACCTTCTCTCATATAACCCAAGTTATAGGTGTACCAGACGCATAATTTTATTAATTTAAACTAAAAAAAACTACACAATAACTGTTAGATAAGTTAGTTACCCAAGCTTAATAGTGGTTTTGATCCATTATGTTTAGGGTTTGATATACTTGTTATATAACATATTGAACATGCATATCAAATCCTAAAACCTAATGGATCCAAACTCATTTTCAGGTTTGAGATAACTAACATATCTAACAATAACTACCATTATCCCCTTGGCACTAGCGCCTATAACATGGTAGAGCGGTGCAACAATAACGACACCATAGGACTTGAAACACATATAACTTGGTGCTTATACCACCTACATCGTGCCCGTTACATGTTATCGTGTTTATTTCCAAGTTATCACGTATGAGTACGAAGAAAAATATAAGAGTTAGATCTTGCATGGTATCGACTACCATCACCCTCACCTCTTTTTATAAAAATGAGGGGTACAATCCATGTAAAATTCAAATTCCATAAGACCTATTTGCTTCGGTTACATACCAATCAATTCTAATTTAAGTTTAAACCTAAAAGTTTAAATCTCTGTATACACAAATTAATCATTAACAAGCTAAAAATGACTACTGTATTACTACAATATATTGACACTGTAACATTTGTGTCGTTCTGATATCGATCAACCAATTGGATCTACACAACATTATAAACGTCTAAAATATGTTTCTAGTTGCAAAGAAAGTTATCTTTTTTAAACGGCAATTTCACTCATTTATACAACCTATATTACAGATGTATATTCAACGAAATATGAACATGTAACCTCTTGAGTCTTGACTAATTCATACACACATAAGACTAGGCCAAATCCTTATTAGTTGATAATTAGGCCCAAGCCCGGTTTGTGGGTTTTGGGTATTAGGGTTTCACTATTATAAATAGTGGATGAATAATAAGATTATACCCACAGGGTTTACAATATTACAACATGGTATCAGAGCAGGTTTGGTCCCGAGACCTAGTCGGCCATCATGAGCCGACATCCCTGTACCTCGTCAAATCTCTCTCTCTGTTCAATTACCTAAAATTATCTCTCTATCGAAGCTATGAAGAAAAGAAAAATGGTTCGTGTATTCGCAATTATTTGTTCGCTTGGATCTGCACCTTGCTGTACGTCACTATTGTTAGAAGTTTGGTTCTTTGGATTTGATTGGTTTATTTAATCAGGCAATGAGGTATTGATTGGATCAACGAAGCAGTGGTCTCATGTGAACTTTACATTCGGTTGTTTAGTTTTAATACTAGTGGTAATTTTTTACTATTTTATGGTTTGTTACATAAAAAAAAAAAAAAAAAAAAAAAAAAAAAAAAAAAATTGTTTAAATGTTTGTTTTTGTTTGTCGACCAAGAGTTGTTGACGATCTCTGTTTGTCGACCAAGAGTTGTCGACGGGTGCTTTGTTTGTTTGTTGACCATGTGTGTTGTCGACCGGTTTTAGTTATTTGATTGTTTGTTTTTGTTTTTTTTTTTTTTATGTCGAATATAGGATATCAATTCCTGAGACGATGTTTTATTTTGGTTTCTTGTTTTATTTTGCTTTCTTAGTTTACTACTCCAGTTCGAGCTTTCGCGATATCGCCGCTCGAACTGCGGGGGAGTATTAGTTGATAATTAGGCCCAAGCCCGGTTTGTGGGTTTTGGGTATTAGGGTTTCACTATTATAAATAGTGGATGAATAATAAGATTATACCCACAGGGTTTACAATATTACAACAATCCTTGGGTCTCGCTAAGGTTTTGGATTACATAAGTTTTATATATTCTAGTCACATTTTTATCGAAATCCATCATATGCCTAACTCGATTGGACATGTTTCACTAATAACCCAAAATCAGTAAATAACTGTTTTCATTTACGTAACATAATAGAACAAGTTATATGTTTATATTTTAGTTGAATGTTTAAATACATGTCTATTTAGCCAGTATAATTGTGATTGCAAATCATTTCAAAATCCCATCAATATATGTATTATTTAGCCAGTAATAACTAAATGAATTCGTTGACCTTTTTATCATTTTATGTATAATAAAAAGTCTAACGTATTGATTTCAAAGTGTAAGTCTCGACTTGTTAATCATCATGGTTTTGTTTCTTTGCATCGATTTAATTTGTGTGACAACTAACTCAATGTTATTTAAAAGATCTTGTAATCATATGAACCCAATTGAAACGACACGTGCGTTTTACATTTTATTTTTTAGGGTGTGACGAATCGTAGCGTCATGCATGTAGCAGACTCACATGCACTTGAGGTACATGGCTCAGTTAAGTCTGAAAGTAGTGGTGGTGACTCACTTAACGTCAGCGTCACTTTAGTTTTCTCTCTATTCTCACTTTCACTCACCATTGACCATACAACCATTTTGTTCATTCTCCCCTCACATTTCATTAAAATACTCACTTTATATAAATATATTTCACCAATTACCTCACACACATTAACAATACAAATAAAAAACAATTATTTTGTAGTTTGCATCTCACTTTGTCAACTCACCAAATTAACACAAATTTAGCGTGAGTTGAGTTTGCTATTTTGGAAGTCACCACCACGAGTCACTTACTCACGAAGCAACTCACCTCCATTCCGTTCGGCCTAACTTTGTGAAAACGAAATACAATATCATGTGTTTTGATAGAATTTTCTTTAAAAAGTTAAATATTTAATAATTTTCACACTTAGGGCATGTTTTGCGCGAGAGGTTGTGAAAAATTATGAAAGGTTAAGATTATTTTGTTGAAAAATAAATTTTGGTAAAAAAGTAAAGTGACTTTTTCTCAACAAATCTTAATGTAGTTTTAACCTTTTATCTTTATCAATTTTATATCATACTCCCTCTGCAGAATAAATATTTATCTTATTCTTTATATTTGCCTCAAAAAGTATGACCAGTTTTTATATATAGATTTTTAAAAAAGTTTATGACCAATTTTCCTGTTTTGCCCTTCTAAACAAAATATTCATTTATTACTCATTTCTAATTTCTATAAGAGATAATTCTTAATATGCCCCGATTGCTCAATTGATTTGCTTTTTTGTCTCAGAATTCGGAGTTTCTGTATTTAGACCAGGCAACTTGGCAACTCAACCCATATGATGCCAAGTGTCCGACATGAGGTCCGCCAGTTGCCCAAAAGTACACAAGTTGCTCAAAAAGTACACAAGTTGCCTTACCTTGTAATTCAAAAAGTGACACTTGTCACTTGTAGATTTCGGTTGCTCAAAAACTACAAATTGCCCTGGTCTAAATACAGAAACTCTGAATTTTGAGAGAATAAAACAAATCAATTAGGCAATCGGGGCAGGGTAAAAATGATATTTAATCAATGAGAACTTTCATTAATTATATATATCATAATAATTTGTCTATTTTTTTGTTTATGAACACTTTTTTCGAGACGAAAGGATTAATAAAGTAACTATACGTTTCTTGTACTACGTACGCGGTAATTAAAATGTCAAGGGAAGGTATTGAAATTCACCGAAAGATGTTGAACCTCTATCAAGTGCATCTGGAAGCGAGTTCTTAGGTTGAAACTTTTGGTTTACACATTGTGTGGCTCGTATCAACCATCCTCAAAGGTGATTTTTCGACACATCAAAGTGGGTGACAATGAACTTCACTTCCTTAATTCGATCGACCAAATAGTCAAAATGTGAGAGTTGCCAAAATAAAATCTTGAGTAATTATACAAAACGTGGTTTATGAACCTTTATAAGGCTTTCACAAATTCCACACGTCAATTAATGTCATATCGCAGTTCAACTTCAATTTTTAACTCAATGCCTTAGTAGTCAATGCCCTTAACTAATCAGCCTTGAATTTCATAGATTGCTACAGCGAAACAGCGTACCCAGCCATCTTTAAGCTTTTGGTACTTGATAGAGATTTATTAACTACATCATTAACACATACATGATAATAATCCTTTATGTCATTGCCATTGGCCCTTTACAAAGATCGTATTATACAACTTAGCTAATCACTGGTGCATCATAGTCGCGTGCCAAAGTGCCATTAGCGGATTTTTAACCCCATTTGCGAGGAGGGCTTGGCTCTAGAGTTTGCTCCAATGGTTTCAAGGGCTACTTGTATATTTGAAGAAACCCATACGTGGGATCTGTGTGAAATGAACGTCACTGATTCTAGAAAGGCTTAAGCATGTAAATTACTATTAAGACTATATGTTCGCGTTTCATAAAAAAAGAACATTTTTTTTATAAAAGCAACAAAATACACCAAAGGACGAGACCAAAACTAAAAATGCACAAAAGATAAACGCGAAAAGGAAAACCAAAGAATCAGCTAGCCTGCACTACGAGTCCAGGATCATAAAATATAGACCAGCAGGTTTTCTTTTTTTCTTTTTTTTTTTCTTTTTTTATCAAGATGATCCTTGGAAGTCGGAAGTTAGAACATTGGTTAGAAATCCATAAAAGGGAATTAGAGTGAACGAAGGCTAAAATATATTCACTAAGCACAGTCGATTTATCATCACTTTTGGAAGAAAACATTATATCAATTCCTTTTCAATATAGTGTAGTTGTATCTTCTTTTGTCGAGTCAACTGCGTAAACCATGTTATTACGGTTTCACATGCAATGGTTAAATGTTAGATGGGAGTAGAAAGAAGTATAACTTCCTGACAACATTCTTAATCATCATCTTTTGCATATCATTAGGTGATAATCATGGGTCATTAGGAATGTTTTAAAGAGTATATATACTATACCTTCTCCACCCAGTGAATTGATCTAAACTCCTAGAAGAATAACAAGGAAATGAAGCATTTTTTCTGTCCGAGGAGCATTCTATTAAACATCAAAGATTCTCTTCTGATTTCTAATTGAGAATCAAGAATACCATCATATAAACAATTTTGATTTTCTCTTAACTGGTCTCTCATCCGAGTTCATATGTCACACAAGCCTGGTGGATCCTGCTTAGTTGGCGGCTTTACCATTCCCAAGGGTGAGCTCCAGGTCGTCTGTTCCAACTTCATGTATCCTCTCACCTTCCCATGCTTTCAACGTGCTACTCCCAAATTCAAACTCAGGACCTGGCCCATTTTGGACCACAACTCCATTCTGGAAAAACGCCTGTTGGTTTGAGGGTTTCACAAGGTTAAATGTCGGTGAAGGTGGTGCAGCAGCGGCAGCCATGGTCTGGAAGCTAACCCATCTACCTGAATCGACAGTAGAAGCATCTGATTCATCACATTCCGGAATAGTTGCGGGAGGAACACGATGGCGGCGCGTAGGACTCGTGGGAGCAGAAGCTGCAAAAAGCGGGTGACGAAATGACTGTAATGCACTAGTGGATAGCATTTCCCAGTTAGGTTTTCGCTTTGTTCCACGTGAAGTTGGGGACGAGAGAGGCGGGGTGACAGGAGCACTATTGGAAATTCGCAAAGGGGGTAATGAAGTTAAGTTGCAAAAGTAAGGGAGAATGTAGGATGAATGGTTTGGCGGGTTTTCACATCGAGTTGGGCTTGGGAAAGATGATGATGTCGGACTGGCATGGTACGATGGAGCAGGGCTCGGGAAAGCCGATGACATCGGGCTCTGTTGGATTGAAGAACAAGTACTTATGTTTGTTGACATACCTGCCATTTCATTTGGAGATGGTTTATGTCCCTGTTATAAAACAAGTTTTAGTTATTTTAGCCATTTCAAAGTAACACACTGAATCATAAACATAGATAATTACCCTATATTGCAGTAGTGCAGTACTTCACTGGAATTACTGAATTCTGATAATCCAATATACTCGTAAAAGATTGATAGCAACAAAATACTACTGTATATCTTTGGTACGCTCACTTTTTTCCATCATACAACTTAATTAGGAAAATTTTCTAACAAAAGGTAACCAAAAATCTCCAATTTATCAATGTGGATCCTAAAATTTGTCAAAGAATTAGCTTTCACTTCTCTATATGTCAAAAATAAACTTCCATAGCCAAAAAAAAAAAAAAAAAAAAAAAAAAATTACCTCGCAAATTTGGGATTTTTAGTTATATTTTGTTGCCATTTTCCTTTTATACAACATACTTACTAAAGGTGGCAAAACGGGCGGGCCATGTTATACAAATCACTTTAGAAGAGACTTAAAACAACAACAAAAATTTCTCAAACGTAACACCTCATTTATATTTAAGTAATATATCCATAAGTTTTTCATTAAAAACAATTTAATGTTCTGCAATTGAGAGAAAAACATGTGTGCCCATTATGCCCATTTAACTTCTAAATGGGCAATATATGCCCATTTAAAAAAAAGGGCACAAATGTACCCAAATCTTTAAAAAATGTGCCCATTTAGGCCATTTTTGATTTTTTGATTTTGGGCACGAATTGCATCATCTGGTACTTACTTTCTTGTTCTTGAAACTATAGGTAAATTAAATGCACCAAAATGCAACATGTAAAGTAAATGTTGCAATTTATTGCTAAGTCAACTCATCCCCAAATCTTGTAACTTTTCTATCAAAACATTAAACAAGTTATGTTCTTATGTTAACATCAACAAACCAAAAGTAGTCAGTAGATCTAGCACAAAGAGCTTAATATAAAAAACTTAACAAAAAATAAAATAAAAAAGAACACAAACCTTGGGATAAGTAGTACCATCCTCTTCAACAACCCAACCAGCTTCAGCACAAAGAGCTTTCAAGACCTCATTATTGTCACAATGTTTAGGAAGTCTATAGTTTCCTTGAGACCTAAGACCAGCATAGATCTTTGCAGCTATTGCTCTTCTTCTTCTTTCTCTTCTTTTGTTGTTTTCTCTTTCTTTCCATGATGGCAGCCGACCAGATGCACCACCTCCTGTCATTTACTGCTCCGGTGGGTGACTTTTTTTTTTGGCTGTTGAAATCTAGTATGTGTGTTTTTGTGTTTAATGAGACTTTGACTGACTTTGGATCTAATGGTCGGAGTGTGATTGGTCACTCTTATAGTAGTACCTTGTACTTTTTAGTATTGTTATATTTTGCACCCTTTAGTTATCTTTTGGTTTCAGTCATGCCCTCATATTTGATCAAGTTTCTTTAGTTAAAAATTAATGGATAACCTATTAGGTTTATAAGTCACTCTAATGTGGTTATGCTAAGACTAGGCGTAGTAAGCCCATAGACCACGCGTGATGGCACCATGACCATGCGGGATCCTTGTTATATCTAGTGTTGTTCATTAGTGAAGGGAGAAAATGTACAAGGGGTTAGTGAAAAAAAAAAAAAAAAAATATGTGTTTTTATTGTGGAGTGTTAATGTTTTAAGAGAAATATAGGTAAATGAAGATGAAGTTGTTCACTACTAAGGGTGGGGGGAGTGTTTCACTCACCCCATTCCTTTCACTCACTCACAACCAATCTCATTTCGCCACATCATCTCTCACTTTTTCCTTCACTCACTCTTCACTCACTTCATTTTTGGGGGCGGCACCTTCACTCACTTTTTTTTTTTTTTTCTTTTTTAAATTGTATTAAAATTTATTTAAAAACTAAAAATTCATTAAAATAAATAAACATTACATAATATTATTAAAAAACATAAAAGTTATACTTTTCACTATAGTTTAAAAAAAAAAATTTAAACTTTTTCACTAGCCCAATCTTACAAGTCCAATAGCCCAAAGTCCATTTCAAAAAAAAAAAAAAAAAAAAAAAAAAAAAAAAAAAAAAACTCTTTCTTGTCTGTCTTCTTCCTTGGCTGTTTGCAAACACACACACAAAAACACACATTCCATTTTGTTTTCTTTTTTGCTTCCTACCAACAGCAACATAGCCCCAACGTCTCTTTTTTCTTCCTCCCCGCATGCGTGGTATTTCCACTCAAAACCCCTCCCCGTGCGGGGTTCCCCGCGAGGCGGCGGTGTTCCCGTGCGGGGGTTCACCTTCCCCGCACCCACTCCCTCTCCTCTAAGGAGGTTTCTCGATGGATATACAATAGAAGTGTATGCAAATGTGACGATGGTGTACGCATTGTACCAATGCAACCGGTACAAAGGAAGTGATAGATGCATTTTTTTTTCTTATACTTTAATTATCGTAATTAATAAAATCTAGTCATTTGTGATATATGGATATCACAACATGTTGGTATGGGGTTTTTAATTCATGGATATTGGTGGAGATGACTTCAACTTAGTTTTATGTTAACCTAATCTTGATAAGCTTTATTTTTTTTGTTGGATTTGTGTTGCTTAAATCATATTAGGTTCTAGTCATGTTTTAAACGAGGTTTTTAAACTCATGCATCGCGACAGAGTTTAAAACTTTTAATATTTAGCTACAGATTTTTTAGGGTATATTTGTATATAGTTTTGCTTAACGTATGTTTGAGAATATATTTTTATGCTTAGTGATTAAATTTGAGGTTTTTAAATTTAGCTCATACTTAAAAAATAAATATCAACAGTGTAACTAATGATTTTAAAATATCATATATTATAATGGACTTGACTTGACATTTGCGAATAAATAATGTGTGTATTGTATGTGAATCCTTATGATAACTTTTGAGGTTTTTGATAAAAGTTTAAGAATTTTTTTTATAGGTTAGGGTTTTTATTTAATAGATTGTAACTTCTTTTTTATATGAAAATGTTTATAGATTAGGGGTTTTACGACATGTCATATAGCTTAGGTGGTTTTTTTTTATGAAGAATTTATCAAAATGTTTATAGATTGGAGGGTTTTATAAAAATGTTTTATAGGTGGGGTTTTTATGAAAATAGTTATACATTAGGGGTTTTTATGAGAATAATTCATAGTTTAAGATGTTTATTTAAACGTTTAACACAATATGAAGGAGTTAGATCCTCTCAAGTTCAAAAATGAACTTGATAGGTAAAGTTGTGATTTGTGTGAGTGTATATTTGAATTACAATAAAATAAATGTTTTGTGATAATTGCCAACTTTTATTTTACTCACATAAATCACAACTTTACCTATCAAGTTCATTCTTGAACTTGAGAGGATCCTACTCCCAATATAAAAGTGATTAAACGGGACAACGTTTTTATTACGTGATATCATTTTGCAATGAACAGTAAACTTATTACTCATAATTTATTATTCATAATATTTCCTAAATGTAAAGGGAGTTATTTTTATTTTTTAAATGTGTATATGTTGGTTTTATGACATGTATCATAGTCTAAGATGTTTTATTTTATTTTATTTTTATTGAGAAGGTTAAGAAAATATTTATAGATTAGAGGGTTTATAAAAATATTTACCTTGAAGGTTTTATAAAAATGTTTTATACTTTAAGTGGGTATTTTTTTAAATTATAGAAAATGTTTTTATGTTAAGGGATTATATGAAATTGTTCTATAGCTTAAGGGGTATTTTATATTTGTTATAAATAGTAATTTATCATCATAAGTTTTTCATAAATATATTTTAGCTAAATTGAATTAAAGGTGTGGTTATTCCCACCTCAAAAAAATTACAAACGCCACCCTCTGTCTTTTTTTTTAATCAAAAAACTATAAACTTGAAAGTACGGGACAAAAAATATAAAGTTTAATAAGTCAAACATTTAAAACTGACAGAAACACCGAACAAAAACTGATAAAAAATTATGTTGTACTGAAACTATGTGGACAAAAAAAATCTTTAACTTTCACCCCCTTTTATGTCACATAGAGGGTGGGAATAATATTACAGTAAATTATAGAAACACTTGTTTGTAAAGACTTTTCATACATATTGAACATGTCAACTTTACAAAGGGTTATATACTAAGTTTGATACTATCTGGATAAACGTTTAATACAACTCAATTCAGGTCGGATGCTTATAATTTTTTATATTTTTTGGTCAACTAAATTATACGTCTGATTCATTATTACATAGACTTAAACCAAACAATTTTAGATCAGATGTAGTTATCTTAATTTAGTTTCATGGTGAAATCATCATGTTACCGGATGATGTTTTTTTATTTAGATTAATAGGAAGACGAGAATTTTTTATTTAAATATACGCAATGTACCAAATGTATTGCAGTATTTTTGTGATCGTTTGCGCCTTTTACTTCGGTCACCCTTAGATGTGTACCCTTTGATATCTTTAGCTTTTGTTTCATAGTTTAGTCCGTAATAGATATTTTCCATAACTAAAGATTGGAAATTTTGTACATCAAGACTTTTTATAGGGAACTGTTTGCAACTAAATACTAAAGTTGAAGGAGCTTTGATGGAAGGGGAGTTGTTAAGCCGGATCTGAACATGGTCACGTGTGGACAAGGGAATGGGGATAGGATTGTTGTGGGGACTACCAGACATATCACACGCTTCGAACTTGAAGATGGCCCCTCATCGACAACACCACGTGCAGTACAATAGCTGTAACACGAGTGGAGTTATTGTCTAATGGACCATTTCTTAATTTTTAATCATTTCCGTGAATGCATGGTTTGTATAAAAAATCATTTTTCTATCATCACTTTTATACACTCTTTTCTTCTCAAATTATCAATTCATTTTTTGTTTTTTTTTTTTTTTTTCCTTTTTTTTACAAACTTTAAAAAATACATTAATTAATTAATTAATTAATTAAAGGTAAACATTTCATTCTGAAAAAAAAAAAAAAAAAACAGTAATAATATATTTTTCTGAAATTGTATATTTGTGACAGTGGACAATTATTTTGACATAAAAAGTAGTAAATTATTTTACATATTACATCTTCCGTTTCAAAATAGTTATTCACTTTCAAATTACATACAGTTATCAAATTTTTTTATTAACTATACTATTCAGCAATAAAATATAATACATACCTAATAAAATCTTTTTTAACTAGTTAAAACACGAAGTGAATATTTATCTTAGACGAATAAAAAAGAAATATATGTTTATTGAGATGAAGGAAGTATGTTTTAAAAAGTTCTCCTTTATATCTTGAATGAACAATGAATTTTGTTATACAAATTCTTTTTGAGAAGACAAAGGTATTATAAGCTCAAAATGAAAAACAAGAAAGAACGATGCACTTTCGCAATAAAGCCGAGAATATGTTAAAATAAATAAATAAATAAATATGAAGAAACTAAATTAAACTAAGACACGCCTAATTCTGCATGCTTATGATGTCGAGATGACTTTGAGATGTGGATCATTCAAGGCACAATAACCTGGCTTACTCTCCTTGTTCGAACATGGTTTTAAAAACTAGACTTATAGATGGGGCGATTAAGGTGAGATCTAATGGTCTAGCAGGCTTTCGTTTGACTCCTGAGATCTGAAGGGGACCACCATGGCTCATCTCTTCTCGAATATCCATACATCATTTATCAGTGTATGAACAACAATCTCTGAAACACATATTTAAGATTTAAAATTGACAAGATTTATTGAATGACAACAATTTGTGCATATATTGTGCGTTTATACTTGGTATTTCTCTAGAGTAATGCACTAATGCTACAACAATCATAAATTTACAAAATTTTATCCACACAATGACGTGACGCAGCTTTGTCATTCAAAATAGAAAACTCATTTCATCTTATTAAACACTCAAATTATTTATTTATTTATTTATTATTATTATTATTATTATTATTATTATTATTATTATTATTATTATTATTATTATTATTATTATTATTATTATTATTTGTGTGATTACTGTGTTTGGTTTTGAGCATCAAGATATATTTGAACCTTATTGTTGAAATAGTTTGCTAGACGTATGATTCATATAAAACCATTTTTCACTATCTATTCTACATATAAAGCATAAAAGACATTATTAAATTGTTGAAAATTCAGCATAGATTACCAAATTTCTCTCATTTATCTTAAGAATTTCACAACAAAATTCTCTTTCAATATTTTGATATAGTTTCAAGAATTAATGAATCAACAGAATAAAAGAAAACAACATCCAAAATGACAAAATACTAATTTCATATTAATTACATACTAATTAAAAATTCATTCTACTTTTTTAGGGGAAACAAAATTACAAATTCATTCTTATTAAATATAAGCTACTTCCAATTTAACCCTATTTAAATAGGTTTACACAACCATATTATTAGAGGTGTTGTCAGGTCGGGTTGATTTGAGTTTTGGGCTAGAAAAGACGACCCTATAAAGGATCGAGTTATCGTTTAGGCTGATATCCGGTTAGGTTATATCGGGTCGATCATTTGGGTTATCAGGCTGTCTTATTTAATTCAACACAAGCATTCCCAAACATTTGACCATAAAATGAAAGTAGAAAAATAATTGCATCCAAAACTAATAACTATAACTTGAAATGAAATAATAAAACAACCATAGGTGTATTTTAAAAAGAAAAAAAAAATGTTCAAGAGGCAATGACTAATTCATATATTTCAAATGAAACAAATAATCAAAAATAAGACAACAGCAATAAGAGCATCTCCTATGGTAAACCTTTTAAAAAGGTTTATATAATTTCCATGTCATATGCTCTTAAAATTTTCATTTTATAAACCTATTATCACTATGCTTAAACTTGTTAAAATTTTATAATTTAATGAGGTATTAAATAAATTACATGTATTTAGTTGCAATGAAAAGGTCTATAAACTTAGACCTATTCATTCTATGTCATCATAAACCTCACCTCACTATGGTGACTCAATTTATAAACCTCTTCAAATTTTATAAACCTTTTCATAAATCTTTTATAGTGGATGCCCTAACTATTAACAAAATAAAGGATGAAGAACTCCTTTTTGTTTCCAAAATTATAATGGAGAATTGTTGATTACTGGGCCCTATATGAGATTTAGAAAATATTAGATGGTCGATTAAGAGTGGGGGTACGGTGGGCTGGTGGGTGGCGCCATCACCATCAGCCGAGAAACACCGACGGCGCACCGTACCGTCAATCGCGCCATGAATTCTTGCGTCGTCATCATAGCTCAATGCCGTGGGTAACTTTTTTTTTTTTTTTTTTTTTTTTTTTTTTTTTTTTTTTTTTTTTTTTTTAATTGTGAACATGTGTTGTGTTTGTATGTTTCTTTCTTGTGTTTGTATACGTTCTTTTTTAAAAGAAAAGATAAGTAGGGTTTTTTGTTTGGGCCAAGCTATTGCAAATTTTTGTTTGGGCCAAGTTTATTCAGTTGGGCTAGCTATGTAATGTATTTTTAATTCAATGAAGTTTATTTTTGTTTAATATTGTATATGTTTAATTTTATGTATTTGAAAAAAAATAAATAAATAAATTGGCTAACGGCACCAGAATTTCTGGTGCCAACGGATACGGGCAAAATGTGACGCCATGGGATTTTTAGTGCCATTGAGCTTTTTGCTGAGGTGACAGCATTTTTTTCCTACAGCATCACATCGACGGCACCACTGCACCTCATACTCTAAGAAAGAAAAGCATCTACAAGATTGTAGTATTGACAAAGGATTTAGCACTAACGTAAGTAATAAACTAAGAGTAATGGATTGTTACATGAAAAAAGCCAAAAAGAATGACATAGGAGTAAGCAAAGGATGGAGTACTAGATTTTTTACAACATAATATCTAAACAAAAAGATATATATATGAATTTGGTTTCGATTCGGTTCGTTTTACATTTTTCCAAATTCAAATCCATATCTAAACCAAAAACTGAATATCTAATCCAGTTCAGTTCGGTTACAAATTCGGTTCAATTTCGGTTTTCGGTTCCTATGGGTATTACCAGATTTGTGAACACCCCTAGATGTAACATTTAGAACCACATTTTATTCACTAAATCAATTATGCATATTCATTATTGGCATATTTGTGTGTATGCTTTTATATTTCATTTCACAATGACGTTTTTATTTTAGTATACATATTTTTGTAAAATGATACTTAATTTGTTGTATTTGGATATCGTGACTATTTTTTCTCATAACATTTGATCGAAAATAAACTAAAAATAAACTAAATTGCAAGATATCAACTGACACAACGCGCAAGTATCCGGCCGGTTACACTTAAAAGTTAAAATACTTGAATAATGGTTTAACACGTGACGCGATTCATGTTTTCACTAGTCCAGGCCCAGCCCCTGGGACCATGTGTCGGATGGTTAGGATGTGTTCTTTTCCCCACCAATCTGGATTACGAAACTAGTGAATCGTCATTGTTGGCCCAAAATATTTTAGGTTTATTTTAATCATTTTTGTTTTGTTTGAGGACAAGAATAAAAATCTGTAAGGTTCAAAGTTTTAATTAACAACGTCCATCTCTATGTACCCGTGCATAAGAAATGAAACCCAAGATAAATTGCTGGACATTGTTAATTCTGGGTTTTATTCTTGGACATTGGATTGTCTAGTTTTAATGATGAAATTCTGTCTTGAAAATAAACTAGAAATTCCAAGATAAATGAAACATAAATTTACGGGAATATAAATTTCCTGATCATTTATACACAAAATGTTGACATATAACCGTTAAAAATGGTTATTTTGAAAACGCCACAGTTTTCGCTTTTGTTTTGCGAACCATTGGCCAACTCTTTGAGAAATGATAATTGAAGAACAGATAGAAACGAGAACTTACTGAAGCAAAAAGAACATAATATAAGTTCGGGTTTGTCTAACCAGTGCCCTCAAGGCATTGCTTAAAATAATTATTTAAGGAAATTTTATACTTATAAATTAAAAATCACACTTAATTAAGGTAATTTATAAGTTTAATAAATGTGTATTAAATGCAATTTCTAATCTAAAAGAAAGTTCGTGATAAATTAATGCATCATAACCAATGCCCTTAAGGAAGTTCTACAGTTAATGGGCCTCGTCCTCAAAAAACACTATATGGCATCAAACGCGAACAAGGGAACTATGAATTCTGATGATATTAACCTTGTCACTCTAAGGAAGTCGTTTGCAGCTTTGAATGTAGGGACAAGATCTTGACGAAAGTGGAAACTTTGAATGTTGGAAATGATGGGAATATCCCTAAGGATGTGATAACGAATGTGGAAGATGGTGAGAGTGACGTGGAAGATGCTTACGACGAAACGGTGAACTTTATGGCTTCTAAACATTCAAAAGGTGGAAGCGGTCAAAAAAATCGAAAGGTTGTAGTGGTATTAAGAACAAGAGCTTATATGAGCGTTGGAAGGAGGATTATGATGAAGATTCATATGAAGATTATGATCGTGAAGATTTAACTGAAGTGCAACTGGCATTCTGTGGTGCATTTGATATAAATCTTCGTGGTCAAATTAGACGTTAGTGTATATTTGGTCTTGAGTCAAATATATTCTAGTGGGTAGCCGTATGTTTCCTTTTTATAGGAATGCCTTGTTATGTTAGCTCTAACTTTAGTATGGGCAAAAGACATGAAAATGTAATTAACTTGTCAAATTTTGCTTTGTTGTGTAGTCATCTGTATTATTTCTTATTATATACATTATACTTTTAAATTTCGTATATTGTGTGTAACTTATAACCATTTTGCCCCTCCCTATTAATAGGAGTGTTAATCTTTTATATAATAAAACAAAACCCTTATTGGGAATTTTTCATTTCAAAAAAATGCATTCATACCTTATTTAGTAATAATTTTATTTTAAAAAATAAATTATTTTCTTATTAGGTAACATTTTATATTTATCCATAACACAAGTAAAAGATAAATACAAAAAATATAGATAAGATGCAATTAATAATATGATTAAAATTTTTAAATAATTATCTTTAATAATAAAAATTTTTTAATAATTATCTTTAATAATAAAAAATTATAATTAAACATCATAAATCAAACAAAACAAAGATTAAATTATTTGTTTTTCAATAAATAAAAATATATGATTTAAAAAATTTTTAAAAAAAAAACTCGGAAATACATACAATAGAAGAATTCAAAAACAATAAGAAAAAATAAGGATAACTACACAACAAAGCAAAATGTAACAAGTTAATTACATTTTCGTGCCATTTAACCTATTAGTTAAGTCTTTCTGTTTTAAAACTTGGTACAAATAACAGTGGGTGGTGGGCGTTTAGTTTCCGGGTTGGCACAAGAAAAATTATAACTGAATCGAAGCATCACCTAAAACATAACAAATTTAGTTTTTCTGACAAATGAGAAATAGGACATGGAGGGAAACAGGTCTGCCCCACACGTCCACCGGCCATAGCTGACCTTACATTAGCTCTGAATTCGTTCGGTTTGTCCCTTAGTAAGAAAGCAGCATCGTTATTTAAAGGATCTTCATGGCTTGGATCCTGCACATGGTTAAACATGTTCTGATCTCAAATGGTCAGTGGAGACTGTAGAGGAGCCATGTTTGGAATATGATAGATCATGTGTCAAGCTAATTTGGTCCTTTTTTATTTTTTAGTGCAGGTGAAAACGGGTCATGTTAGGTCAACCTGCAAATTTTTTTTGTTAGTTTTATAGCTTGTTTTTATTTTAAATAACAACACATTCATAAGTAAATAGCAGAATTTGTTGCACCTAGCATATGGTTATAGCTTGTACCAAAATTACTTGTTTTACTTTTCGATCACTAATTTCTTTGCTATACTTTTTTGTGTAATGCTAATGAATGTTCTTTCTTTTCTTAAAAAAGGAAGGTAGATTCAGGTGGAATAGTTCTTGTGTAAGGCAAAAGAATTAGAATCAGACCGTAAATAGATGACACAATCCATAGACAATTGTTTTAATGTTATGGACCGGTGTCCAGTCTCCTCGTAAACCATTGACCCACACTTTTCCTTCCAAGCCGATATTAGGATGATAAACCTGCGTCAATGCAAGTTAATAAATTAAGTAGATAATCTTGTGAAATCTTAAATCTGAAATTTAATCTAAACTATCCACCATATGAAGAGTCGATAAAAAATAGACAAGAATAAATGTACCTGGGTTATACACATGACCTTTGGCGCCTCATATGGATACATAGATGATATATTGAAGGTGAACAAGAATTCCCCTCCCCTATGACATTAACACATGATTGTCTTAGTAAACCAAAACTGACCCAATGACAAAAGTTATAGGTGAAACACTTCTATTAATCTTGTATATAACATAGATGTGGTAAAATGGCGAGCTTTAGGTAACGGAACAAAATGGGTGTGTGGTCGAAATGGGCAAGGTTGGGCTGATCCACCAACACTTCATTTTATTTATCGTATGTATCAGATAAATTAGACAAAAAAATAAAAATGTTGATATAATAATATATTTTTTTTTAGATAAAATGATTTAGGGACGTAACATGTGTATATACACTAAACAAATTTTGACCCACTAACTCATTCGAGTGCCTTCAGTTTTAGTTATATTTTTTAGTACACCTTATCCAACAAATACAACCTGACTCGACTTGTTTTCATATGAATCGGTTGGTTTGTCACATTTAATATTGCAATATATATGTTAATACAAAGAACTTTGATGAAACAATGCATGAGATTGTTGGGGTTCGAAGGATAACCTACATGTAATACCCTTCATCTGGTGCAATGGAGAGCACAAACGTCATTAGATCATCCTTTCCGTTTGGAAAAAAAATGGTGCATGATTTCGGTAAGTACAGCTCAGCTAGTTCTACAAAATGAAGGTTGTCAGACGTAAGCATATACTCATTAAATTTACAGCTGAGTGGCATCAAACCTTAAATACGACACGTGAGTTAAATTTTACTTATAAACAGCAAACTCATATTTTTTTGGCATGGAAATTGCAGTTTGATATACTCACTATAAGCATATTTGTCCTGCTGTTCAGTTAATTAGCAAGCCAAAAAATTTGCTCCAGGTAAGCTTGAGTCCCCCAACAAAGTACCCACAATAAAATATTTGTGTAAACAAAACTGTACATGTGGTATACCATATTCACAGAACGGTAATTTTGAGCTAAAATTACGTATAGCCAAGGATAAATATATTCGAGTTATGATAGAGGCTAAAAGGCTCTTTGGTACATCCGTTGACACTTATGGGAAAATGATTAATTTACTTACTTCTATTTCTAACTAGATTGACACATCAGCCTAATCTTTCTATTGTTTCTACTTCAAAAAGGTATGGAGTCATATAGAGTTTTTACAACTAGGTACTTACACAACTCTCACTACTGATGCTTAAGAACTAAGATTGACATAAATAACATATAAACATATGCAAAACCTGCATGTTGCGCTAAAGATATATAGATCGACATAAAAGAATTAACCTTTATGAAGAATCAAATGTGCTAAACTTTGCTTGTTTATGGGTTCCCTCCGGATTGCATTTTCATCCTCTTGCTTTTGTGTTTCCTTAACTTTAAACAGCTTGATCATTAATTGTTCCTGTAGGAACATTATCGCCATAGTTAACCTTGTATGAAAGTCTATTACATATATATTACAAAATAATGTCAATAAATCATGCCCCAGACGTAGTTAAGACAAGTGAAAATCTAACTTTTAAAGTATAAGGTAATAGCTACTACTTCTAAATCAGTTAAATTAATTACTAGTCTTTCTCAAATTTAACACCAGTGATCACCTCATAATCAATGTTAAGTACAAAGTTGAATCAACTAAAATAAACTATATATAGTTCAATATGTAAAATCCAATTAGCAATCAATTCTTATTATCTCCTCAAACACAAATTAATGTGTTTCAGGTTTATTAAACAATGCAAGCACACGACATATGCTTAATACATCATACAGTACAGTCGTACAATCATATATGATATATCAGCTTTGCATGCAAGGTAGGGTTCAACTACGTACAATAGCTTGCTGACTTATAATTCAGTAATTTACAGTTAAAACTTTACATTAAAACCCGTTTCTAGTATAAAAAATGATAGAAAATCAAAAGCAAAGTTGTGAAAAAGAAAAGATACCTACAATCGTTACGAGATGTTTATGTGAGGTACGAGTTGCTATGATAAGTCGTTTCGTAGTCCTTTTATAAAATTCTGTCGATGTTCCTATGATATGTTTATTAAATGAAAATTTTTAAAAGTTCATTGTGGACTTGAGTTTCTTTAATAGAAAAACCCTAAAATGAAGAAACTTTTGGGCCTGAGCGTTTTAAAAAATAAACTTGGGCTTTTGGGCAAATGAAAAGACCTTTCTTTACCCAATACTCTGTTACTAAATTTTGCATCTTATTTTATATTTTGAGGGTCATTGGTTCGGGTTACTGGGTTGTTTGGTTTATTTGATTCGGTTACTTTGGTCAATTTACTTTTTCTGAGTATAAACAAAAACCGAACCGATTCAAATTTGATTAAACCGAACCAAATAATCAAAAACCGAAGCGAATAACCGAAATTACTTATTTTTAATTATTTATTTATTTATATTGATTTTTAGCAAAAAAAAAAAAAAAAAAAAAAAAAATCAATCTTAAAAAATGTTACATTTATACTATGAAAGAGTTTTAATGGTCACTTTATCTATATAAATATATAAAAAAATATATTTATATGAATTCGGTTTTCGTTGTAGATTGCCAAAACCATATCCAAACCGAAAAGCAAATATTTAATTCGGTTTGGTTTTGACAAATTCGGTTCATTTCAGTTATGGGTTTTCGATTCTTGTAAGTATTACCCGAATTCTGAAAACCCTTATTTGGCTTTTTAGCGTTGTACTGTACATCATATATATCTAATTCACACTATCAATAACACGTTTATAACTTTCGTTGAAATTTATCTCGTTTGAAAGGCTCAAATATTTTTACCCCGGAGCAATGCCCAAGCTATTCATTACCTCGTTGATAACATTAGAGATGCTTCACAAGTTACACGAGTACACGATCAATATAGTAAATTTGTCCAAATTTTCTTTCAATGAGTATGTTAAGTAACTTAAACTTTATAGGTTGATTGGTAAATTTAGTAATTTGTGTGACTTGTCCAAATTTGGTTAGAATTATGAAACTATTTTATAATGGTTAGTTTAACTTATAAATAGAGATTAATAGTTTTATAATTCTTTGTATCTTTGAATTGGAATTTTAGGTTTGATACAGTTGAATTAGAATTTTGTATTGGTACATTTAAATTTGGCTTTGTATTTGATTTGATGATTTGAATAAAGCTTCCATTTATTTTGTCGGTTTTGTTTTTGTTTCGACTTTTGAGTTACCAACAAATGATATTGAGCTAGATTTGTTTAGCCATATAGAAGAAAAAAAAAAAAAAGTTGTTTAAAGTTTGTTTGGATTGAAGTTGTTTGTTTTTGAATTTGAGTTCGAATAATTTGGAAATATTTGGGGGTTTGAATTAATTTGTTTGCTTCCTGCTCACTTTGCTTTGGCTTTCAATCCTCAATAGTCAAAAGTTGATTTGCTAAATTTTGATTGGTCCATTTATTAGAAAATTGAGCATGATGGATATTAAGTCGTAGTAATGGGTCAGTTGCATGTATTGAATTTGGCCCCGGGAATCTTTAAGAGTTACCACTGATCAGCTTTCAATTCGACTCTGAACATCAGCATGTTTGGTATTAAGGTTTGTAGAATGTCTTCCTTGCTCATTCATGTAACATAGTAATACATATATATACCTATTCTAAGAGTCCTATGTAGGGTAAATTACAATCACTTTTAATTACAAGATCAATCACAAACAACTACAGCTAATACAATTAAATGTGTGCTTATCTCTTGTTGACTAGTAGAGCTTATCTTTTGTTGATTAATACTCCCCCGCAGTTGGAGCGGGAGGAAGCCGGACGCTCAAACTGGATCTAAAATCTTCAAATAGGGCTGAAGGAAGACCTTTGGTGAAGATATCTGCGTACTGATAACGAGAGGGTACATGGAGAACACGGACCTGACTAGCTGTAACCATGTCACGGACAAAGTGAATATCAATCTCAATATGTTTGGTCCGTTGATGTTGAACAGGATTGGCGGACAAGTAGATGGCACTGACATTATCACAGTAGACAAGAGTGGCTGTAGTAAGAGGAAAATGTAGCTCACGAAGAAGGTTGCGAAGCCATGCAGTCTCAGCTACAACATTAGCAACACCCCGGTACTCTGCTTCGGCACTAGAACGGGAGATGGTGTTTTGTCGTTTTGAAGACCACGAAAGTAGATTATCGCCCAGAAAAACACAATATCCTGAAGTAGACCGGCGTGTGGACGGGTAACCCGCCCAATCTGCATCTGTATATCCAACAAGAGAAGTAGTAGATGATGAATATAGGTGTAGACCAAAATCCAAAGTCCCTCGAACGTATCTTAGAATACGTTTAAGAGCAGCTAAATGTGGCTCACGAGGATCATGCATGTAAAGACAAATCTGTTGAACAGCGTAAGAGAGGTCCGGTCTGGTAAATGTGAGATACTGAAGACCACCTGCAAGACTGCGATATAAAGTAGGATCCTGAACAGGAACACCTTCTGGACCCAATTTGGATTCTGTATCAACTGGTGTTCGAGAAGGGTTGCACTTGGTCATGTGAGCACGCTCAAGAAGTTCAGCAGCATACTTCCGTTGAGATAGAAAGAGACCTGTAGAGTGCCTAGTAGCATAAATGCCCAGAAAATAATTTAGTGTCCCAAGGTCAGTCATGTCAAACTCACTGTGCAGGGAGGTAATAATCTGCTGTAAGAGGGCAGGAGAGGATGCTGTAAGAATGATGTCATCCACGTAGATAAGTAAATAAGCAACTTGGGAGCCCTGTCTAAGAATAAACAATGAAGAGTCGCACCGACTGTGATAAAACCCAACCCTAGTAGCATAACCTGCAAATCTCTTAAACCATGCACGAGGTGCCTATTTTAGTCCATATAGGGATTTCTGTAAAAGGCAGACATGATGAGGGTACCGGGGGTCGACAAACCCCGACGGTTGGTGCATATATACGGTCTCTGATAGATCTCCGTTAAGAAACGCCTTCTTAACGTCAAGCTAATGAATAGGCCACTTGCGGGATACAGCAAGACTTAGAACAGTGCGAATGGTGGCCGGTTTGACAACCGGACTAAAGGTTTCATCACAATCAATACCCGGTTGCTGACTGCTGCCATTAGCAACGAAACGAGCCTTATAACGGCTCAATGTCCCGTCAGCATGAAACTTATGCTTAAATAACCACATAGATCTGATAATATTAACACTTGTGGGTTTTGGTACAAGAATCCAAGCACCATTTTTAACTAACGCATTATACTCATCATACATAGCATGTTTCCAATGAGGGTTTTGAAGAGCTAGGAAGGGAGATTTAGGTAAGGGAGAGATAGAAGACGTATGAAGCGAGAGACGTTCAACGGGTTTGACAATACCTAATTGAGATCGAGTGACCATGCGGTGAGTACGGGGTGGTTCAGTGGGGGATTGTGTAGATTGAGTCGAGGTGTTGTTATTTGTTGTATGGGGAGGAGGTTGTTGAGCTGGTGATGGTTGAGGTTGTGATGTGGTTTGATTGTGTGTTGTAGTTGGTGGGCTATTGGGTGATTGTTGAGGTGTGGACAGCGGGCTGTTGGGTGAATCTGTGTGAGTATTGGGTGTAGTGGGTTCATGGTGTGTATGAGGGACTTCTGGTGGTGGAGTTGGTGTTGGGGGGTTAGTGATGATTTGGGTTAGTAGAGGGGATGGTGAGGAGTCTAAAAAATTGTAGGCAGGTGGAGATTCGGGTGTCATTGATCGGTAAGGGAATTGAGTTTCATCAAAGGTGACATGACGGGAAAGTAATATTTTGTTTGTTTCAAGATCTAGGCATCGAAAGCCACGGTGGTAGGCGGGATAGCCCAAGAAAATGCATGGTGTTGCGCGTGGGGCAAGTTTGTGAGGGGAGTGCAGGTGGGGATAGCATAGACACCCGAATATGCGTAAGTTAGAGTAGTCGGGTGTTTTGTGAAAAAGTTTTGTGTAGGGTATTTCATTGTTGATTGCAGTAGAGGGTAAGAGGTTGAGGAGATAGGCGGCCATGTGTAGGGCCTCGACCCAAAAGGTGGGGGGAAGGTGGGCTTGAAACAAGAGGGTACGGATTACATTGTTGATTGTTCGAATCATGCGTTCTGCTTTGCCATTCTGTTGTGAAGTTTTAGGGCAGGAGAATCGAAATTGTATACCGTGATTAGCAAAAAATATATGCAAGCGGTTATTGTCGAACTCACCACCATGATCACATTGGAAACTTTTTATTTCGCATTTAAATTGGTTTTTGACATAATTACGAAAGTGCAAAAATTTATCAAGCATATCAAATTTGTTACGAAGAGGGTAAATACACAAATAATGGGAGAAGTGATCAAGAAACAAGACATAGTATTTAAAACCACTTTTACTACTAATTGGAGATATCCATAAGTCTGAATGGATAATATCAAAGCAGTGTTCAACAATAGTGGTAGAACTATGAAAAGGAAGCTTCACATGTTTGCCAAGTTGGCATGCATACATGTGGAGACTTTTCTTTATTACACGAAATAAACTGACGAGACACAAGAGACCGTAGCACTTCATCACCTGGATGACCGAGGCGTTGGTGCCACGTGGAGGAACTTGTTGAGAGAAGAGCGGTAGGGGTGATTGATGGATTGGTCACAGGATAGAGATCTCCCGAACTATCACATCGAAGGAGGATGTGACGAGTCAAGAAATCTTTCACAGAAAAACCAAAAGCGTCAAATTCAATAGTGCAATGATTATCCCTAGTAAATTGACGAACAGAAATAAGGTTTTTGATGATATTAGGGGTGACAAGTACATTATGAAGGTGAAGAGGGCGATGAAGAGTGGGAATAAAGCTATGTCCAGTATTGGTAACGGGAATAGAATTACCGTCACCAACATGTACAGATGGGAATAAACGTTTATTAAAAATAGTACTTAAATTACTTGCATTAGAATTTAAATGAGAGGAGGCACCTGTATCCATATTCCATGTCGGGTCGTGCACGTTCATATTGCTAAACACACTAGGAAGTGATGTAGGCTGTGACTGGTACACGATAGGAGCAGGACCAAGAATTCCATTTGACTGGGCTGTTGGTGGCTGTTGGGCCTGGTACATTTGAAGTGGTGTTGGAGTCTGGTTATGTAGAACGAGGGGTGTAGGGTTGTATTGGGTTGTTAAGTAAGCTTGGTGAGTGGGTTGTAGTTGGGGCATTCGAGGTGTAGTAATGGGCTGGTGATATTGGTGAGCCTGTCGAGAGTGATAAAAGCCAGGAGGCACATACGGAACAGTGTGTTGGTGAATCTGGGAGTTACCATGTACACGACTATACCTATTACCAGTGTTATTTGTTGATTGCAATCCTGCCCTATTTCGGTAATCATGGATGAACTTGCAACGATCACCAAAAGTACACGTCCCTTTATTAAAGAGATTACACAATTGAGGGAGACTTTTATTATCGCGAGATTTGTGGTTACCTTTGGAGTCGGACAAGTGAGAGGCCACAAGAACGGTGGGCGAGGAGGATGGAGTAGGGATGTTATTACCAGCCATTGTTGCCGATGTGGATGTCGATTTATGAGATTATGGTTAGTGGGGGATCGACAGAATATTGAGGGGAGGGGAGGGAAGAATTCCAGAATTAGTTGGAGAGAAAAGAGGGAAAGAATAGGTTAATTCTTTTGGCCTGATACCATATTAAGGTTTGTAGAATGTCTTCCTTGCTCATTCATGTAACATAGTAATACATATATATACCCATTCTAAGAGTCCTATGTAGGGTGAATTACAATCACTTTTAATTACAAGATCAATCACAAACAACTACAGCTAATACAATTAAATGTGTGCTTATCTCTTGTTGACTAGTAGAGCTTATCTTTTGTTGATTAATAGTTTGGAAGGTCGCAATATTTATACGGTTGCAATAGATATTCTGTTGCATTAACGTAACATTTGGTATGTCGTAATCAAAGGGAGAATGGAAAAAATTATTATGATCGAATGAAAAAATGTTGTTTGTTCATATTTATGTAATTTAATAATTCATTACAAGGAATGACTCATTACACCAAAATCATTCTTTAGGGCCCCTTACTTTTTTTCATTACATCCCGTAATGAAATCAAAATTACATAAAACTCCACCATTAACTAACCATATTAATGAAATGTCTCATCAATAATGGGCATTTTAGTCTTTTTCTTATGATTTCATTACGTTTTATCAAACAAACCAAACATGATAAATAATGGTAATGATTCATTACATTACACCACTTATTACATTACATCGGTCATTCCATTCATTTAACATTTCATTTCGTCCTACCAGATGAACCCTAAGTATGTATTGAGGTTTAGTTTTTTGAAGTATTTAATAAATTTGGTCTTCATTCATAGTTCATTTGTGTGTGTAGCTTTTGGGGATTTTTGTTCGGAAGATTGTAGTTTGGTATTCGAATTTGGATCGTTTAGTTGTTTGAATTTGGACTGTAATCGTTATTATATAAGTGAGTTATTATAATTATTATCCGTATCATATTTGTGCCATTGGAATCATAAAAGTCCGTTTATCAAGTTATTTATGAACTTGAATTTGGTTGATATTTGGATAATAAGTTTGAAGTTGGACCGTAATACTTATCAAATAAGTTGGTCATTAGAATTTGAAGATCGATTTGGTGTTTGAGGACTTGGTTAATATCACGTCGTTTGGATTTTGTTCGATGCTTGGAAATTTGTTAGTTTGGAAAATTTGGGATCTTCGTTTGTCGGGTTTTGAAGTTGGTTGCCTGAAATTGATTGTCTTTGTTGTAGATCATGTGAGCCGATTTAATTTTGTTTGGTTGACCGTTTTGAATTATTTTGAAGTCATCAGCATTTGTTTTGGATCATTTTGGGGAATCGATCGTTCGTTTTGAATTAGGCTAGTATCTCTAGTGTTTGGAAATTTGAATTTGATTTGGAACATGTGGAAGAGTTTAAGTCACGAGAAGATTGTTAGAAAAATGACTTAACTTCTATGAGTTGTTTTGTAAATTTGGTAATTTGTGTGACTTGTTCTACAAGTTTGGTTAGAATTATGAAACTATTTTATGACGATTAGTTTAGCCTATAAATATAGATGATAGCTTTTGAATTCTATGTACCTTTGAACTGGAATTTTGGGTTTGGTACATTTGAATTAGAATTTCGTATTGGTACATTTGAATTTGGTTTTGCATTTGATTTGATAATTTAAATATAGTTTCTGCTTAGTTTGTCGGTTTGTTTTTGTTTCGTCCTTTGAATTACCAAGAGAGTACATATATTAGATACAGATAATAGCATAGTTGTTAACATCCCGATCTTGAAATTACGATTTTACGTTACTAACAAAAAAAAATAAAAATAAATGGATCTTATATTCTTATGTAGGATCTTATCCGGCTTAAGATCTTACAAGATTCTGATCTTAACCATAGGATCTTAAGATATAATACGATCCGATCTTACTTTTCTCGAACTGCAAATTGAACAACTATAATCTTAAACAACATGTGAATGATCTTATATTCTTATATAGAATTTAATAAACAACATGTGAATAATCTTAAACATTCCATATTCATAATTTAAGATAATATTTGCATGAAACAATCATATAATTTTGTGTTTATCATATATAATAATTTGGAGATTTGAATAATATTTACAAAGACTATTAAGAACATGACATTAGAGTAGGATCTTGGGATCTCAATTCAATTTTATGATTTTAATCTTGTAAAAATGAAAACGATTCTGAGTAAGATCTGACCATGGATAGTAGTACTGAATGCACAAGTCATAAGAATATAATATAATATATTCATAAACATTATTGCAGTCGTCTTTGAGTCTTAATCAAAACATTGGGTGGCTAGATACTTGTTGTGTTCCCCACAGAAATCGCAACTAATGGCAAATATAAACTACAAGGCTACGTGGTAGCATATTAATGGATAAAATCACAAACATGTGATAAGGTCTCATCCTATGTTTTGGTCCTATTCAGGGTTACAGTATTATTCCACTATTAACGCTTAAATCTTTGTAATCTTAAAAACAACATTATTAATGGAAGCTCATCTTCATTGATAAATCACTGTCTCTTGTCTTCTAAATTAATTAAGCTGGTATATTTCTTCTTCTTCAACCGGGTATATATGCATGCACCACTGTCACAGATACTTATACATTGTAACAGCTTTTGTCAGATACTTTTGTTTTTGGATATTTAGATGTCGACCATTATTTGTTAGCATGCATGATTGAGCATCTTTTTTTATCCCTCGTGTTTAATGTTTGCAATTGTGTAGATTGAAATAGTATTTATAGATATTAATAACTACGAGTACTCGCGTAGTTTAGTTGACATTTGAAGTGAAAAAGATGGTACCACATCATAGTTTTTCAGTAGCAAACAGAATCCAGTTATCATAGAAGGGGTCTTTGGGGTTGCTTATGATAAGTTTTGAAGTGGTTATAGACTTATAGTCTTATAGACTTATACATTACATATGTTGAATAATAATAGATTCAAAACTACAAGCTTATGATAAGTTGATTTTAATAAACTGATAATGTGAGCTTGCGTATATGCATAATCTGTTTAATGGGTGTTTAACATTGCTAATATTAGATTACATATGTGCTTAAATTAAGCAGGTACCAGCCTGCGTATTTATAAGTGCTTATTTCCATCTAAACTTAGCAAAGTAGTTTTATCCAATCACTCAAACTTTCTAAAAGCAGATAAGTATTCAGAATAAGCAATCCCAAACACCCTCGTAATAAGCAATCCCAAACATCCCCTAAGTTTGTAATTCGAGATAACACAATTACAAATCCAACCTTCTTTAAGCGCAATGATCTTATAACAGGAGATTATGATAGTTTAAGAAACATGTTCTGAGTTTTGGCGGTTCTACAAGTTTTTAACTTTTAAGTTATATAATATAAGATCATTCACTAAAAAAATATATTTCTTATAATTTTCTGGTACTGATTTTTTACTGTTTCCCTGTTAAACTTGTATATTCATCAATAGCTTTTTTTTCCAGAGAAACATGGCCGGGCCTCCAATATGCTTCAAAATGTGTTACAAAGACCCAACTGTAAATCCTAGAGTAAAAGATATGTATGTTTGCTCTGTTGCTAATTCGATGACAACAAACAAGACCATGATCAAATGTGAAATCGATTTACGATCTATATTTTCCAACGAGTCAGAAAGACATAAACCTTCAAGATTTATATTAAGGTGTTCTAGAGAGAAACAATTAAGATCATTGGACTCATGCTTAGGTAAATCTAAGGATGAGGCTTCGACAAAATCTTCAAACAATGATTTAGTCTCATCTGCTACTAGTGAAAAAAATTCTCAACCGACACAATATCTTGTCAAGAATGAACTATCCAAAGCAGATGATCATAGTGGTTCGAAGAGTGATTATGAAGACGAAACTTCTGGTCTCTACATAATGTAAATATCATTCCCATTTTAAATAATTTTTTCTTAGATATTATGTACGTATGCATTTGTTAACTGTTTAACTCATGATGCAGAAGCACAATGGTTTCCATAAACATAGCTGTTTATCTGTTTGAAATTGCAAGCCCGATAAAGAACTCGGAATTGGAACTCTTTTCACTTCCGGCACTCTATGGAGCAAAGATAAATCATTTGATATTATACGGAGAATGGTGGAGACTACTCACACCAATGTTTCTGGTACAAGATTGACGACTGGGTTCGTGCCATTTTAGTGTAGTCCTGTTTTTTATTCTATGCTCACTCAAGTCAGCATCTGGACTTTTGAAAATATAAAACAAAAACCTTACAAGCATAATCAAACAGGTTTGGTATAATGTCAAAATGGGTAATTATGGCATGAGTCAAACCGGGCTGAGTTGACCCCAACACTTCTTGTCAGTATGTAAAATATGGTTTTTTCTTCATATAATATTTTGAGAAATTCTATAAATTTTTTAATAACTTGATTTCAAAGGTTTTATACATTAAAGGTACACTGGGATACTTTCGAGTTTCCACCCCTCAAAATCCCATTTGACCCATTTCTGTTTAGCTGTATTTTTATTTTATTTTCGCCATTATTTGGCCCATTAAAGATAGAATAGAATCTTGATTGACCCATTCATAAAAACATGGTTTGAGACCTTTACATAAATAGGCATGTAATTAAAAATAGCAGCTAGGCTAAGTTCCATTACTGTATACAAAGATAATCAAAGTAGGCGACTTTATATCTAAAATCTAAAATGTTACTTGTTGCAGCACACAGGGATTCTTCACATCGGGCTTGATTGTTGGGCACTGCTCACATTTGGTCCTCAAGTTTGCAGAGCATATGGTCCGTTCACCTTTTTCTTGATATACGTACTCGGGGGACTGTCGGGCAACTTGACCAGCTTTCTTCACACCCCTGATCCAACTGTTGGTGGAACAGTAAGTAAACAAGAAATGTCATCATTTGAATATCAAAGTTGGCTCTTTATGATCTGTTCACCTTTTAGATCACAACTCCAAAATATTTTAATTAACGAAACAAAAATAGGAAATAATGTAAAGACGAGAAGAAAAATCGAATGAATTTTCTATCATTCAATGTATTATCTAAACTCGCAAGACTAGCGCCAATTTGGCTACAAAGTAACTATTGAGTTCATTCCATTTATAACAAGAAAACAAAATGAAAGCACTCTATATTGGGCACCTAGATAACATGCCAACATGGGTGTTGTTAACCTCATGCATGACCCACTAATCCATGTTTTGTTTCTTGCTTTTCTTTTTGTGGTTGTGATTTATGCTACCATTTCCCCACGTTTTTATTAATGACCATCATTATATCACATATGGGTTGTTTATGTGAGTGATGAAACTTTTTTAGGGACCAGTGTTCGCTATAATTGGAGCTTGGCTTATTTATCAGTATCAAAACAAAGATGCAATGGGGAAGGATGTATTTGAAAAGATGTATAAGAAGGCAATTGTTGCTACTGCTCTTGGCTTTGTTTTATCCACATTTGGTCCAATTGATGACTGGTTAGTTAACTTTACAACTGACTTATACTGCGGGTGTTTGGATGCGTGTCTTGAAAGTAATTAGGTGTAACTAGATGAACAGAATTAAAAAACGGACTACAGAAAATAGTTATGAATGTGCTTCTGCATATACTAAATAATCAGATCATCATAATTTCATATGGCTGAGTTTGTGACAAATCCTGGTTATTTTAAAGGATTAATGCGTAAACAGACCAATAAAAGACAAGCAACTGAAAGATGGTAAATAGGTGCTTAATTATGTAATATGCTTAGATGATAATTTAAATTGTGGCATGTATATATGGCATCCTAGAGTTATGGGTCTGAATGAATCACTCTTGTAACAGGATGCATTTTGGATCAGCATTCACTGGCATAGCTTACGGGTTCGTTACATGCCCCACACTACAAATAGACGATTCATCATCCGAAACTGGGAAAAAGAACGAAATCACACTCATACGACGAAACGTTGATCCTCGTAAATCGCTTGTGTGGTTCTCCATTTTTGTTCTGGTTTTGAGTTCATTACTTCTCATGTTTGAACCACCACTTGGTTCACTAGTTTTAGACTCCCTTGTGTAGTACTCTCAAACGCCCAAAGGGGTCTATACTATGTAGTTAAACTCTACATGCATATGTAACATAGACATAAATAAAAAAAAATTCTTCAAAAACTTATAAATAGCACATATGGTTATTGATGACGTGGATTTTACTATACATGGTGCACATTATGCATGCACTCCACGTGTCAGCATGGGCCCACAATGACCAAAAGCACAAAACTAGAATGGTGTATGCTAGGAATTCCTTTTGGTGATTTCTACAAAATTCTAAATCTTTCTGAGCAACTATAACAAAACTTTATGCTTTTATGTTGTATAACTTGTTCACTGACCTGATATGACATACCTTCCTATAACAAGCAAACATATGGATATGGAGTAATTATTAATCCAAGACATAGTTTAAGTGCATTCAAAGCTTCTTTGCCTTTGAAGCAAAGGTGTTTGTGTGTGTTTTAGTGTGTGCAAGTGAGTGTGTTTGTGTGTGCAAGTTTGGTTTGAAGGATGGAAGTTGGGAAGGTTGGTAGAGGTTTAATGGTGCCAATGATGATAGCCAACTTTGTAGTGTATATTATTGTTGTTGGACTTGCTGCTTGGTCTCTTGACAAGTACATCGATGGCCAACAAGACCATCCTCGTAAGTTCTCATTTTTTTATCACATGATTTTGTTGATTTTTGAGCATGATGTCTATGAAACACTATTGCACTAGTATCATTTCTCAAATTACCATTGTTGATTCTAGTTTTCCTTGCCTCTTTTCCTAATTATTATCGAAGTTAGTGGTAGTATATTTAGAAATTCAATTATGAAATAATGAAATTGATTTTCTCTCTCTTTATTTTAGTTATTCAAAAAGGAAAATTGATACAAAGTTGATTTGCTTTATAAAAAGAAGATCTCAATGAACTCTTATGAAATGATTTCATGTGATTCACTAGTTGTATTGATAGTGGAATATCATTGATAAAACATGAATCTGTGTTATAAAAGGATTTCCTGCAATTAGTTCTAGTATGGAATGAGTCAACCATCCACTTTCGTAAAGAGTAAATTTACCACCAACTGCGGTGGCCTACTTTCAAACCTTATTTGGTAATTATTTTGCAAATAGCCGGGGAAAAAGGTTTAGAAAACATTCATATTAATATCTTGGTTAAGTCGTATACATCTGAGTTGAAAGAGTAGTCTTCCCAAATAATTTGGAAGAGAAAAACCTCATGTGTTTACCCATTGATGAATGCCTTGATGGTCATCAACTGACTCTTCCATAGAACTAAGACACCTAGCGATAGGGGTGAGACCGAATCCGGCAAAAATCCTAGATCGAGACCGGACCGAATGTGGTCGGTCCGGTCTCGGTCCGGTCTTTGTCGAAATAGGCTAAATGTCCGGTTTTTAAGCCGGACCGGACCGATCCGGACCGAGACCGAAATTATGAAAATCCCTAGACCGAGACCGGACCGAATGTGGTCGGTCCGGTCCGGTAGTCGGTTTTGTCGGTCGGTCCGGTCCATCCGGTCCGTTTGCTCATCCTTACCTAGCGATATGTGTCGAAGTTTAATTCTTAAAATTACTTTATATATATTAACATTATAGAATGAGGTATTGAACAAAGTTAGTCACTTAATTTCTCCAAATTATGATAATTGTGTCGTTCTAAAGTATTTCACTGATCCAATACAAAATAATTTAGAGAGATGATATGTACACACACTTTTACTTTGCACACATAAAATTTATGGAGAAATTATTAGCATGCCTAAAACTTGTGCCTAAACTTATGCTTAAAACGACATGTAAATCATTTATTGGTGCTAATTTATCCAAATTATGATAATTGTGTCGTTCTAAAGTATATCACTGATCCAAACAAAATAATTTAGGGAGATGATATGTACACATATACTTTTACTTTGCACACATAAAATTTATAAAGAAACAATTAGCATGCCTAAAACTGCACGTAAATCATTTATTAGTGTTAAGCTAGGGGCCCGCTATCTCACAAACCAATCAACTAATGACATGCATGTTTAGAGATACATTTAGTCATGCCAATCATTTCTCAAATTGATGTGTGAGGACAAGCAAATTGATGTGTGAGGACTAGCAAAATTATGTGTACAAAGTAAAAGTGCATATCACTTCCCAATAATTTATTGGAAAGACGTATTATTATTATTATTATTATTATTATTATTATTATTATTATTATTATTATTTTATAAACCGTCGCTTTTTATTGAAAACATGGAAATTACATAAAATTGGAGGGGAGTCTAGACACAATCTGTGCTCCCACTCCTTTTTTAATACAGAAACTAACTCGATGGAAAATAAAAACACCCACTTTTAATATTATTAGAGTGGTTACTGGCAATAGACTTGATACGAGAAAGTGTATTCAAAACTTCCACCTCGAGTTCCCCAAACGTAGAAAAAGCAAAAGGGACGAACTTGTATCCATTATTATTATTATTATTATTATTATTATTATTATTATTATTATTATTATTATTATTATTATTTTGTAACAACATAAACATACAAGTAAACGAGTAATTATATAACATGATTTTGATGTAGACTTGGGAGGGAATCCAGCGACAACATACATGTTAGAGTTCGGACTACTTGGAGGTGCAACAGGGTTATGCTCATTGGTGATCGGGTTCATGCATCTACGAGCATGGCGTAGTGCCAGTTTGGCCAGTGCGTCATCTTCAGCATTTATCTCATGGGCCATCACTGCTGTTGCTTTCGGGTACTTTGATCTAATCTCTCTTTGTATTATAGAACAAACAAAATCAAACAATCATACATTTTCTTTTGTTACACAAGTGACTGTGTTCTGAATTGAACCTAGGTTTGCTTGGAAGGAAATCAAAATGGGAGGGAGAAGAGGAAAACGCTTGGTAATTATTTATATAGTAGTGTTATTTAGACCTAAAACACAAGCTTAAATACATGTCTAATTCATAAATCATTTGACAAGTGTAGTATGTAATTTTTTAGCTTCAAAGTTACACCAATCATTTTTTAAAAAATCAAATCATTAGATACATAAGTAGCCATGGTATTAGTCACTTATTTACTTGATGATTTGATTGGTTAATTTGAAAAAATGATTGATGGAAATTTAGAGATAAAATGCATATTACACTTGTCAAATGATTTATGTAATAGGCTTAGTGATTTATTTAGGTCTAGATAGCAATTGTCTCATTTATATTTTTTTTCATAAACAAGTGAATATGTTCATTTACTAAGAGTTACTGTCAAACACAGCAAACACTGGAATTGTTCATCACGATATCAGCGATCAGCCAGCTGCTGTATCTGATGCTTCTGCATGCTGGGGTATTTAGCAAGAAGTATGGACCTGATTATCTCACCCATAGGGATGACATTGTCGTCCACCGTGTGCCTGCCCAGTCCCAACCCAGCACGTCCTCTTTGGAATAGCACAAAATCGCATATTATGATAAATTCAATGACAAAACTCGACCCTACTTGGTATACTTGAAGTTTGATGTAAGAACATATATGTAAATTGATGGTTTGTAGAATATTTTGAGACGGATTGCAATTTTTAAAGTCAGAAATATGTCGCTGTTAAGCTTCAACTAATCTCACTGAAGGACCAAAACTGTCCGGAACAGATCATGTTAATAAGCAACCATGTTACACTCGATTGGATTAACCACTTGTTTTACAAAGAAACCCGCAAAACTTTTAGCAAAGTGGCTTAATATTCCAGGTTATATAACTCCTTAGATATTAGATAATACCAGCCATTAAGATACATTTCTAAAGAATTCTCCCGTTATTGTCACATGGGGAGAATCATCAAAAGATTTGCAACCTTACTCAGATCAACCCATCTGCCTCTGTAGCTTGCCATTCCACAATAGCGAGTGTATGGCGGCCCCCACAAGCCACATATTTAGCACACCATCGTCCTGGTTCACCATCACTAGCATCTTTCGGGGGTGGGAGGTCAATAGGCACTTCTGATGGGTGACCAGTTGTCACCTTTCTGCCATATCCTAATCTTCCATGATCACCACGCCCGAACTAAAAAAATCAAAATGGTAGAAATTTAAACATTATTTCCTTTTCGCCCACTAGTAATGAAGTGAAATTCGTCCAGCTTTAAGGGTTTGTTGATACTTACAGAAAACATACGACCATCACGTGTCAAGGCAACAGAATGAGTGCCGCCACATGACACCTGGACAATATCCTCCCCAGCTAGAAGCTGAACTTGCTGAGGCACCATTTTACTGCTCTTGTCGTCTCCAAACCCAAGTCTTCCATGTTCACCTCTGCCCCACCCATATACCTGTTGAGCAACAAAGTTATGTCCAAACATATTTTCATATTCATATGTGAGCATTAACGAAACAATAAGCCAATATGATTCAAAATTAGAAAGTCTTTGGATAGAAAGTCATATCATTTAAAAAATAAATAATAGCAACTATAAGATTATTGAGCAAATGAAAAATGAGGTACCTCTCCTTCATCTGTTAGAGCAGTAGAATGCCAACCACCAGCAGCAATATCAACCTGAAAGTACAAATAGGTAGCAGCCATTAGTAATGAGTGATTATATTGCAATTATAAAGAATCAGAAACCATGCTCAAATTGAAGATCAGTGTGAGGATGCATCTGTAGGCTAATCAAACATTATGAATTACTGATATTAAAACCCCCGTTTTTCGCCGTGGCACTTGGAGTAAGCAAAAAATTCAGAAACAGAACAGAATATTTGGCATGGGATGACAAGAATTTTGATAACCATAAACCTATTAGAGGTCAAAAGTTTTGTAAGCAATTAACAAAAACTTTTTTTGTTAAGAATGACGAAATGAAATAAAGCAATTTATAAGTTATACAGCATTTAGTTTCATGTTAGAGGTGGTAAGAACGGCACAAACCAATTTGAGGTCGGATAGCCCCTGAACAGGGACTGGTTGTGATCTAGGCTGAGTATCCCCTGTTCCTAGCTGTCCATATTCGTTATTGCCCCAAACCCATAGATTTCCGTCCTCAAGAAGAGCCAAATTGTGGAAAGCCCCAACTGCAATTAGCTTAACCTTCTCAAGACCTTGTACTCTTACGGGTGTGGAAATTTGTTTTCTGCATAGAAAGTATAGCAATAACTCAATAAGCAAAGCTGCAAGTCAACTTGTGATAATACCAACATTAAGTCAAAATAGTTGTATGCGGTGACCTACATGTCACCAGGCGGCCATGGTTGACCCCATGTCCATACATGTCCTTCGCGTGTCAGCACCACTGAATGTGTGCCGCCAGCCGCCACCTGCATACAAGAGTCGTGCTATGTCAAACAAAAAAAGATAGCAATACATTTGTTCTTTCAGAATAATGTAAACAAACCTGGCGAACCGAAAGCTTTGATGCACATCTTTGAGGAATTACAATATCCCTCCTCATAGTCCTACCCGAATCCCCTTTCTTGTCAAGCTCTTCTCCACACTGGCCATACTCGTTTCCACCTACCAAGTAGTAATTTTGGCCCTTGAGTTTTGTTTACAATTTTAAGCAATACATTAAAGGAAAAAAGATGAGCTAGTGTAACATAAAACAACATAATACCCCAAGCATAGGCACGGCCTTGATCATCAACAGCCAAACAATGCCAACCACCAATAGCCGCCTGAATCAACAACAAACAAACTAAATCCAAAACCAGCACACATTTTATCCACTCATACCCATAACCACCAAGCGGAAGCAAGACTTACCTGAACAATCTTGACATTGTCAAGAGCTTTAACCTGACTAGGCACGTTCTCAGTCTTAGTCGACGGTGGATGCCCCAAAGTTCCCCTTTGATTCCATCCCCACATAAACAACTGATTCATATACAAATCATAAGCTTTCAATCAGTATTACCTCATTTCTAAATTCGTTAAAATATTTCATTCCATAATACACACAAACAAGTAGGGACCGAGGCCGTGGGGGAGCCAGGGGGTGCTCGGCTCCCTCCAACACGCCCAATCGCATTGCTATTTATCTTATAAACTTTAAGCCTATGACCCAACTATAGGCAAATGAACCCCCCCCCCCAAAAAAAAAAAAAAAAAAAAAAAAAACCCTTTAGATAACAAAAGAATTAAGCGAAAGTTGACACCGTTTCATGCACAAGGTTTTCATCTAATATAGTTTTTTATTAGTTGTCAATGTATTTTTATTCTCAAAATTTTAAATTTGTAACCGTGCGTATGTGATCATTAGAACCTACCATTTGAAGTTTTAGTTATATACTTATATTACTTTGTTAGTTTGAGAAAAATATTTCGGCCCCCCTTATTGCTAATTCCTGGCTCCGTCCTTGCAAACAAGTACAAGTAGTATATGTAGTAGGCGTTCAAAGCCGAATATACTACTTGTACTTGTGTGTAATAGATTTAGGTTTATACATTTTTTAACGACAATTATTATATCTCTAAAATCATAGAAAAATAAATTAAAAGCTATTAACAGAAAAAAGAACATTACGATCACTAATAAACTTAGTACATTTCAATTATTCCAGTAAAGCAACAATGTTAAAAATGGTTGAAAAACATAAAACATATGACTAATTTTATGTCTAAACTTGAGTATCGTGTTAGACATACTTTTTTGTCATACATTAATTTGTCTTTACAATAATAATTATAAAATACTACCTTGCCGTCGTCAGCAATGGCAAGGGAGTTACGGCTACCAGCAACGACAGAAGCAACAGTGACGGAATCAAGTGAGGTGACGGTGGAAACCCATTCTTTCTCTTCGTTGTCACCTAATCCTAGTTGTCCGTCTTCACCTGAGCCCCTATAAAAATATAAAAATAAAGCGGTTAGACTAACTGAAGAACGTGACAGATGATATATAAAGAGAAGGGAAGAAAGAGAGAGTAACCAGGCGATAACGGCGGTGTTAGTATTGACGGCCATTGGAAAATGAGTTTACGGGAAGTTGGAGCAGCGGGACTGGGACTGTTTGTTTAGGGATGATTGTTACCGACTTCACTTTATATTCTTTTTTCTTTTCTTTTCTTTCTTTCTTGCCTCCAAAATAGTCTTTATTGCCTACAAAAAAATATTAATCTCTCGCATCAAAATTATTGTGAAGTAATAAAAATAATAACAAAGTTTGATAAAAATAGGGCCGGTATGAATCTCAACTTACTAAAAGAAAATATTTCCTTAATATATTCTATATTTTTTACTTAAAATAAATAAATAAATAATAAAAAATTGGGTACTACTAAAGGGTGCTTGGTGAGGGGCTAAGGGGTGGGGAATGAGAAATAGATTGATTAAAAATGCTTGGTTGGAGTGGGGTAATATAACAACCCGCTACTTTACAACTAAATATTATTTTCTAAACTCAAATTAATTATCTTGAGGTTTACGCGAGTACATTTTACGTATGACTTTTTAGTCAAATCGTGTAATTCGAAAAACAACTTTAAACGTCAACCGTCATTACACAATATCATGACTACATAAATTATATATCATATGACTATTTAAGTCACATTTTAAAGTTTTACTTAAAACGCATTTGTTACGCGTTTACGATATTTATGCATACCCGTAATCACCACCACCTTAACAAATAGATACATATACATACTTCTACAATAATAATACACCAAATTCAGATTTTTGTCTTTTCTTTGGTATAGAGCCGCCCCTTCCTGCCATTTGTGGCAAACTAGGCAACCTTGATCCATGTTCCATACTATTTTGGTGATACAACAAACCCTTATGCATTCATGTGAGTTATTGATAGGCTCAAGGTGAATCTTACCTTTTTCTTGGCCTTGTTTACTCGTCAAATGCAACCCCAACTTACACAATTCTAGTTTGATAATAAACATTTATCTAGGCATAAAAATCCTTTGATACCTTTCCAAAAATTCCAATATATATAGTGTCTACCTAACCAAGCTTTGCACTCACCATTCCAACACAATATACACTTTATTCTCCTCTCTTATTTCGACCAGCCACAATTAGAGAAGAGCAAGGGCAAAAATTGGTGGGTTGAAGTTTTGGTTAAGTGTTTTTGGGTTGCTTTGGAAGCTAGGATTAAGGGTTTTTAGTTCTTGGGCTCTCTGTATTCAACTCTTTGCATTCACCACTCTTCTTGAAGTAAGCATTCCTTTCACCTATTTTTATACATTTCATATACATATTTCATCATTCACATGTCTAGTTTTAGCTATTATACACTTGTATTGTTGATATTTTGCTTAGAAACCTTGAAACCAAAATAACACCTTGTTGTCCTAGATTTCGATTCACTTCTTGGACATAAATAAAATACCTCGACATTTTTCTAGGTAAAACCAAAATTACCTCTCTTATATATTTGTTAGGATCTCTCACAAATGTTTTCGTAATTTTATAAAATGGTTTGCTATAAAGTGATACAAATCCAAGACCTGCTGTTTACACTTTTTCTGAGTTTCGATTCTATTCAGTAAAAATAACCCACTTCGAGACCTTTTGAGCTAAAATGGTAAACTAAAAAGTGTTAAAGGACACATTGAACTTAACTCTGAGAGTTGGATGGACACGTGACGATAAATAACGAGTAAAATACGGCCAAAAGAAGTTGAGTAATCTTTCAGTTTTTCTGTCAGCTTTGAAATCCGGGTATAAAATGATTTATTTAGAAATATTGGTACATGAGAAAAATATTTGGCTTAGATATTTGAAAACTAGATTTAATTTAGATAATTTTAGACTTCAAAAATGCGTAATTTCATCGAGAAATGAAAGAGCTAAGGTCCGTTGAAGTTGAATGTTGTTGTTTGAAAAACTGGTTCGACGAGTACCATTTTACAGCCTCAAAAACCTTATAAAAATGACCCATTAAGCATCAAGTCAGTTTTGGACACTGAACATGTTTAGGTAAGTTTAGCCCCCGAAACGCACAAAACGGACCAAAAATGAGTAAGTTATGAATAGTTGAAGTCACGTAAGCTAGTAATAAATTTCTGCACTAATTTATATAGTATCCAACGACTCACATTCGGACCTACTTTTAACACGCCTAAATTCGGAACCACAAGAAAAGCTTTTAATATTCTCACAGCCCTCGTGGCATATAATACATAGAAACTTGATACGGGTCAAACCGATAAGTAATGAATTTATTATGACGCTTCAAAGTTGACCGAAAATCACTTTAACAAAATCTAAAATAATCATTTTCCGATGAAACTTGCATTTATTTATATTTTGAGTCATAAAACCTCATTACAAGTGTATAAAAGCTATTTTATCATATAAAACTCATATGCATTCATTTCATACCATATTTGCCTAAAACGACTTATAATTCTAGGTCGCGGTTAGGTACACGACATCATAATACATCGTTGTATTATCATTGTTGCTTGAACATTTAAGGTGAGTTCATGGCCCCTACTTTTACTTGTTTTATAACTGTTTTGGGAGAGAATACATGCTCGTTTTTACCTAAATGCAATACTTGTATATGCCACTTGTTTACTCAAATCATTACTTGCTTTACTTAAATGTTTGTTGTTTACTCGAATGCGTTATGTGGTTACATGTTACATACTTGATTTCTTACTCATGGACACAAGTGCTTAAAACATTTATGCCTACATAACCGATGAACTGGCCCAACTGCTATATACATACATGACCGAATAAACTGGTCACATAACCGAATAAACTGGTAACATGACTAAATGAACTGGTCACATGAGCGAATGGACTGGTCACATGACCGAAGGAATTGGTCACATAACTGAATGAATTGGTCAGACAAACTTTAACTCTTGTGGTCCACATGCTATCTCTTCTTAACGATAAACATTTATTTTCATGACATTGTGAGCGACACAATGGTCACATAACTATCTGTTGAACTCACATTACTCTTACTCTTCATTCATATTTATGCAAACCTATGAACTCGCCAACCTCCTATTGACACTTTTTAGCATGTATTTTCAGGTTTAAGGCGATAGCTAACTGTTGAAAGCTTTTGGCATGGCATGGCATGGCATGGTCATAGATTACTCTGATGTATCTGGGACCGCATAAATTCTTTTATGTGCTTGTATTTCCGCACTTGAATGATATTTTAAACTTATTTAAATCTTTTAATGAAATTTTTGTTTAAAACAGATAAGGTAACCCGTTTTCTTTACTATGTGTTGTGATCCAATTTAGTAGCACCTCAGTAACATGTATGTTTCCACTAGACCTGATTTTGGGGGTGTTACAGGTAATATAATGATTAACCACTAATGGATAATATACCATTATAAAGTAAATTAGAGGGTAAATGATTGATTACCTACGATCACTCATTTCTATACATTCCCTTTCCTTTTCTTCATTACTAACCATGCACACCATAATGCACCAATACATATTTAAACCTTGATAACCGTGTTTCTTTTTTTACTCATACTTAGCAACTGCTATTAATTAAGTGGGACCTTCAAGATGATAAATCACTAATCTTGTTGAAACTTTATAAAGATTTTTCTTTTTTCATTTTAATTAAATTGTTTTACTTATGCATCAATTATAGAAGATGATTGTGTGATCGCTTTTTGCAATTTTAAATTTCGCACAAAATGTATATTGAAATAATCTCTCATATAAAATGATTTAATGTAAGCGTCTTTTTACTTGTGCAAGCGTTTTTTTTTTTTTTTTTTTTTTTTTTTTTTGCCGTTTAGTGTAAAATGCCGTCGACACGATTTTGCTCATAGCCAGTTCTCCTGATTTTTGTAATGTACATTAAAGCGGAACTACGCGAATGTTGCCCGTTACCGTTAACTCATCCACTTTGGATTACTTATAAAAGTGCAAATGCGTCTGGATGAGATGACACCTATGTTAGTCGTCAAAATGTATTTCGCAAATATTATTATCGTATTCCATAAAATATTGACCTAACAAAGTAATTATGTAACATACTTTATATTATATTTCTAATTATTTTTCTCAGCGAAATTGTGGTATTTGTTCATTTATATATAGGTATGAAACATTCTTTATATATATATATATATATATATATATATATATATATATATATATATATATATATATATATATATATATGACAAAAGTAAGAATAGCTATAAAAATAAATGGTTAAACAAAAGAAGAAAAAAAAAATTATAAAGGTGCGTAATAATTAACTACTGATGGCTAAAAAAATCAATGATTAGTATAATTATCAGTTTATATAAAACTGGATGAAAACGACGCCGTCTTCCACTGTAGCTACACTGTAGCATCTTTCCCGCCAAAATTACGGCCCACCTTCTGGGCCAGTTTTGGCCTGCTTTTCCGGCCTCTTTTTGCAGAATCCAGCCCGTTGTGCTATAATAATACTCTCGAAACTTCATTCATCCACCAAACCTACTCCACATCGTTCACACAGGTGTGGGTGTGTGATGATGACGTTCAATGAGGTGTGGGTGTGTGACGATGGTGTACAAGTGACGGGGTATGGAGGATTTAGGCCAAACAAAAAAGAAAGGTATGCAATTATTTATATAAAATCTAATTGGAAATTGGGGTTTTGTTATAATTGGGGGTTTTGCTAATTTCGGGTATTTATATAAATTTATGAACTTATTTGATTTTGCTTACGGCTTAGGGTAGTTTTGTTGTTGTGTTAGGGGGTGTTCGTCTCAAGTTATCAGCTAAATTAGGGTTTTGTTATAATTGGGGGTTTTGCTTTTGGTAATTTTGTTGTTTTGTTACTTTTTATTCAATTTGGAGTAATTATTCTTTGAGTGATTCTTATAGAGTGTAATTCATGTTTTGATGGTTCATGCTAAGGTTTAGCTGCTTAGATATAACCACCAGCACGACAAACAAAGACGATGGGTGGCCGTGAAGAGACAAGAACAGTGGAGAGAAGAATGAAGTCTCCGGCGTGTTTGTTTTCCTAGAAACCATTGGAGAAAGCCAGTTTGACTATCGCCATGCTTTATACGATTGTCATTTATTTTTTCGACTCCGAATTTGAGGGTTACAAGTGCAAACGCTTTCATCTTTATTTCTCCTCATTTACACTTGCGGTGTGACTATTATTTCATGATGTTGGTTATCATTGCTAATTGATGTTTTCATGTTGCATTCAGGGAGTGTTTCCGACACACATGAGCTTTGTGAACAACATTGGTGTGATGAGGAACATCAGCAGGTATGGTATTTCAAAGTGTCATGTCCGTCTTTAAGCTTCATTAGTTTCATTTACCTTTAGTTGTTCGTCGATTGACAGCAGATGGATGAATCACTTAATTATATCGCTGCTATTCCTGTGATTGACAAAGTTGTTGGAAATGGGCGTACATCAGCCTCCTTATTCGGAGGTTAGGGTTTTACTGCATTTATGTGTATCATAATCTGCAGCTGCTGGTGAGGTAGTTACAACTACTTGATTTCTATGACAGGTAGATATAGTCGATATGGACCGGTTGTGCTAGATTTTGGGACTGGAATCATACCTGAGGAGATACCACCTTCATCCAATACCATGCGGTGTCATGTGCAAGTCCAGTGTGATACACAATCCGGGCACTATAGTGAAACCAGTGTCGATCATGCCAGCAATAGGCGCAAAACAACATCGATGCACCAAGCACGCCCACCACGAGGTAAGATGTTTCGGATAAGCATTGTTATAAGACCAATGGCAAACACCCTATTTTTTGTGTGATGAGCTTGAAATCAGATTATTAACTCATTGCTGACTTGAATGTTTCTCATTGGGGTGAAGGCTTAACAAATATTTGGGGTGAACTAAATTGAAGCCTTAACAAATATTTGTAGGTGTAAATTGTAGATTTTTTTTATGATAAAACTAAGCACTTATAAGAGATTATTTTTATTAAGGTTCTAAATTAGCGATTTTTTATTTGCTGGGTTTTTGATTGGTGTAGATCATTCACATATGGGGTAAGGGAGGATAAAAGGGTAAACTTTGTACCGTAAAACACTAAACGTTGAATGGATGGGGGTATGTCAAAATTAATGAGTAGGCGTAAAGCTTATCGCTGAAGCGTCTTGCTTATGACATGGTTTGCTGCTGTTGAGAGAAAATGCTGCTACTCACACTGACACAAATCGTTGCTGTTGTTGCCACATCCAGTTAATTTTGAATTTGCTTGGATAGCTAAAAAATAAAATACAATAGGTTTTTTGGGATGTGAAACGATTGAGCATTGATCTAATTTGGGTTTCCGTTATATACTATTGTGGTTAACAAATAATGCTCAGTTCTGTCTTTGTTATGTTGTGAACCAGTTTCGATAACATCCTTCAGATACAGACCGCATACACGATTACCGGATTTGGACTACTGGATACAAAAACATGATGTAGACGCTGCCCAATCGGTTCACATTGTTACTAGGAAAGTCTGCAGACATTCAGCAGTTTAGCGGCACTAGGTTCCCGGCACACCATTTTAATTTTGCGACATCGGTGAGTTACCTTTGCACGCTGACAGGAACGACGCGATATTAACAGGTACTCATTATCCTCATCTTTAGTCTACGCCGAATACACACTGTAAGTACACATTGCCAAACTGCAGATTACATCATTTGTGTTCTCTACGTGGGTGTTCTGTGCGAACCTGCTAACGCAAGCCAAAGGCAGGTTGTCTGGAGAGATATCGTGCTCCGGAACTTATAGTAAGTTCTCTTATTCTCAACTGGATAACAATATTTTCCAGCAATAATCAACTCGCGCCTCATTTTTAATACAGAGGAGATACTGTCAGGTTCACTTTATGGAGTGAAAATGCTTGAAGCTTCGACACCGACGCCTACGAGAAAGAAGCAAACCTAACTGTCATGGCAGTCAGCTCTTGCTGGGTCAAGACATATGAAGGTGATATCACCGTTACATAGCCGGCTGCAAAACAGGTCAACCAATTTTTTACTAACAAATGCGACAACATATTCAGGGTTACAACTTTCCAGCACGCCTGCAGCTTGCTACTATTTCAACCCGCCAATTCCCAAAACAGACTATATACTCAGCAGGTGAGTTGTTAACAATTTAAAACAATATGTCATGAACTCAAATATATTTCTATCTTACGTAGCCCGGTAGCTAATGAGCAAAAGTCATGACTAACCTTCAAATTAGAAAATACTAATATTTATTGGAACCGCGAAAATGGTTCGCTGGCCCGCCATAACTTTGCAGGTATAACGAACTGGTGGCGCCACCAGTGATACAAAATGTCCATACTCACCGGTATGACAACATCGAACAGGAAAATTGAAGAAACAGAGTTACAGTGGATGAGTTGTTGCGAGAAGACCCGAGAAGCCAAACGGTAGGTACTCATGTGTCATCTAAAAACACTATAGAATCGCCGGAGATTGACCTTTTGTTACTTTTTTTAGGATGTTAGATTTGCAGTCGTTGCTACGGTTTTGGAAGCCATTGTTGGAAGACCTTGGTATTTCTGTCGGCGCCATGATTGTTACTTACCTTTTCCTTTTTGCTAATCACTTTCATAATTGTTTCCTCATATTTGCCTCTATTATTGGTCTCCATGTAGGTATTATTAATTATATGCATCCACAAGTTGTTCAATGCCGTGATGAGGCTACCTTTTGCCTAGCGAGCGTCGAGCCTCAGGTGTGGATTGTTACATGATCAACCCGCTTTTCAGGTTTTGGCTTAATTTTTTTATAAAGATTATAATTTCTTTCGACCGATTTTGCATTAATTGCAGTTTCCAACGCCAATTCATATGTGGGATCTGCCTAGATGTTGGAGGCAAATTATTTTTAGTGTTTTACGTAGTCGTGGTGGTTGTTTAAGGTGTATAATGAAGAGAAGGATAAGATTGGTGTTCGTGGTCTACATAGGTGCTCAATATTAATGTTGCAGCGTCATTTGATCGTGATGGAACATGTGATGTTGCGATTGCTGGTAAGCCACATGTTATATAGAAATATTCTATTTAGTTTCTTGACGCCATGTTAGTTGACCGGTCAATAACTATTTTGTTAAAATAAGTAATGGGTTTAATTCTATCTTCTGTTAAAATAACTATTTTGTTAAAATGAATAATTAACTTTTCATAATAGGTTAAAATCAAACGTACGATATATTGTATTGTGATAGAACCTGTTGTAAATATTTGTAGATTAGTATGTAAGGTACAGGCTAACGGAAGAAAGCGCAACTTACCTGGAGTGATAATGTAGGTGTAGAAACCAATCACCATGCTCTGAATTGAAATATAGGACCAATCAGGGATCATGGAAATCTTAGTTTAGTGCACTCACACAAGTTTATTTGATATTTCATTTTTCTAACAAATGGAAACCTGCCTGCGTTATCTGAATGCGTTGCCTACTAGGGCTTTAAACGAACGCGATCTGGGATTATTTTTTTGTTTGTATTTTTTAAGTTTAATTGTCCAAATGCAGGAAAAGAAACTTTTGATCTTAGAAATCGGGTTTATGTAATAGCTGGCGTTAAGTTGAATGGACACTGCCTTATCTGAATCAGTGAACCATGGGTATTTGATGAGCTTGAAAATTTTGTGGATGATTTAGACCATGGATGGTTACAATATCTCACATTGTGTGTGAGGATGTGATAAAGTCTAGAACCCTACGTGAACCATCGAACAAATAGAAAACCGGGCTGCCATAAACCGCAGACAAATGGTTTATACTTTATACCCGGTTCGGTTTTGCTTTTAGGCTCAAGTTGGTCTAATGTTTTTGCTTTGCTTTCTTTTTAATGGTAAGGCAAAATAGCCATCGAAATGACAAATTTACTGAAATTTGATCAGTGAATCGTTTATGTGAAAATGGAGTGGATCTTTCAACACTTTCTGTTTCATTTATGTGGAATGATATGTGCGGACTAATTGATGCAAATGTATGCTTAATTTACCATGGAGTAGATAGAAAATATGTGAAACCCAAATGCATGTGCTTATTTTTTGTTTTGTTTGTTCGTGTATGGTTCTGAAATAGCCATCTATATTATTTTTATATCTTTTTAAGGATATAATCATATGAGTTATGACGGAAAACTAGAGACACCAAATGACTATGGTTTGTTGAATGTTTTTAAATTGCATGTAAGTGATTCACAGTTATATGTGTCGATTAAGCTATTACAAGCATTTTTTATATTTTTTTTAATTGACTTTTGCAATGAAAATAGGCTGCGGGAGGCAAAAATGAGGAGGAGGAAGACGCGACTAATGAGGATTTAGGATTCAAGGTATATGCTACTCATATGTGATTGATATGATGCGGCCTTACAAAAAATTATTCAAGTAATATCTGTATAGAATTCTGATTGACTGAATCATGTCGTGTTTTATGGCAACCGTGTTGCAGCTATATATATATATATATATATATATATATATATATATATATATATATATATACATACCATTTACGTGTAACTTTTTTTTCGCTTATCAGTCTTTCAAATTTTGGTATGATTAAAACCTGTTGTCTTATTATGAAAAGGGGTTTAAACTTTAAAGTTTTTCTGATCATGCAAAATTGTTGACAGTTGCTATTACTTGATTTGCAGGGAATCCATGTGTCGCTACGGAAACCGGGTAATTACGTAGCTCAGGTTAGTCCGACAAGGGCATTGGTGGTGGTTCATTTTGCAGAGTGTGAAATCAGGATCAACAAGTGAAAAAGATTTGACCAAGGATATCAACTACGGGTTGGCTGCCCTGAGTTTACGGCCTTTATGCACATCGACTACAGGCCTACAGTTACTGAGGTAACTTGAGTCTACACGGTTAATTTATTATGTGTTTATTGAAAGCTTTACTTGGATAATTAGCTAAAAAGGTGATGACTTTAAATTGAAGTCGAAAAAATGAAATAAGTACACTGCTGTAGGGTTCTGCAGATCTTTTTTTTGATAAAATTTTTTAGTTTTTAATGTTTTTGAAGTGTCATTTAAGTTGAGCTAGACTGATGCATATTTGACTTTTTCTTTAACACATGATGTTTAGTTTAGATATATCTTTAGGAGTGTTAGGATACATGTTTAAACTGAAGTTGACATAAGGCGATTATATCATTATCCATTTATTTTAAAGTTATGATTTAGTGTCAAACTGATGAGATTAAAGAAAGGGTGATAAGTTGATTAATGAAAGTAATAAAGTCTGTCCCACTTTGCAACCCATCATTTGCATCAACTCTTTTTCTTGATAATTCGACCTATAAGATATAGGATATGACATAACCATCTTTTTTAAATGTGTTCAGGTTCAGACGACCTTTCCCGATGGTACAAAGTTAATTATTTTGCACGTTTTGAGTCTGTGACTATATAGTGGAAGCCAAATGATGCAACCTTTTGAAACGGGCAACAGGTACTTAAGCTTTAGGCATTTGTAGTAGCTTATTTTTGTCACGCCCCCAAAATCGGGTCCAGCGGAAGCATACATGTAGCTGGGGTGTAACTCAATTGGTATTACAACACTAGTTCAAAAATAGTTTGCACTTGAATCATTTAGAATAAAATAGTTAAATCAAAATGTTGATTTTACATTGTTAAAAGTAATGCGGAAGTAGGCCCTTAAAATAGTTTAAAACGGTCCCCAAATGAATAAATCAGAGTCTTCTATGACCATGCCATGCCCTGCCAAAACCTCCTGTAGCGTGCCATTGCTTAATACCTGAAAATACATGCTAAAGTGTCAACACGAGGTTGGTGAGTTCATAGAGTCTTGTGAAAAAGAATGTAATGCATTGAAATGAAGATTTCCCAGCAAAGGCATCGTAAATCCACTCAGTTCCAAGTCCCGCCATAAGAGACTTGTAACCTGTGTGTTTACAACCCACTGTCAAATGTAATATGTTTGTAATAAATCAGTCATAAGGTTGTTGCAAAGGCATCGTAATTCCGTAGTAATAGTGGTGGAAAAGTATCGTAATTCCATAAGTAGTTTTCGTATGTACAATAGCCATGGCGATGTCGCCACAAAATGAATATGACCATAAGCAAAACGCATAAAATGAATATTGATTGCACTAAGTTCAAGGCACCGAAAAGGTTTTCTAGCTATATGTAGGAGGTTACGCTCCCAAGTAATGTAGGTAATCCCATACCTAGGAAATGTAGGTAATCAAACATACCCAAGAAATTGTAGGTAATCAAACATACCCATGAAATTGTAGGTAATCAAACATACCCAAGAAATTGTAGGTAATCAAACATACCCATGAAATTGTAGGTAATCAAACATACCCATGAATTGTAGCTACCGGTCCTTAACTTAGGCAATCTTAGGAAATCGGTAAATAGTTTAAATTTATGCACTCATGTCCATGAGTAAATAGCAAGTATGTAGCAAGTGAATTGTTTTGTGCTCGGATAATCAAACAAGTATTTAGATAAAGCTGAAAATATTAGAGTAATCAACCATGTAAAGTGAGTAATGCGTTTAAGTGAAACGAGCATGTATTCTCCCCCAAAGAGTTTGCAAAATGATTAAAAGAGTAGGGGCTATGACTCACCTGATATGATGGTACCATGAACATATAATGAGCTGAAAAATAAGGCGCGCACACTAGCCGCAACCTAAAATGAATGATGAACGATCTACTTCAGATCATGAAATGATGTTATGAATGTCCATGCACATGTTCCTATACCACTCTACTCTTTGAAAAACACTTGTTGTTATCAAAAATATATATTCCAAGACTTAGGAAAAATATGGCTATTAGAAAAATAAAACTAGTTGCAATATATATACTTATATATATCGTATGTACCAATGTTTGTGTTGAAATCCTCGGTTTGAAATCCTTGAAATAACGCCTTGTGGTGATGAAAATATACTTGTAATAACTAATACTTCATTAGTTATAAAATTTGGTACTTGGTATTATTTCTAGCTTCTAAAGTTACTACGTAGTTTTAGTGTCAATATTACTAAAAGCTGTCAAAATGAAATGAGTTTTGCCGATATTCAAACGTGAATATCTTTGTCGTTATAAGTCCGTTTTACTTGTTCTTTATATCCACGGTTACGTCTTAGTATGTAGTAATATATTTTGGAAAGCTTGACTCCTCCGGGTTACGTCTAAAGCCTCTTTTTGTCCGACGAAAAACGTCCAACAGCAACAATTTTCAGAAAATATACTTTTCGTCAATAAACTTGCAAAAATCATAACTTCTTCGTTATAAACTCTTTTTAATCCGTTCTTTAGCCTACGGATTCGTTTTTGAAAGTATTTTCTAAAAATTTTGCCAAAGTTTCCTTTGTATTTACTGATTTTCCAGAATTTACCAAAACGGGACAGTAGGTATATATAGTTGTTACAAATCCATTTCCAATGTTCAAAACTAGTTTTTACTTCAACCAAATCTCTTGCAAACACCACAAATCTATACTAATCCTACCATACACCTTCTTAGGGTGCCATGGGTTCCTAATGACTAGTAATCAAGTTAATTTAACAAAGGAACACCTAAATCAAAATCTAGGGTTTGTATGTTCAAAAAGTTAACAAAAATAAAGTGGTATAACTAGTTTGTGCATGAAATTAAGCATGAATACTATAAGATACATGTGTTAATTAGATGAAATCATGAAAATAAATTTGATAACTCACTTTGAAATATTAGATGATTAGATGAGGCAAAACCTTGCGTTTCTTGTGTTTTTGTTGTAAGATTCTTGATTAGAATGACAAAAGGAACAACTTTTATGCTTTGATCTTTGAAAAATAATGGATCTTGATCCATGGTGTTTCTTGGTCGTGAGTCTCCAAGGAGAAAAGAGAGAAATGAGTTTTCGATCTTGAAAAATGAACTAGTGATTGTTTTAGTTGTTTTTCTTGCAAATATCTAATCTTGATGGCAAAATGGTAATTAAATGGTCAACTTGAAGTAACATGGGATGGGGGGGCTGCACATGTTTGATGAGTATGTAGTAAGCTTGGTATTATCTGGTTTACGGAGTCAGTTTTGGTTCCGTTAATCGCTAAACGTAAAGTTTTAAATCGCGAAACATAAATTCGGGTATCGTAAAAATATGAAACTTGAAAGAATGACTAAACTTGTCAAAATAATCCATAAATAAATATAAAATGAATGGTAAGTTCCATCGGGTTGTATAAACGCTGCTAAAACTGGAAATGCGGGTTAAAAACGCGTAATTCGCGTAAAACGCTGAACTGGAAAACGTAAAATTCCAAAACTTTTAGAATTGTCGTAAAATGAAAGAAAATCATATTTTTATTGTTTATAATGATTTATAGACATATCGGGATGCCGGAAGGACGTTTAAACCTGAATGTAAATCTCGGACACGGCTTCGTGATTTTTGCAGAAATGATCCGACTAGCGCCAAACTCTCGGATTTCCGTTAAAATAGTTTAACTTACGAGAATATGAAATAAAAATTTCAGACATGAATAGTGTTTTGTGAATAGTAAAAGTGAATAGTAACTTCCCGAGATAAAAATTGGAATTTCGACGTTTGAAACAGGACATGAAATTACGAGTTGTGACAATTTTGGTTAGCTAATTCTTAAAGGGTGTTTGGGATAACTATCAACAACAAAGAACAGTAAGGGTAAGTTGCAAAATGTTTGCCACATTATTTGATGCTTTAAAATGAATAGCAAAATGTTTGACATGTATTAGCCACATTTGTTATCTCAGCAAATGCAGTTGGCAAGATTCAGTTATTAGCTGGCCTGTGGAGCTGAAACTGAACACATGCTAAGAACCAACAACAGGTGCCGCAACAAAAGTTATGGGACAACATATGCAGGTGGACAAAGCTATCGCATTACTGCCCTCACACAATTTGAGTATAATATTATTTAGTAACTGTTGGGCTTATAACATGAAAGCATCAACTTGAATTCTCCAACAGCTTATAGTAGGATTACATTATTGAAATACTGGCTGTAAGTGTGCCTGTAATTTGTATGATATAGGATTCTAATAAAACGATGCCCGGTCGCAAAAATAATAATTATTTGAAACAACGATCATTATCTCTAAAAAGCAACACGAAGCCATCAAAAACCAAATGCAACGCCAAAAAACTGGCCCGCCCGCAACGCGGCGGCTAGCGCCATTCTCGTGATAACTAAAAAGCAAAACATAAAAAAACAAGTCAATGATTAGTATAATGATATTGGTGTATTTAGACTATCCTTTATTTTAAGACATCAAAAAAATATGGACTATAATTTTGAGACGAAAAAAATACTTTATTTGTAGGCTTTTTGTTAAAGGTTTGATTTTGTCATATGTTATTTAATAAATGATTTTTATTAGATGACATTTCTAATAAAAATAGATAAAATCTCTAAAAATCTTGGTACACAATACTTAATTCTTAATTGATCTTTTATTATTTTACCGGGATAACCTTTTAAAAAAATGGTCTTTTACAGCTAATTGTAATAAAAATAATCATATTAATCACATTTCAAAGATAATCACATATGAAAAATGAAATTATAAAACATAGTTAATGACCAAAGAAACTACTTATCATGCATATTGCATTAAAAGCCGATGTCGTTAGCAAACCCTTATTTGTATTACAAAAGTTGATTGTGAATTGATTGATTTTATTACAATTATTAGATAGATTTTTTTGGTAAGAAAATATATATATTATTAGTCCATAAGTTGAGATCAATATATATCTCATATTTTTCATAAATCTAAAGAAACAATGTTATCCATTCATTTTTCATCTATATATATATATATATATATATATATATATATATATATATATATATATATATATAATAAGGCATCACAAACGACGCCGTATATGCTTCTTTTCTACAGTGCACCTACAGTACTTTCTATCTTTGGCCTACTAGCGTGATAAGGCCCAATCTGAGATCCGTTTAAGTGGCCCAGTAACAATGTCGGTTACCCTTTTTCTTTTTCAGTAAAAAAATGCTAGCACTTTCTACCAAATTCCAGAAAGTGCGGTGTTTGAGATCGCTAATTGTTGAAGTTGGTTGAACCTGTTGCGATAACCATTGATTATCTATCACGTGGTGATGGGGTGAGGCCCTGGATCCCTACATGTGTTTCACCAAGCTTTTAGTTGATCGGTAATTAGGTTAAAGTTTTGATTTTTATTGTAAATCAAGATTAGGTTTGAATGTGTTTATGTTTTTATGAATTGGGTTTTTTTTGGGGTTAGGGTATGTGAAGAAAGTAGTTATTTTTAAGATTTTCCAAAAGCTCATAACGTTACTTTCATGGGCTTATCAAGTTGCTTAATTTTGCTTATGACTTATTTATAAGATATGTAGCATACGGGTTCAAATTTGCGGTCATAATGAATATGGGGATTAAGTTAAAGAATATACCAAAGGGAATTAGGAAGGTTGTGCAGGTAAATGTCTATGCAAATTTATTAGTTGCTTTCTTTTAATTTCTAATGAGTGTGGTGTAAAAACAACCAAATGATGCGTCGGAATTGAGGTAGTTTTCTTGGTCATTTACTTGGTATGCAAATATTATATTTCAATATTCTTTTATCATTCTCCCAGTAGCTATCATTATTTATTCATGATTTAGATGGTATTTTAATGGATGTTACTTAATACAGGGAGGTATCAACAATCTTAAGTGAAGGCGTTCCGTGTAGTTTTGAGAAAACCGGAAGCTGAATGGCAATTCACAGCAACAACTACAGTTATGGATAGTGGAACACACGTATGTCAAACACTTGACTGTTTTTTTCCCCAGTTATTTATCATAGTTATCATAGATTATTGAATCAATAGCCACATATTACTTTTTCTTGCAGACGACATTTGAATGTGTCAACATAAGAGAGTGTCAAAAATTATACAACGAGAAATAAAGCCGAAAAGCAGAGTGAATTGGAAGCCAATAATTCCAAGGTTCATCCTCGAATCCAAGTATCAATTCTCCGTCTTTTCTGTTTTGAATTTGATATGCTTTCTTAGTTTTATTGTTGTTTTCAGTTGTCAATTTATATGACGATGCGGATTCTGTTAATTGCCGACACATTTGTGCCGAACCAGGATTACTACAGGCAGTCTATTCATCATGGTTTACATAACAGGTTAGCACTTTCACTTTCTACAGCAAACATTCAACTATTTTCACACTAGAGAATGATGTCAAATGATTTCACCGTTAATGAATAACGATTCTTTGTCATCTGCTGATAGGAAGACATGTTCTATCAACTTGATTTCAGGGGACAAAGAAAATTCTTATAATTGATTGTTGTGATATAGGAGTGATTTTAGGAAGGAGTCCAAGGAAGTGGACCCTGATAACAGAAAAATTACTGTGGTAATATTTAAATACTAATGTCGGGATTTGTATCACTTTGTGTGTACATTTGGTTTCTTAGTGATTGATGCATATGCTTCTATTTTGAATAGGTTGCGAAAGAATGTGGTGACAAATAGAGCTCACGTCATAAGTTGTGGTATCAGGTACTATGAACCCTCTGTCCCACACATTTAACTAGGTCGCGTGTTTTACAGGTTCCACCATTTACACATTAACATGACACGAATCCGTTGTACCATTGTGCAGGCATCAGCTTGTGACTCCACCCCTGTTCTTCAGCTCAAGCTCATTTTATTTCTTACATGTTCATAAAGTGGCTGGAAATTTCCATTTCGCACTAGAAAAAAGCGGCCTAACAGGTTGATTTTTTTTTTCACGAAAGCAAACAGCACATGCTTTTGCATTATTTATGGGTGTATCAGTTACGATATTGCGTTTTCATTAAGTTTTTGTTGAGAAGCTGATGTACGTTTGCTGATTTCTTTTGGATAATTTGTAGGAATTTATCGTCTTGGTTAACAAAAAAAGGAAAGAAGACTAAAGAAATAATGCTAACAGGTAGAGAGAAGACAAAATGGCATTAACTGTAAAAACGAAAAATCAACATATAGGTATATTTGGTGCACATTAATAGTAGTATACAATTTTGCTAAGTTTTGTGCAAATTGTCGTTGTCACAGGTATGGAAAAAGAGCGATTTGTTGTCACAGATTTACGATCCTATCAATCAATGTATAGGATCTTATTTGTGCTTATGCTAATTACTTTTTTCACGTACAATTTTAGTCTAAAACCACATTAATACAATAACACTGGCGTGTTTCAGCGAAGAAGCAGACTCGATGGACACAAAACTATAACCAGCGTATGTAGCCACTAGAAGATTAAAACCGCTAGAAATTGCACCCGATCTCGCAGCGTTAGAAGGAACAACAAATCTGTTTCAACTTCATTTCGCTTCAAAAGATACAAAAGAACGAACGAGTAGCAAGAAACCAAAGCTACAGGTATATAAACTCTTAGTAGGAACGTATCTATCGTGTTGCCATTACAATGTAACAAGCTTCATTAGGTATGTTCTCAACTTCATTGTTTAAATATGTATTATGGCTGCAATAGCGTTACCTCTATTTGTTTTTCCTTGTGTTGTGTTTTGACTAAAAAAATAAAAACAAATGCTAACTTAAAAGAAACTACCCACTATAACAAAATTAACTGAATCCGATAAAACCAACACTTATGAATCACATTTTAAAAAAATAACCGACAACTACGACGCCCCGCCGCAGTGCGGCGGACCAGTGCCCGACTAGTTAATATAAAAAACATTTTCACCTTTTTTTAAAAAAAAAACAGCATATCTTCCAAACGGTAAATCTTTAATCTACAAAAAATACACCATTGCGACGAGAATTAAATTATTTGTCTATATATATGCACTTCTCTAAAGTTTCGACGATTTTTTTTTTCTTTCTTTATTTTGTTTTTCAAAATTTCCACCTAGAAAAATCATGATTTTTCTGAGCGGAAATTTTGAAAAAAAAATCGTCGAAAATGTATAGAAGTGCATATTTATAGAAAGATAATTTAATTCTCATCGCGATTGTATGATTTTTTTCGCGTAACGATTAACAGTTTGCGAGATATTTAATTTTTAAAAAATGGTGAAAGTTTATTTATTTATTTATTTATTTATTTTTGTTTTGATAAAAAAAAAATGAATGGATAGGATTTGTTCATTGGATCTACAAATATTATATATATATTGAACTTTTGCCAGTAGTCCATTAGTCTTAGTTATGATTTAGTCTTAGGGTGTGTTTGTTTAATTAAGATGTTTTGGGCATCAATCTGACTATCACATCTTACTAGTGAGATGTGGCTATAAAATCTGAATCTAAATGAAATAATGTTTTTTGTTTACGTATAATCGTTTGAATGAGTTTAATTGTCTTTTTTTAAGCATATATTATATCATAGCAATACCATAAATAAGTATCTTGTGTAAATATGAAACAAAACTTTTTTTTATCATAAATATAACATAGTTAATATAGAATCAAATATATTATATTATAACAAGTCTTCAATCTCTTATTGGGTAAGAGGAAGTAAGACAAGTCCCCCACCTTTTACTGAGTAAGATGTTATATGTCTCACTGGGTCCGACTCAAAAGAAAAAAACAACCAACATAAATGTCTGACCACCTTTAACTCGGTAAGAGTAACAGGCTAGTAGAGTTGAGACTTGAGATCAATATAGATCTCATATTTGTCATAGATCCAAAGAACAAATCTTAGCCATCCATTTTTCATCTAGATTAATAAAAAAAATCATTTTCACTTTTTTTTTTAAAACAACATATCTTGCAACGGTAAATTTTCAAGCAACAAAAAATACGCTATCGCGACGAGAATTAAATTGTCTATTTATAGATATGCACTTCTTTATACTTTTGACGAATTTTTTTCTTTCAAAAAAATCACATGGGCGGAAATTTTGGAAAAAAAAATAATAAAATAAAATAAAATAAAATAAAAAATCGTCAAAAATATATGAAGTGCATATCTATAGAAAGATAATTTAATTCTCATCGCGATGATATGATTTTTTTCGCGTAATGATTAACGGTGTGCGAGATATTAAATTTTTAAAAGGATGAAAGTTTATTTATTTATTTTGAGCAAAAAATGAATGAACAAGATTGCTTCATTGGATCTATAACAAATATGAATGACAAATATGAGATCTATATTTAACTTTTGCCCATGCTAGCAAGACATTTTTTCAAAAAACAAACACAACTTTATTCTATATTTGATTGTGTAATTGTATATTGATTATGTTGTTGATTAATGAAAGGTAAGAAAATCTTTCGGTTAATATGGTATCACAAGCTAAAATTTATATCTCCTGATCTTTTCTACACTAAACTCGTCCCCGCTCCCTTCCATAAATAAACCCTAAATTTTTATCATTTCACTCGACAATAATGGTCGTTGATGATAACACAACACCACCATCAACATCTTCTCCAACTGTTTTAGTGGCCACTAATTCAATACTCAGTAGCAATGAGTGACATCATCACTGTCAATTTAATGTCACGTCAGCGTTTTATTTTACTACAAAAATCACCGTTTTATATTTTACTACCTAAATCACCACTAAACTGGTGTAATAAAACCACAAACTTTACCACACAAACACATATATAACCACAAGAGTGGGATGCAAGATTATTAAAGTAAGTGAAGAGAAATGAATAAAATCTGACACAAGTAATCATGGATACTCTAAAGCTTAGTATGATGAGCTTCAAGGTGAAGGAACTCTCAGTTGTTAGAGATGTTGAGAAGAAATGTTGTCTAAAAGTGTGGCTTGTTAACCAAAAAGGAAAATTGGAATGTAGATTAATTGTATAGGAGTTAGTATAGACTTTATTGATTTGGATGAGTGATCTTATTTGAATGATATTGATTGTAGCATAGCATGATTTATCTCACTGGTATCAGAAACTAGAATGGAGAGTGTCCATGGCTTGTTTTAAAACTGTTAGGGTGCGTTTAGTTGGGGGAAAACACCCTTGTTTTTCACAAAATGTTTTGTGGAAAACAAGGAAAACAGAGATCGCGTTCAAATAAACGTTTTCCAACAAAATATTTTGCAAAACACAAAATCCCCTATTTCCTAACTTAACAAGGAAAACTATAAAACAAATTTTAGTTGTTTTCCTTGTTTTCCCTTGTAACCCACAACCCTCCCACCCCTTCTTGAAAATAGAAAATACAAATATCAACTAAACGCGTTTTCCATATTTTCAAGTGTTTTGTGGAGATAAATTTCCCTTTCAAATTTTTACAAAACTAGAGATAGAAAACAAGAGATTTTTTTTCTCCAAATAAACGCACCCTTAACTTTTTGTGATTATATAGAAACTTCCACCTTTAAAAGAACACATATCAAGCTACGCTAAAAAAAAAATAATAATTACCACTCTCTATGGTAGGAAGTATTTTTGGTGGAAATCTGATTCAATATTCCATCATTCCCTTTCATATTTGCAATATTCGTTTGCATTATTTCACAAGCAGCACTACTCTGCATTTCTTTATATTGGTTCTTTGATTGACACAGACAGATAGATACGCGATATGGGTGCCCAGGACCCCATAAATCTTCATACATCACGACCCAGGACCCCATAAATCTTCATACATCACGACGTCACTGTCCTTTGCCAGAAGGTATGTGTTATTGTGCTGCCACTTGCATTTACACAAGGTTCGCATCAAACATAATTTATTGCAACTGGTTGACCAAACAACCCAACTGTAAAAGAGATGGAAGAGCTTTCAGCTCAAGAAGCCCAAAGCCGTAAAACAATAAATGCATGAAATAGAACATGATTCACCGAAGAAAACTATAAATACTAAAAAAAAAAAAAAAAAAAAAAAAAAAAAAAACTTTCAATCCATAAGGTCTAGCAAACATAAGAAAATGTGCAAAAATCATCACACTTCCAATATAAGCATCCTAAATGAAAACCGTAAAAAACACCACCAAGTAGTTCACAACTATTTTCATTCATCCTATAGATAGATAGATAGATATCACTATTTCTCCTCAGGATTTGAAGCTTCCTTGATCTCATCCCCCGCCTCATCCTGCAACAAAGAAAACAAAATTTCTGAATAAGTAACGGCCTTGAATACAAATTGCACCGTCTTGCAAAAAATATGATACACCACTCAATGTTAGTCATAAGATCTGTTTTAGATCTTAGTTAATGCATAATATCTAGCAAAGCGCATGTGATTTTTGTGAACTGGACAAAAAGGTAATAATGCCGGCGTGCGTGCACGCGCACACACACACACAATAGAGAGAAGAATATACCGCGACATCAGATGTCCACAAAGTAAGGTTGTCCCTCAGAAGTTGCATGATCAACGTGCTGTCTTTGTATGAATCTTCACCCAAAGTATCTAGCTCAGAGATGGCTTCATCAAATGCCTGCCATGAAATATACAAATAATGGAATGTGTAACTGAATCAATCGGAAAGGGAAGGGTCGAACCACATGCTGATAACTCAACTTCAATTCAATGTGTTATTAAGACATACCGAGTATTACAAGAACAAATCAGTGGTAAAATAACCTTCTTAGTTGTTAGTTATAACTATTCATTTGACAGCTACGTGTATTACTAGCACAATGTTGAAGACAATAATCTACTCTAAATATTAGTAATAGTTGCTAGTTTACAAAACCATGCGCATTTTGGCTAATTGTAACGATGTCTTTATATGTCAACTAAGGCAAACCATGAAACCCATACAAATGAATTAATAGCTAGCTTAGTAGCCACCAATCCTAAAATGCTAAACCAATAATCTCAATTTAACTTTCAACAGCGATGTAAGTATATAAACAATTACCTGCTTAGCAAGGTTGCAAGCACGATCAGGCGAATTGAGAATTTCATAATAGAACACTGAGAAGTTGAGTGCAAGACCTAGCCTTATTGGGTGAGTGGAAGCCAAATCTGTCACAGCAATATCCTACAGTAAGAAAAACAAAACCATTATCACAAGTTAGTATATGTATAAACACCCAATCTTCATGATCAAAAAGTACATGAAAGATAAGTCATCTACCTGAGCAGACTTGTACGCCAACAAAGTCTTCTCAGCAGCCTCCTTCCTCTCAGCTCCGGTCTTAAACTCAGCAAGGTATCGGTAATAATCACCTTTCATCTTCAAGTAAAACACTTTAGATTCCGCAGCAGATGCAGAGGGAACAAGATGCGAGTCGAGAAGGCCCAAAATTCCATCACAGATTTTGCTCAGCTCAGTCTCAATCTTACTCCTGTACTCCTTGATAACGTTAACATGATCTTCATTACCACGGCTCTCTTCCTTCTGCTCGATGGAAGAGATGATCCTCCATGAAGCCCTCCTTGCACCAATCACATTCTTGTAAGCGACAGAAAGAAGGTTCCTTTCCTCCACAGTCAACTCCTCAGCATCAACTGCCTTCACAACCTTCTCCATGAACTCAACCATTTCCTCATACCTTTCGGCCTGCTCTGCTAGCTTGGCCAAGTACACATTGTCTTCACGGGAAACTTCACTTTGCACCATTTTGAATAATTAAATATAGTTGATTCTGCAAATCATTACAAGCCCTCAACAATCAATAAATAATTAAACAAGCAGATAAGCATGCCGCAGCCAATCTAGATGTAAAAAACAAAACTTGAAACATCTCCAATGTCTACACAACACCCTTTTTTTATACTTACAATACATACTAATGCAATGAATAGAAGAACTCGGTATCACAATATTGAAGACTTTTAATGCAATTTGGCCTTCGTCACACATTCACACTATAACATTACTACCGTTTAGTCCTAAACTGACGCAAAGCTCAACCCTTTAGCACTATTCTAGCGCAAAAAAGTACCATTATGCGCATACAATGTAGACACTCTTTACATCAAAACAACAAAAGAAAGTTCAAAACCATCCGCTTTTTTCCGTATTAACCACTAGTACTCAACGAATCGCAATACACATCAGAACACATCAAAACCATCCACTGTTTCAAGATCAACTAATAATCACCTAATCACTAACTAGTAACTACTTAACTGACACAACGAACCCATTTAAAAAAAAATCCAACCTCGCATAATTAATACAAACATTAATCAGATCTCCATCAAACAACAACCAACCGCTTCCCTAACTTGTACAGTACAACTAATGAATAACCTTTTTAATGATCATACATATTAACAAATATTCATAGATCTAAATTAAACAATCAATTAAACTCAACAGATCTGATAATAAAAATAAAGGTACAACCACTAAATACAATGAAAAAAAAGAAAAAGGAAAATTAGTTAAAAGCGGATTAATAAGAGAAGAGAATATACCTTAATAACGGCTGGCTGCTGTTTGAAGGGTTTGAGTGATTTAATCGAAATTATCAACCTAATCAAAGGGGTCTATATATATAAGGAGGCGTATGCTATTTATGGCCTGAGGATGAAATATCCAATGAAAATTAGACACGTGTACAAGGTGAATATATTGTCGCCGAGTGATTCTCCGCAGTGAAAAGGAAATGATGTTTTACCTTAATTAATTGAGGTGTGCTACACCCACTCACAATTTACACAAAAAAATCCACTCGCTGACGTGTCAGCGAGTTGATTGGTTGGTTTTTTGTGGCCCACAAAAAACCAACCAATCAACTCGCTGACACGTCAGCGAGTGGATTTTTTTGTGTAAATTGTGAGTGGATGTAGAATTATTCTAATTAATTTAGCCTAATCTCGTTTTTCTTTCATTTTTTCATTTTTAAAGAATATATATTTTGGCTTTGGCGCAAAACTTTTTAGAGTTTTTTGGGGCGATGAGCTGTGAGAATAAGCTTTTTGATTTTTAGTGTTCGTTTGGCATGAGAGCTGTGAGCTTTGCTATTTTTTAGGAAAGTTCATTTTTCAATGCTTCTTTATGAAGCTGTGATCGGTGAGCAGGAGCTGTGGCTACTGCTCACAGCTACTGCTCACAGCTACTTTTAACAAACATACTATTACTTATCTTTCTTCACGTATATCTCCTACCATGGCCGTCTCGTGATTTTTAGTGGCCCTAGGCAATAACAATAAAGAGGCTCTATTACACTTTTAAACTAAATAGAAGTTGCAATATTACTTATATATATTTAATTTTATACATATTTATATGCAAAACTAATAAAAACATGGCCTTTTAAGTGGAGGTTATGTGCGACGCTACATATTGCACGCCCTTCCGAGACCCCTATGTCTCCTCTAATTTTAGAGAATATATTGTTTGAACTACCGCGTTGAAACATGATTACCACAAGATAGTAAGAGGGTCGATCTCCCCACTTGTAGAGCTGTAAACGAACCGAACGTTTAGTGAAAATTTCATGAATTGTTCGGTAAAAAGTTCGTTTATATTCGTTTATTTATTAAATGAACGAACATAACAATATTTTATGTTCATTTAGTAAAATGAATGAACATTAACAAAAGTCGCATTCGTTCATTTATGTTCGTGAACGTTCGATTATGCGCTCATTAACGTTCGTTTATATTCATTTATTTATTTATATTCGTATATCATATCTTTTAATTGTATAATTTTAAAATTGTTTTGTTTAAACAAAACAACACTTATAAAACAATATATTGTGCATAATTCAATAAAGTTTATGTTTGTTTGTCTATTTTCATTTATGTTTGATCATTTTGTTTGTTTAGTATCTTAATGAACGAAAATGAACAACTCAATTTCTTAATAAACGAACATGAAAAAGAAAATTCGTCCACTTAAGCGTCCGTGTCTGCTTATTTCTCCGGTTAAAACTAAATGAACGAACATGAAAAAGTTTATGTTCGTGTTCACCTGGTTCGTTTACAGGCCTACCTACTTGATTAGGCTAAGGAGATTATTTGGATGATCATCCAAGCCCCACTAGTTAATCACATGGACCACAAATTTGAGCCGATTGGGTAATCCAAATAAAAAAAAATGTTTGAGAGTCCTTAAGTGCATCATCTAAACTGAGAAATGGACCAAGACAATGTCTATATTGCAATGATCAAGATTGCATCAAGCTGGAAGGCGGTTATTGTGTAACTGCCACACATTGATGTTTGTTTGAACGACCATGAGTAGATGTAACCTTAATCGGAACTGACTTATTATGTCGAATGTTGTCTTTAAGGCCGGAAGTGTACATATTTAAGAGTTGGAATGTTGTCTTAAGGAGTCAAGATGACATTCTCACGAGTCAATGGAGCATTTGGCTTGAAATCACTGAACAAGACTTCCGAATAAATAAAATTGGTTTCTTTCTTGCTTATAACATTGATTTAATTTTCATTGTAACATGAGGATAGTAAAACTGTGTTTGTCTTGAAGTTATAAGTTCCTTATTTAAACCAAAATCATTACATAATTAAGTTGTTTTAGAAAGGATTGTGCTTGATGTTTTTTTCCACGCGTCCATGTGATCATTATCTTTATTTCATTAAGTGCCTTGTTCGTCTCTTGTATGAGGGCATTTTGATTTCTTCATCACCCTCTTTTGTTAGAAAAAATTCTAAAACTTTAAGAACATAAATCTAAGTTGAACCAACATATAATCACAACTTAAATTTATTGTAATATGGTAATATCCCTTACCCGAACCTCAAAAGTCAAAACTATAAGGGGTGTTTGATACACATGAATGGAAAGGAAAGAAAGGAATAAATGACATTTCTCTTGTTTGTTTGATGCACGGAATGGAAATAAAGAAACAAAAAATTGATTCTCATCGTAAATAATGGCGAGAATGTAGAAAAAGGTGAGCATCAGTGGTCCACTTTCGTGGTGAGAATCACGTCACTAATTTAAATAAAAAACGTATAAATTAAAAATGGAACAGTGCATCATATTTTTTAAATTCATCAAAACCCTGTCGTCCTTTTTTTACATTTGTATAAAGGGTTTATTTATCAATGGATTCTCTCAAATTTTCACATTTAGGTGACTTTACTTTGAAAAATACAAGTACCCTCATCAAAACTTTTAAATTTGTTCCGAATTTAGAAATTTCGTCACATTTTATGATTGCTTACCGGTGGTGACGAGTTAACAAGTACAAAACTTGTACCTTTTTCATTTGGTTTGGAAGATGAATCTCATCAAGCATAAGCACAAATTATTGATGATGGTAAAGGAAAACAAGTGGCAACTAGTGCATCTGAATAACCAAAAAAGAAAGAATCCAAAAGAAAACTTGCAACAAGTGAGGAACCATCTTTCAAATTTTACACAAGAACAAGGGAAGTTCATATAGGACCTTTAACATGAAAATGAAGAAAAATGGATTTGGTGAAGATGGTAGTGGGTTAACAGTGATTAAAGCTTTCTGTGGACTAGCATTAGCATCTGCATCTTTATTGCATTTATCCTAGACATTAGCATATGAAACAATTACCTTTTGTGATGGTTGTATTACCATATGCAACTTTATATTTTGTGGTACCAAACTAAAGGGGATTGTCCCCCATATGACTATTATGACTGTCTTGATAATTGCAAATGTCCTTAGTTTATTATCTTGTTTATTGGATCACTTGTCTTTCTCATTTGTAATGTGCATACACATAATACAACATAAACAAAGCATAATAAACAAGTGCTTTTATTAATAAAAGGTTTCCATGTTACAACAAACACTTACAAAACACTTAAACATTGGAATGGACTTATGATGAGGCGAAAAATGAACCGTTTTTAAGGGGTCATTTAAGCCCGAATTCGAATTTATTTGATCAAATATTACCCTAAATCATTCCTTTTGTCATTTTAGATACTTTTGGAGTGAAATCTGGAAAATAAAACATTTTGGACGTTTTTGGAGCATAAAAGTGAAGAAAACGGCAAAGTCTTAATTTTCCTTGCTGGGAACAGTACCTGATGGCGTCACAAGTTTCTTAATGACGGCGTCAAGAGCAATACAAGAGATGGAAGTGGATGATACATGTGACGATCCAGAAAGTTTTGTACTAAAGAGATGACGGCGTCACCATAGGCCGTCATGGTCCAAATGTTAGTGACGGCCCAGAACAAAATTACACATGACGGTGTCAAAAGTGGATCTAGGCAATCCGATTTCATTATGGGCGGCGAGTTGACGGCGTCAGAATTTCCTTCTTGACGTCGTCACCCTGTAAAATCTATATATAGTTTTCCAAATTTCATTCATTAGTGTGCAACTTTAAGGGAGAAACCCTAGGTCGAATTTTTCCAGCTTTTTCAAAGGTTTCAACCCTTTGAACTTTTCATGTCAATTTGAGATAAGTATTCTTTCAATTCAATCAATATGTCTATGTGTTGCTTGAATATATCTTACACTTGTCTTCAATTTAACATGCTCGGCTATATCTTTTTTGTGTTTGCTTAGATGTAGTGAAACCTAGATGTTAATTATGGGTTGATTGTTTGTTTATAGTTGTTATGGATGATTGTATTCGATGTTAGGCTTAAGAAAACTGGCAGACTTCCATTGGTAACATGCTTGAACGTCTTAAGAAACATGATCAGAGGTATACTATGATTTTTGGTTGTATTTAATGCGTAGGAGAATTCTAATGATCCCATGTTAGAAGCTTCTAACGGCTCGACATAGGAGTGAAGTAGGATCCTATAGAGTTCGGGAATATTGTACACGGCCCTACGACTAGTATTAAGGAATACGACCCGTCATCCATGCAATTATAACAAACTATCAACCTGTAAAAGATATCTAGGAGTAATGAAACCTAAATAAACACAACTTTCCTCATTATTGTTACACCACATTAGTTTAATTAGATTTCATTTCATTTTGTTATTTTATTTTGATTGCATCTTAGTTAATTTGGGTTAGTTGATTAGCAACTAATTCCGTCCACTCTTTCAAAACCCGGGATTTTAATTGCTTTTATAAAAATACTAGGCAATTATTTTAGGCCGTGCTAAGCACGGCCCATGAGAGGTTATATTAACGACTTTAAGACTAATAAGTGTCAGTTTTTTAAAGATATAGCAAGTAAAAAAGTTTACCTAATTATTTCAGAGTTGCGTAACAAAACATAAAAAGATATTTGATTATTTTTTCATTGAGACTCCCACTTAACTTCACAATTAAAGTTGTACAACTTTCTTTAAAGTTATACAACTTTCTTGAAAAATATCCGCTACTCTAAATTACTATCAGTAACCACCTTAAGTTTTACGGTTTAATTGTTTATACGGAAAAAAATTGGCTATGAGATGTATAAAGCCAAGTACTATATTTACACTTCTTTTAAGTGATAGCAACATATAATAAATGTTAGAATACATTTTGATAAACGATATATCTCTTTTATTTATAGTATATGTGGAGACAAATAGCCTTTTCCTCATGTTTGGTTAATAGTCTTAGTTGGACATATTGAAATAAGTTGTATTTTATGTTCAGTTAACTCTAAACAAGTTTAAAGTGTTAAAAATACTCATGACGCTACTCTTATTTATTTCTTTGGAAATGCTTCATCTTTTATATGACACATTTCATTTTAAGTTTTTAACTTTGCTTATCATCGCTAAGGTTTTAGCATAGTTGAAAATAAAACTTTATTTACTATAAACATATTAATGGGGGAAAGGTCAACACCTCCTTGCCGAGCTACGTACCAAAGATCAATCACTCCTCACTGTTACAAGTTACCACCAATTCACCAAACATTCACATGTCTTGTCACTTTATAAATAAGAACACATTATTTATTTATTTTCCATTTTTTTAGCGTATAATGTCAATCATTAGCTTCCAAATTAAGTACAATAATAACATAACATGTACACATTTCTAAGATCATTGATAAACATAACATAGATATTTAGCTTTCGTATTGTTTAACGTAACGTATTCGTTGACTAATTTCAATACAAATCACAAATATAGTTCTCTAAAGAAAGTTTTTTAAAGCAAAAATATGAAGCTTAAAACTAATATGAACCATGTCCATACTTAGTAGCTTCAAATCATCATGGGAAACAAAAGATAAATGCTAAAGATTATACTGTTCGTAAAGATCAAAGACTTTAACACAAAAATGCAACATAAAACTGCCAAACACCGACAACTCCAAGGAGGAGACCCAATCACCCAATCTGGAAAAAATAGAAAAAAGGATACACCAAAAAGAGTATGCTACATTAGAACTAACCCACACCTTGATAGTGTTCAAGTTCGAAGGATTAGAGATCAAGTATTACAATTCAGCGTAGCCTTCTAGCACCTGTTCGAGATCCATAATATAGAGTTAGATTTTACACGTAAAGCATTCCTGCAAAAGGGGAAAAAAGTAGTTTCTTAGTTACATACACATATCAACTCATATCTCAATAACTATTGGCACTAAGAACAATTCAAAGGTTCCAAAACAGAAACACAGGTTGTTGCTCAAAAAGATGATGCAAAATAAATTGAATATAAAAACAAAACACTAACTGAGTAGCTTTATAAAAACAAAATAGTATACACAATGAGAAGAGTTCCCACACTACCAAAAAGTGGGGAAAAAAAAAATTGGGTAGAGCCATCTCTTCCGCTCCATCGTTATATATTTGACGTTTGGATCAGAAAGCATGCATAGTTTGCAAAGACAAAGAAATGGATTAGCAAGTGCTGAAATTTCATCATAAGAAACATATAGAAGAAAATCTTTAGCAAATACAGTACCTTGATAGTGAGAGAAAAGAAACAGCCGGTAGCTTGATATCACACTTTTCATCTACATCTACATCTACACATAATATATCATTATCTATAATTGAAAAAAGTCAAGGAAATAAAGGAAAAAGCATGGGTGACGTCCTTTTTTTGAGAAAGTATACACTATTTGTCAACAAAAAAAAACCCTAAGTCGACTTCTCTCTGGTGAATATCACAAAACCCTTACAACCCTAACCTCTAATCGATCTCTTCATTCCTGCCTAATCTTTTGGCTTGCTATTGCGATCGGTTTAGTTAGGGAATCGTTCTTTTTCTAAGTTTTATTAAACCGACCTTGGTTTAGCTAAGTCTGTCTGATCCTGTTGGTAAGGGTTCTTTGTTATCTAATCGACTGATCATTAATTTATTCCCATCCTTGGTCGATTGTATTATAGCTGGTGGTTAGTTGGTTGTTATTGATTTCGTTGTAAACCCTAACTTCGGTTAGGGTTTAATCTTTATTAGTGGCTGTGTTTTTTTTCTTGTTCTTTATTGTACGTGGGGTTTTGAGAGAAGATGAATAAAGGGTTTCTTAACACAAGCGCTACCAAATCTGATACTAATGTTTGTGTTGATGGTGTTGAACTTACTGCTCGGAATGGAATTGTTGCTCGTGGTACGCCTGATGTTCTTAATGATAACAATGTATCTACGGGTGGGCATGTGGAGCCGGTTTCATGTGTCTCACCTGCTACTAATGCAAACGTGCTTGAACCAGGTCTCCAATCTGGTAACGTGTTGAATGAATCTCAAGTGGAGCCGTTTTCACTTGGTAATGTTGGTAACGTTATTATTGACAATGATAAGGTTGTTTTGGATGATGTGGAGTAGCTTCATGGTACACATGATTCTAAATCGTCTTCTAAAGGCTCTAAACAGCCTAATGTAGAACAATTGATTGCTAATGCGAATCAGAATTTTGATGATGCCATGAACAAAATTCAACGTGAAATTGGTGCCTCTGAAGCTAATTTTACAAGTAACCCTCTGTCGAGTGCAATTTCTGGTCGTCCTAAGGTTGGTACTACTAATTGTACTGGAGTGAAGTTGGTTTCTTACGCGGGTGCTACTTCTAATGAACATCAGAAACATGTGTCTAATTTTCGGAGGTTGGAATGTAGCAATAAGAAGGTTGATGTTGACCTTTTAGTTCCAATGAAAGTAGTGGAAGAGGTAAACACGCGGTTTGAGAATACTCTCTACGGTTACTTCCTTGGCCAACGCCTTGCTTTCCCTGTTGTTGATTACTATGTCCGCAATGCATGGGCTAAGTTTGGTGTGCAAAAGGTAATGATGAATGCTAAGGGGTTTTTCTTCTTTAAATTCAACTCGAAGAAAGGTGTTGATGATGTGCTTGAAAACGGTCCTTGGTTGATCAGAAATGTTCCTATTATTCTTAAACTATGGACTTTGAACACAAACCTACTTAAAGAGGATTTGACTAACATCCCGGTGTGGGTTAAATTCCATGATGTTCCCCTTGCTATGTTCTCTGATGATGGCCTCAGTCTTCTTGCCACACTGATTTGCACGTCCAAAAGGTTAGATGCTTTTACAAGCCAAATATGCAAGGAATCGTGGGACCATAGTAGTTTTGCTAGATGCATGATAGAAGTAAAGTCGGATGAGGTGCTTTGGGATAGCCTCACTGTTGAGATACCATTACTTGATGGTTCAGGTTCGACTATTGAGAAGATACGAGTTGAATACGAGTGGCAACCACCTCGTTGCGACAAGTGTAAGATATTTGGTCATACTCTGACTGACTGTCCTAAAGTTGTTATACCTCCTGTTCAGCCTACTAAGCCTGTTAATAATAGTTTCAAGACTGTCAATAACAGGAAGAAAAGAAAGCAAGGTGGTCCTACAATTCCGGGTCAAGGGGGGTTTACTAAACCTGTTGTGGGTAAGCATTTTCAATATCAACCCAAAAAGACTCCTTCTGTACCTAAGCAAGTTGGTGGCACTAAGAAGAAGACTTCTGATGTGGCTAGTTCTAGTGGAACTACGATTTCTACATCTAACCAATTTGATGCTCTTAATATGGATGATACGGATGCGTTTGGTATTCCTACTTATGATACCATCAAGGATGTGGATGCTGGGATGCTGGCCGTACAATGGATGTTAATGAGGATGAGTCGGTTAAGACTGGTACTACATCACAAGAACCGTTTGTGAGTGATTCAATGGGAACTAAGGAAGTTGGTTCTACTCCTATAGTTGAGAAAATTAGTAAGCTTGAAAAGCTACTTATCGATGGGAAAGCTACTCTTGTGGATGATGAAGGTCATCCTATTCCATCTACCTCTGTCACTAAGAGGGCTAACCCATTTTCTAAGGTGGGTGAGGTTGTGGTTTCTGATAGTGATGAGGATGAGGTTCTTAACAAGTTCGACGAATCAGCAAATATTTTTGGTGGAGGTCATGAGCGTGAAGATGAGTTTGATGACTATGATGATTACTCGAAGCAAATTTATGATCTTCCAGGGAATTTGGATGCTCTTAATGCCATTTATGGCTTTAATCTCCATGGTCGTAGGAAGTAGTTTATATTTTTGTCTGAGTCTTTCAATATTATGTGGTAGTGGTTTTGTTTTCTTGTCTAGAAAATAGGACGTATCTTGTTATGTAAGCTTTTCGCCTATGTAACGGGCTGAGATATGAGACTCACCCATATCCGTTGTACTTAAATGTCTTTTGGAGTAATATATTTACCGGGTCGTTCACCTTTTACCCAAAAAAATACACTATTTGTCAAATAAAAAATGATACATAGGGCTCTCATCACAAGTCAAGAGGGCTCAATAGTTGCACACTATTATGTGCTGATGTGTAAAATTTTGAAGCGTCTACAGCAAAACAAAGGGTTTCTTTTATAATATAGGTAGATAAAAATACAAAAAAGAATCATCCCTCACCTCTAGACCTAGTTTTTAGGCTTTCTAATCTTAGCGACACTATTCCTGAGTTGAACGATCAATCCTCCGGTACTTGTCACTATACTATACTACAACGATCAGGTACACTGCCTGGTGGGGATTGTAAGCTTCTCGAGATCCCTCGAGAGGTAAAGCCTGGTGCGATTCCCACGTATTAAGTTTTTGGCGCCGCAGCCCGAGGAATAGTTATTGTCTAGGTTAGGATTTCTTTTTGTTAGGTCTACTTGCTAGATTCCTTTTTAGCAAGATTTTATTTTTATTTTTAGGTTTTCTTTAGTCTATCTCATTTCTTCGTGTATTTGTTCGTAACCTTTACCATCCGACATTATGGAAGGTGGTAACATCTTTGAACCCATCAACCCACCACAACAAAACCACCCACAAAACCTACCACTAGCAAACCAACCTCTTAGGCCCCGAACCTTAGGAGAGTATTCCCGTCCTAGCCACCAAGGCTATCGAAACACTATTGAGCTCACTCAAGGAGCCAATGTGTCCCCCTTGCAATCCGACACCATCCGGTTGGTGCAAAGCGGATGTGCATTCCATGGACTTCGTTCCGAAGATCCTAATCATCATCTCAAGGATTTCCTTAAAATCGTAGATTCTATAGACCTTGATGTTACAACTAGAGAGTCGACCCGATTACGCCTATTTCAATTCTCTCTACGTGATCAAGCTAGTCAATGGCTTGAACGTTTACCCGCGGGATCCATCACCTCATGGGATGATCTCACCACTCGTTTCCTTGCTCAATTTTTCCCACCGGGGAGAACTACCAAGCTTAGAAATGATATCTTGATGTTCCAACAACGTCAAGGTGAAACTCTATATGAAGCATGGACTCGTTTCAAGGACTCACTCCAAAAAGTCCCTCATCATGGCATAGATCTTTGGCTCTAAGTCCAAATCTTCTATGACCATATCGATCTCTCCACAAGGCGAACCATTGACCAATTGGCCGGTGGCAAGCTACGTGATCTTAGTGCGGAAGAATCATGGGAACTCATAGAAGATCTTGCTCTCTATGACAACGAAAGTTGGAATGATCCTCGTGATTTGAACAAAACGGTCAAGGCAATATCTTTGCCTTCGAACAATTCTAGCACTCCCGACCGTAGGATCATGGAACTTGAAGACCAAGTCAAGTTTCTCATGAAATCTTACGAAGCTCCTTACCCTTCAAGCCAAGTGAACAAAATCACTTCTTCATGCGAATTATGTAGTGGTCCCCATGACACTCGTGATTGCGTGGAACTCCCCGGACAAGCTTTTGCGGACTACGCATCCTCGCGTACCGATGAAGCGGGAGACAAGTGGTACACTTTCAAACCCGAGCCAAACCCTTATGGTGATTCCTACAACCCTTCTTGGAAAAATCACCCGAACCTTAGGTGGAAACAAAACCAAAACAATTCTTCCAATCCACCTAATCGTTACCAACTAAACGGTCCACCCGCTAACCATACTTTCAACAACAATCCTTCCAATAACTATGGTAGTACCAACAATCTTGAAGGGTTGATGTCCAAGTTTATGGCATTTCAAGAAGCTCGCATATCTAAGTTTGAAGCCGATTTCAAACAAAAGCAAAGCGAGATAACCACCAAAATCGACACATTGTTGAAAGTTCTCAATGACCGAGAAATGGGAGCACTTCCAAGCGACACGGTCAAGAACCCGAAACTAAACGTTAATGTCATATCATCGGTTTCGCCACCTACTTCTTGTCCACAATACTATTCGGTCAAAGCAATGAGCACGTGTTTCAAGCAAACCCACATTCTTCAAAAGGACCAATTGAATGAAACACCCAATATCAAATCGATCAAAAGCATAGTTAAAACACCTCCTACACAAGACCTTGATGATGAATTCAAGGAGCTCCACCTTGAACGCCCCGTCATTGATGTCTTAGCCCGTGCTCCCTACTATAGTGTCCTCCTAGAAAAATATGAGAAATTTAAATTGGGTAAAAATGGGACCGCCTTTGTTCAAAACAAGTTGCCTAAGAAGCTTGATGATCCGGGTATATTTGTTTTGCCTTGTAAGATAGGAAAATCCGAAGCTTTCGACACACTAACCGATTTAAGATCAAGCCTCAATTTGATTCCCTTATCTCTTTTTACCACTCTTAAGCTAGGAAAGTTAGAGGAAACGGAAGTACTAATTGGTCTAGCGGATGGGAGGATTGCCCATCCGGTTGGAATGATCAAGGATGTAGTGGTTCACGTAGGAAAGTTAACTATTTTAGCGGATTTTCACGTCCTAGATATGGTTAGTGATACTACATGCCCATTGTTAGTAGGAAGAGGATTTTTAGCAACCGCTAGCGCCATGATAGATTGTATAGAGTCTAAGATAGCGGTAGGAGAGGGTGATACTTGGTCGGTTTATGATGTTAGGAAGCATAGCTAAGATTGTGAGGACGAACCGACACCGCATTGGGTAGAGATAAATAGGAGACCATCTAGATATGGACCTTGGATAGAAAGAAACTTTATAGGACCTCAACGTCCATTCTATCTAGAAAAAGACTTCATTGATAAAACACATTCGGTGGAACAACTCATAGCTAGGGATGAGGAACTAGACCCTTTTGAGGATCCCCTAGTTGTAACACCCCCAAATTTAAGTTTGTAGCAGCGGAAAAGTAATTTGGGTATTACGGGAAGGATCGAAGTTATAATCTCATAAAACGGCTTAAAAGAAGCGTTTTGAAAGTTATTTGTCATTCAAATAATATTTTTGATAAAAGATGAACCATTTTATTTAGAATCTTATTAAAGGATATAAATGCTTGAAAGAAAGACATATTTGATTTTTACACCATTTTAATTTATCAGAGTAATAAATGCCCGCTCCGTGTCTTGTCCTGCTCCGTTAAATTACCTGAGATACACATGCTTAAAAGTGTCAACACAAAGGTTGGTGAGTTCATAGAGTTTTATGGAAAACCATTTATTTTAATAGATTTCAAGAATCTTTAGTAACAATTGTAATAAATACAAACAGTGATAGAACAAGTATTGAGTGATGTTTATTTTACTCACAGATAATTCATATAGATATTCAATCAAATTCAAATAGGGGATCAATAATCCTAACACGAGATGGAAACTGATGATGCTAATTTAATGAGATATATAATTCAAGTCTGGTCAAATACCTATACAGCTGTATCTAAATATATGTTGAAAACATACATTTTTTATGGATATTGCCCCAAGCCTCATGACACGCAAAACGTTAACAAAAGAGGTGATTATCAAGTCAATGATAATATTGCCCTTTTGTAATAGGTGATTTGCCAATTCCTATTTTTCCTCAAATATAGTGTATCACGACTAATACGACTAACCATATGCATAATGGCATTCCGTCAAGTATTAGTGGGATAGGAGGTCAATCCTTAACAGGTTTCGAAGCTGTTCACTATATTCTCGCTCACATACAAGTGATTAATGGCTCATGATTGAGGGACTTTATGGCGATAAAGGTAACTTAGGCAATATCAAGGTAATGATGTAACTAGAGTATTGGTGCTCTTCCTAGCAATTATTTCTATTGAAACATAGAAATATCATATAGAGATAATGGAAACATTCAGGATGTTATAGTATAGTCAAGCATCATGCCACAATAATCAATTTGGAAACATTATCATCTGAGTATCAGTATTTCAGTTAAATATTTCGCCAGTAACATATATATATCACATCTTAAGTCATAAACTTCATCAGGTAACTATTAATAAGGAAATTGATTTGAATCATGTAATTTATTCATATACTTATAAAGTTATCAAAGTATATGTAAGCATGTATCTCCCCCAATGAGTTAAAAACAAGTATTGGAAATGGGGCTATGACTCACCTTGATTGATACGGGAATGATGAAAAGTAAAGTCGAATGAGATTATGAGAATGATTATGAAAACGTCTTTAATACGGAACCTGATAAATAAATTTATCTGAGAATCTAACCAAATACTATTTGGTAAATGAATAAAGATTAATGAATAACGATTAATCGTTATGATGAAAAGATGATATGCGAATGAAATTCTTATGTTTATAATAATATGACGAGATATGTTATTATTTCTAAAGTTTTCTCTTCTTAACCATGATGATAATAGTACGTAAAGATAATTAGTTAAAATATCGTTATATATATTATTAACGTAAAAATAAAATGTAATGAAAATGCATATGACGTGATGGGGTGACGTAAAATAGAAAATAAAATAAGAATGTCAAATATAATATGTGGGTCCTTGTCCTTTTCCAGTTTTTACAAATAAAATGTAATGAAAATGCATATGACATGATGGGGTGACGTAAAATAGAAAATAAAATAAGAATATCAAATATAATATGTGGGTTCTTGTCCTTTTCCAGTTTTTACACTTTTTATACTAACGGCGTTAGCGTTACGCCGTTAGTCCTTTTTACATAATAATTTTCATTTATAGTCCACTACATGTCCAATATTACAATCTGAGCTTGGAATATTATATAATATCAAGTTTTATCCTAAACTTTCTGTTTTGACAGTTTCAGTCCAAGTTTTTAAGGTTTGGCAGTTTTAGTCCTTCTAGGCGTTGTCGCGTTACATTTTTAGTCCAAACGTTAAAAAATTATGGGAAAAATTATGTTATATTTTCTGGAGCTTATTGAAGCTTATTAAAACTTATTTCAACTGCTTATTTGCAAAAATAGCTTATTTTTCAATAAACGGGCTTTAACGAGCTAAATTAAAGGCTCGTTAACGTTTAACGATCCGTGAGCGTTGAGACAAGTTGGGCTTATCCCTAGGCTCATTTTTAATGTTATAAAATCATATCAAAAGAGCTTTTTGGTCCAGCTTATACGGAGTGCTTATTTTCAGCTTATTGGGCTTTTCAGTCCATTAAGCTTTTATAACTAGTTTTTGAAAATGGATTTAATCACTTTACTTTAGCCAATTTAAAGGGTCTAAACGAGCTTATCATTACAAAGTATAAACTTGAAACTTTTAGTTTGTAACAAGAAGAAACATGTTGTGTAAAAATAATGGGTTGTTGTTAAGTCGGATTTTGTTTTATGGGGTCATTTTAGTCGTGATTTGAAGCAGTTTTCTGGGTAAAAAGACTTAGAAAAATTCTAAGTTTTTCAGTTTCATCTCCTTTGGGTCGATTCACTTGGGCAATTTTTAAGGTTCGAGACTTGAGTATTTTTATAAGTTATTTATACGAAAATGATAGCTAGCTAGGTGGTCTATTAGATGGTGTAAAAATATAGTATGCTTGTTAAGTTAGATCGTGAGATAAAAGGTTGTTTTATAAGCGACTTGGGACAGATTTTTACTAGTAAAAGACTTAGTTAAATTTTCTAAATTTTCACTATATATACTTTTCATATTTTGTACGAATTGAGTTCTAGGGATGCATGTAATGTAAAAATAAACGTGAAACAAGTGTGCTACGTAACTTCTAGGCCTTCTAAGATAGAAACTAGTCACGTTTGTGGTTCTATATGATTATACGTACGTAAAAATACGTTCGAATAAGTGAATACGAGATGCATGGTGCATTTTAAATCAAGGAAATGAATTGAAACTGAGTTGTGAATACTTACTACACCAATATGGTGGGGAGTTTTACGTGTAGAGTGAACTAGAACAAAAGAAAAACCTCCAACGACTCGCTAGAACAATATCACACGATTCGAATGGAACTTTGTGACTTGGAAATGACTTGAAACGATTATGAAATGATCTCTGGTCTTCTCAGTAGCTCGAATCAGAATGAAAAGGCTTAGGGAATGTGTAAAATTGCTAAGGTGTGAAAGGAGATAAATGAGGAGTGAAGTGTTTGTATATTTATGCATGAATTTCAATACGTATTGTTGCAAAATGTCAAGGGAACAAGGAAACTATACATTGTCAGTAAATGGATGATGCTTAGATCTTAGATGACTTTAAGAAGAGTATGTGAGAGCTCAAAGTAAGGAAGGTTGTCTTGATGAATCAATATGTATGTCGACATCCCTTTTTACATGTACACGAATTTGAGAAATGCATAGAACTTGGTTATAGCTGATTAAACTTGATATCTAAACATGAAATCATGCTAGAAATATTATTAGAAACTCAAAGAAACAAACGGGATTTAAAACGGTTTAGTTTTGGATTAATTATATATGTCGAATTGGGTTGTTTTGGTCGAACACTTTGCTCTTTAAAAACATATCAAAACTCGACTTATGGATCTGAGCTTCGTCACACTAATAGTCGGCAAGGTGAGAAATCAGATGGTGCAAAAATATATATACGTCGTGTTTAAGAATTGAGAGTACGAGAGTTGTTTTGTAGGCTTGTTACTAGTCGAATAATCATAAAATTATAAAATGGATTTTGGGCTTGAAACATGGGCCGGATGAATAGTAACCGAGAATGAAATGTTTGGGCTGAAAAATATTAAGAGCCCGATTGGTGTAATTTAGAGTTAGTAAATATAATTAGAATTAAGTGATATGTTTATGTATCGTTAAACGTGTCGAGAACTTGTCCTGTCATTTGGTGAATTATGGGATGACGTGATTTCGTTAATATAGTATAATAAAAATAAATTTAAATTTCCCCGTAAAATTGGTGATTAAAAATAATGACAACGATATTTATATAATTAACCGATTGTTAACTATATGGATTTTTGCGAGGTTTTACAGTACTCACTCCTCATTCTGAATTCCATCCCGGAATTCAAGTTTAAAGTGATTACTAGAGTAAGGGATTATAGACAAAGGATTGTCAAAGAAATTTTCATTCAGAAATTGAGAAAACGAAATTTTGGTAGATTTATCCATTCTGGCGAAAGTAAACTTAAATGTTGCTACTAATGAATCCAAGGGTTGTAAATATAGAAAGTAATGGTCAGGAATAGTGGAAAATTAACGGCTAGTGAATAGTGAATACTAACGGTCGTGAATAGTAATATAACGGCTATATTTTTAGCCTATAAATACCTCATTTAATTTTCTATTCTTCCATCAACCATTTTTTTCTCTTATTAAATATTTCCGAAAATGACAAGCCTAATTACTATTATTGCGATGGTATATGTCGTTGTTGTCGTTACCTATTTGACTTTTGTCCCGGATGAAGATTATGTAGTTTTGGTCGGGCTCTTGGTTTTCCTAATACCACTCACGGTTTTATCATATGTTGTGGATTATGGAGGCACTAGTCTTGAGCTAGGGTTGTTGAAATGAGTTCTTGTTATGTTTCTATATAATCCTCAATAAATGTGAACTAAGACTTATTTGTCTTTATGTTTAAGAACTAGTCTTGCTATTGTTTCTAATGGTTTACTTATACTCATCATTTAGAATAATCAGAGTGATTCGTCCTGTGGTGGTTCTCGCTATGGTGTTGTTGATGGGAATCCTTATTGTTATGCCAGGTCAGCCTATTGAAGATTCTATGCTTTTTATTGTAATCATTGTAATAATAACACTTCCTATGCTAATTATATGCTTATGTATTAATTTCCGTGGTCTCTAATAAAATTTTCGCTATTGATGTTTTCCATAAGTCTTTGTGAACTCTTAGGTTTCTAATGTTTGTACTTTTCTCGAATTACTATAATAAAAATGATGGATATTAAGTGTAAATATCTATTGGAGTTTGTCAAAAATGAGGTTTATGAATAGTTTATTTAATCTCAAGATTTTGCTTTTGAATGAAGATTGTTATTAGAAAATCTGAAAAGATAACTGTTCCATTTATGACACGATTCTTCCTAAATTATACATAGGTAGCTAGGCTATGTATAATTGAGGACCAAATGATGTGATGATTGGCTCAGTAACAATGATATTTATTTTTTCTTTAAATTGTTTTAGGTGGTTCAGTCTTAATGGTTTAGGTACAACATTGAATACCATCTAATCATTTTCAAAAGAATTTAGTAAATTTTTGTTTATAATATGGTGATGAGTCATGAATTTCTAAGGAGATACCAGGGTATCCTTGGTATAAATTTAAAGTTCATGAGATAATTCTTACAGGGTGGTAATAATCTATCGTTCAGTCGGAAATGATGTTAACTAGATTTCTAAGGTGATATCAGTGTATTGTTACTTAACGATTACGAACAAGGAAAATGGAATAGAAGTTGAAAATAGACGTAGATTATGATTATTACGAAAATATTACAAGGTAGAGTTTTCATACGGTAGAAGGGTATTTGTTACACTTAGGTTACATCCATCGTACCTAAGGTAAATTACAAAAGAGAATACAACTATAGAGGGTTTGAACTATGGTTTATTCTTTACAACAGGAATTTCTCTTTTGTTTAAACATTAATGTCATCTTTTGACGTTGTTAAGGTTCTAAAGAGTTTCCATTCTCTTCCTCTGGTATTTTTGTCCTAACTGGTATTCTGGGTTGGGCACTGATTCTTGAAGTGTCCCATTTAACTTTTTGATCTAGAACTCCTTTGATATTGGTGATGGTAGGTTCAGTCACTCTTATTGTTCTCTTAAGGTGAGTTGGTCTACCTTCTATAAAACTTTCATGGTTATGCTTACAAGGTATGGCCGTCTTATTTTCTTTTATTGCTATAACGTTGCAAATCGGAGGAACTATGGTTACTTCAAGTATTACTGCAATGATACTGATTACTAATTTCTGGATATTCTTAGTACTTTGTTAGTCCCTTTAGTGAAAGAATATGGAGTTAATTATTTCATTGATGATAGACTGAATTGAATCCCTACTGTAATCTAATTTCAAGATATGTCTGGGTAGTATCATAGATAAATGATCAACTCTTGGTATAGGATTGCTAAGGAACAAACGGACTTATCTACTAAAGCTAAAGTTCAATAACCTTCTCTCTATTCTTCAAGTTCTCTTCCGAAAATTTGTCTTATAGAACTCTATGGTTTTAGCCTAGTTATGGTAGGTATAAGGAATCATAATAATCATAGGTATTATCAAGGTAAGTTTGAATATAATCACTAAAATCAACATGATATTAATAACTTGACTGATTGTTAAAAACAAACGATACAAGAGAGTAACAAACGGTGAGATTATTCATGAAGGTATGAGGAATTATTACATGCATGCATAGCATCATGATGGAAAGAATTTATTAACAACAGAGGGTTATAACAAAAGGAGATTGTTATTGATTAAAGGTCGATTACAAGTTTTGGGAGTTTTAGAATTATTAGAAAATACGTCATCACTAACCAAAAACTTTTTGGTTTAGTGGGTAGAATTTTCTGTTCAGGGGAAATGGGGTGAAGATACATCGTTTGAAACGTATTGTATCGAGAAATCTGGAGCATCAGGAAATAGAGAATTTGGAAATATCTGGTATTGAGGAATCTGAAGTATAAGGTAACGGAGAATTTGGCTCAACATTCTTCCACGGCATCTCTTGGTATGAACTTTGTCCAACTTCGAATGTTGCCTGACCACCAATCAAATCTTTATATGATTCAGTAGCTCTTCTGAGTTTTTGACGTAAAGGTGTGACTCCTCCTAAACTAACCAGTCAACCGGGTGCGGTCAATAGGTCAAACCAGGAGAGAGTGCAAAGATAACCGGTGAAGAATAGGATTTCCCCGGGTCGTTATGTCCCAGCGAGGCGTGCGAAGGTATTAAAACGACTTGTGATCGAGTGACTTTGAATGGAAAAAGGAATTTTTGTTTTTGATTAGTTTTAAAGTAAAAGATTAAAAACTATTTTAAGCGATAAAAACTAGATTAATAAAGCAAAACTACAAAACTTAAAACTAAATGATTAAAGCAAAGATAATAATAGCACTAGTAGCAAGTAAATAATATAAAGTTAACGATAAAAGACAACGGCTATAAATAATAAACTAGATTATACTAAGCAAGCAACTAAGAAATATGTGATAAAAATATATACTTGTTAAGCAAATTATCACGATCCTAAAATGTGATTTATTATTTCAATTAAGTTCTCTTATTGATGAATTAATATCTTTTACGAATAAATATTTTCTCGCAACGTTGGTTTATTTTGAAAACAACTTTTTCATAAAGAGATATCAATATCTAAATTAAAACCCAATTATTTTCACGGCTTTTGCCCGCTCAAACAACCAAAATTTTAATCTAAGTAACTTAAAAATTACTAATCAATATATTTTTTTAACTTTTATAAAACCATACTTAATTCACGTAATAATTTACTCAACAAGTATATAAAAAGTCTACTCACTAATCATGACTACTAAGTTAACAATAACAATAAATCCAACAATAATAAACATATTTCTAAACTAATATATATAAATTACTCGCACATAATAAAAAGTACACCACAAGCAACAAATAAAACAATAATAACTACTAAGCTAAACATGACAATAAATATAAACATACTAAAAATAAAAAGATAAAAGGATTAGAGATAACCGTATGAGACGAAAAATATAAAGATAACCAAATGAGACCCATTCCATCACAAGCTTCAAAACATCATCCATAAGCTCTGTCGTTAACCCAAAATGTAACTAAATTTATCCATATCTGGTATCACTGATCAATACTAACCTTTAGATAAAATAGATGTTTTAAAAACAAAATAAAAGGACTTAGCAAAAAAAAATTGATAATAAAGAAAGGAAGTGATTAAATAGAAATTTTGAAACTGACGCTAGACTAAAAAGATTTAAGCTTAAAAGAAATTTAGACTATGCCTATTAATTTTTTTTTTTTTTTTTTTTTGAACAAAGATTTCATTATCATACCTCACAAATGGAGGAAATTTAACATAACAAGTTACATCGAAAACATAACAAGTTAAGCCAAAACAAGACATACACCATAATAGCTGTGACACACTGAAGCAACACCATTCTGAGGTGGGGGGAATCACCAAAGTGAGCTTTTGGTAGACACAACCATTTAAAGGTGTAGCTTGACAAAAGTACACTAAGTACATAAAACATACAAAAAAGAAAAACTAAACATCCTAACAGGAGCTAGACCAAAACCTAACAGATCTAAAGTCAAATCCCAGTGCAGCAGCAAGCCGTCAATGACGGACCACAACAGCTCTAAGCAGAAGAGACCAGCTGGTAACGGATCTGAGCAGAAAACTGCGGTGGTAGCAGCGACAATAGCAGCAACAACGAAAATGGGAGATGGCAGATCTGCGATTAAGGCTTTATTGTGGAAAAGGAAAAGACAAAAGAAAGGTCCGGACGGCCGGCCTATACCGGCTGCTGGAAAAGTTGATTTGATTTGGCCGGATTTATTTTTGTAGTGAGAGGTAGGAGAAAAAGTTTAGTGAGAGAGAGAGGTAGTTTTAAAAATACTATGCCTATTAATTCAACACTAAATTGTCTTAAACATTAGAAATAAGGACCCAATGGCTGGAGTAAGACAAATCTATACAAAATAGTGATGGCTAATAAGAGTAGTTAAAGCACTGCAACAAATATTAAAGCTATTTAATGATTGATTGACTAAATTTATTTAAGCAAAGCATGACTAGTGACCATAAAACAAAGTAAAAGTAAACATTAAATGACAAAATCATGTAAACAAATCAAAGTTCAAACCAACTATAACTAATTTATACTAATCTAAAAAACTAAAACCTCAAAAAAATACGAACATAAGAAAGAAAGAAAATATGAGGCCTCCTTGACTTGATTAACAAATCTCTAACAAAGTTTAGCTACCACACTAGATCAAAAAGAAAAATGAACTGAGAAGAAATATATATATATATATATATATATATATATATATATATATATATATATATATATATATATATATATATATATATATATATATATATATATATATATATATATATATATATCGCCTCTGTGTTGATGTTCCCCTTTTAATATGTTGCCATTGTTTTCTTTTTGCCCAAGACAAAAATATGTGAAGAAAAAATTGGCCACGTTGCCATCTTTGTTTAATTTAAAAGAGTGAGATCACATGCTACTAACAAAATGAAAATATTATGGATGCGTGGAGGCTGCTTCCTTTTTTTCTTCTTTTTCTTTTGTTACTTCATTCACTGGCATCTAAAAGAAATTGCAAATTTCTTTATTGTTTGTTGATGAAACTTGGGCTAATTCACTTGTTGGGCCTCGTTGGGAGTTGTTAGTTGCAACATATAAATGGCTTGGCTGGGCTTAATATTCGGGCTTCAATAATCTTCTATAAATGCTCAAACATTGTCGAGTCGATCCGAAAATTGTCCGTTTTTGCTCTGTTTTCAATCACTTTGTACCTATAAGACATAAAACACAATCCAAGAATATTTGCAATATAATTTGATAAATTTGTGTGTTTTCAGTCGTTTTTATAGTCTAAATGGGTATAAAATGATGAGTGTTTGAGAACTCATCAATCCCCTACACTAAACTATTGCTAGTCCCTAGCAATCCAATCATATGAAGTAAACAAAATGCTTGATTTTCCAAAAACGGTATTATGGAACGGGATTCACACAAACTGGGGTGTCTCCAGGGAATAATAATCGTCATCCTCTTTTTTATACTTCCAACTAAGTTCAAAAACCCTTGGGCAAATATTTTCGTAAAAATGCTAACACTACTTATATTAATAATCTGTGTAAGTCGAGACTTAACTTTTTACTCCCGCAATTTATAAAGTTTAGGTGTGTGTGCTTATTTTCAAAAGTTTGACCACAAAAAATCGGAGCTCATTATGGTTGTCATTTATTTAAGCCCAATCCTAACTCACCGGGAACCTCAGAAATTTAAGAGTCAAAAAGAGCCTTTTCCATGTAGCGGCTTTCTTCTCGGCACATCCCAACCAGTTGGTTTAGGTGACCAGGCTTTTGACACCTCACAGAGAATAGTACCGGAATTGGCGAGATTTTGATTCAAAGATTTTTGATATTCCACGGCACATTAAAATCAAAACTTAAATAGATAACAACAAACGATCATTTAGAGATTAAGGATTCAAATGTGAGATCACTCCATGTTGCGACTTTCTTCTCAGCTTATCCTTTTAGCCGAAGCTTAGGAGGCTAGGTTTTTACACCCTTGAGAATAGTATCGGAGCTTTCGGGGACTTTGACTTCGACAATCTCTAAATTCCCGTTTAATCTTTACACAAAATCAACGAATACTAACTCAACTTTCTATTTAAATTTGAGAGCAAGCAACTTAATTTATTTATTCTAATTTATTCAACACATATTTTTCATTTCAATTTTCTCATTTTTTTTCTTCAATTTTTTTCTTTTCTTTTCATTTTTTTATCATCATTTTTTTCTTTTTTTTTTCTTCACTTTTTCTTTTCATAACAAACTCAAAATTTTGCATCATTCAGCAATTTTACATTACTTCATTTAGCAATATTATTCAATTTTTAGGGAAGTTGCTTGTTCCAAAATTTAAATAAAAATTTGAACTTGTACTCTATATTAACCTTGCATAAAAACTTGTTTACATTACGAAAACTTTTAATGGTCAAGAGTTTGAAAACAACACGTATTAAGATCCAATTAGGAGCTACTGGGAGAAAAAGCCACAGATTACTTATATAAGCTCTAAAGAGAACCAACTACTCTACGCTTAGCATTTTCATTTGCGCAATTCATTAAGAATTTAGTCTAAAAAGTTAAGGAAGCAGCCAGATCAACACTCTGGCAGAGTCAGTATTCCCCTTGTTCTAACCTAATCAAGACTAAACCACTTCTTTTATTTTATTTTTGTGTGCAAAGCACTTTTCTTTTTATCAAAAAAATTTAAAATTTAGCCAAAACGGGGGTACTAGGGCACTAACAGGTACAAAACATGTGACAAATTCGACAGAATTCCCCCCCCCCCCCCCACACTTAGAATTGAATATTGTCCTCAATATTCAAAGTCCCGGCTATTATGCCGACTCTTTGAACGGAAAAAGGCAATACTAATGTCTAAGTGTGAAACGGAAATCTGTTTTTCACAAAAAGGATTAAAAAGATATCCTTGAAATAAACGTTAGCAAAAGGATATGATATTGACCGGCTGGATTGAAAACAGGCGCGTCAATCATCACGATCAAAAGGGTACCTGCAAACATGAGCAAACAAAACATGGCAAACAACAGCAGAGGAAACTCCCCCACACTTAGTGTTAGAAATAAGAAAGAAGATAGATAGCATGGGTGAAAACCCATGTGATGCTAATGTTTTTGTTTACTGAGTCACTAGCTTGACTCAACCCCGAATTCATTGGTTCATGGGGAAGCAACATGTGGAAGAGACAATCTCCATCGGACTTACATTCAAGATATTTGGACAAACATTTGAAGCACGTGAAAGTTCCACACCGATGAAATAAGTACCCGGCTTAAAATAGTATAAACTATAAGCGGTGATGCCGGGGTAAAAAATAATGTCTTCATTCCCGAAGGAATGAAGAACAGGAGAAGTCACCCGGTAGGTAAAGAATGGAAGAAAGATCTTGATGACAATCAAGATAGAGTCATCATCATTAGAAAGAGAATTCATAATTGGTATATCATGAATCTCATCAGTAAAGCTCATATGATCTAGACATATAATGGGGGGGAGGGTTGGGATTTTGATATCAAGCAAATTCTCAAGGTTGAGAATATTTCCCTCCGGGACACAAAGATCACCTTTGTCTAGATCAAAGTAAAAGTTATCATACTCCAGTGGAGATATGATATGAGTGAGTTCATGGGAGAACTCCTCAAAAGGGAATGAATCATACACGGGGAGAGAAATTTGAGAATGAGAAGTGGTACTGCCACTAATCTTCTCTCCCATATGATCAAAAGTAAAGGCTTCAAACTCTGGAATAGGATCATCGTAGAAAATGTCACTATCCATAATGGGGATAGGAGATGAAATAGGTTTCTCTTTGAAAGCCTCGATTTTAGAAATGAGGAGATCGACATTCAATAATGTTGCACGAAGTGCTTCATCCTTGATTTCAGTGTCAATCTCATCATTCTCTTCTTCTAAGCTAACTAGCTTAGAAGGTAATTCTGCCACATAAATGATGTCTCCACAAGACAACGAATCATCATAAGTAGAATCGGAGAACATCTCATCATGATTAGTTGGGAAGATAAGAGGAGGAGGGATATCACACATATGATCAAAAGTTCCCTGTGACTCTTCTGGGATTGGGACAAGATTCTCAGCACTAGACTTTATGAATTCATCCGATTCATTTTTAGGAACAGTGCTAAGATGCTCATCCCCCAGGATCAGAGAGTGAGTGTGAACTTCGGGTGCGATAACAATGGATTGAGATGGAATCTCAAGTGATGGTGTCTCATCTGATGAATCTTTATAGAATTGAAGAATATCTAGCGTATCTTCATCATCAATGTCATCAGGAATGAAACGGAATCGAGAGCTAGATCTGGCTGCTTTTTCTTTTTCAATTGATTCCCTAATAGATCTTTCATAGTCATCTTGGGAATTGATTTTAGCAGCCTGTTCTTCGGCTAACAATTCTTCCATCGATTTTTGTTTTGGATTATCTGGGGTATGTGTAATTCCTTTCAAGTCTTTTACTAAATCCAAAAGATCAAGGAGAAGACTTTGAGGAATTGGCTGAGGTGGAGGTTCGTCATAATACGATGTGTCAAAATTGTTACAAGGAAATGGATTCCTTGTTTGACAATCGGAACTGAAGTTTGGACCTCCACAGTAATCACAATAGTAAAACTAATGTGGCTGTGGGTTGTATGTGCTAGAGTCATAATTGTTATCAGGAAACTGCTCATAGACAAGCGTGTTTCCCGATTGACAATCAGAACTGTAGTGTGAACCACCACAGTACTCACAACAGTAAAACTGCTGAGTATCATGGTGTGGTAGATGATGGAATAAATCAGTCGTGTCATGGTAGGAATAGGGATCTTGGTTATAGACAGACCCGTTTCCTGACTCTACTATGTCACAACTGGGGCAATTACCACCATTATGAGGATTACCACACCATTGACAAATCAGAAGGTGTAGATGAGACATAGAAAGAATTAAAAGGTTTGGGAGGGTAAGGAATGAAGAATCAAAAGGGTATGAGGGTAAAGATGAATATTTTTTGATTTTTGGAAAGACATTTTATATACAAATAAGAAAGAAATTTTTTTTTTGGTTTTTTTTTTGTGTTCGTTGAAAACTGATTTAAAATGTTTTCGGGAACATTTTTGTTTTTATAAAAGGAAAATATGAACAAAGGTGGTAAATATACAATGGGTGTATATCCAGATTCACTAATCTGTAAAACCGTTTAGAATACACGCACGACCTCCCCGACAGCGGCGCCAAAATTTGACTCCTCCTAAACTAACCAGTCAACCGGGTGCGGTCAATAGGTCAAACCAGGAGAGAGTGCAAAGATAACCGGTGAAGAATAGGGTTTCCCCGGGTCGTTATGTCCCAGCGAGGCGTGCGAAGGTATTAAAACGACTTGTGATCGAGTGACTTTGAATGGAAAAAGGAATTTTTGTTTTTGATTAGTTTTAAAGTAAAAGATTAAAAACTATTTTAAGCGATAAAAACTAGATTAATAAAGCAAAACTACAAAACTTAAAACTAAATGATTAAAGAAAAGATAATAATAGCACTAGTAGCAAGTAAATAATATAAAGTTAACGATAAAAGACAACGGCTATAAATAATAAACTAGATTATACTAAGCAAGCAACTAAGAAATATGTGATAAAAAAATATACTTGTTAAGCAAATTATTACGATCCTAAAATGTGATGTATTATTTCAATTAAGTTCTCTTATTGATGAATTAATATCTTTTACAAATAAATATTTTCTCACAACGTTGGTTTATTTTGAAAACAACTTTTTCATAAAGAGATATCAATATCTAAATTAAAACCCAATTATTTTCACAGCTTTTGCCCGCTCAAACAACCAAAATTTTAATCTAAGTAACTTAAAAATTACTAATCAATATATTTTTTTAACTTTTATAAAATCATACTTAATTCACATAATAATTTACTCAACAAGTATATAAAAAGTCTACTCACTAATCATGACTACTAAGTTAACAATAACAATAAATCCAACAATAATAAACATATTTCTAAACTAACATATATAAATTACTCGCACATAATAAAAAGTACACCACAAGCAATAAATAAAGCAATAATAACTACTAAGCTAAACATGACAATAAATATAAACGTACTAAAAATAAAAAGATAAAAGGATTAGAGATAACCGTATGAGACGAAAAATATAAAGATGACCAAATGAGACCCATTCCATCACAAGCTTCAAAACATCATCCATAAGCTCCGTCGTTAACCCAAAATGTAACTAAATTTATCCATATTTAGTATCACTGATCAATACTAACCTTTAGATAAAATAGATGTTTTAAAAACAAAATAAAAGGACTTAGCAAAAAAAAAAAAATTGATAATAAAGAAAGGAAGTGATTAAATAGAAATTTTGAAACTGACGCTAGACTAAAACGATTTAAGCTTAAAAGAAATTTAGACTATGCCTATTAATTCAACACTAAATTGTCTTAAACATTAGAAATAAGGACCCAATGGTTGGAGTAAGACAAATCTATACAAAATAGTGATGGCTAATAAGAGTAGTTAAAGCACTGCAACAAATATTAAAGCTATTTAACGATTGATTGACTAAATTTATTTAAGCAAAGCATGACTAGTGACCATAAAACAAAGTAAAAGTAAACATTAAATGACAAAATCATGTAAACAAATCAAAGTTCAAACCAACTATAACTAATTTATACTAATCTAAAAAACTAAAACCTCAAAAAAATACGAACATAAGAAAGAAAGAAAATATGAGGCCTCCTTGACTTGATTAACAAATCTCTAACAAAGTTTAGCTACCACACTAGATCAAAAAGAAAAATGAACTGAGAAGAAAAAAAATATATATATATCTCTCGCCTCTGTGTTGATGTTCCCCTTTTAATATGTTGCCATAGTTTTCTTTTTGCCCAAGACAAAAATATGTGAAGGAAAAATTAGCCACGTTGCCATCTTTGTTTAATTTAAAAGAGTGAGATCACATGCTACTAAGAAAATGAAAATATTATGGATGAGTAGAGGTTGCTTCCCTTTTTTTTTTCTTTTTCTTTTGTTACTTCATTCACTGGCGTCTAAAAGAAATTACAAATTTCTTTATTGTTTGTTGATGAAACTTGGGCTAATTCACTTGTTGGGCCTCTTTGGGAGTTGTTAGTTGCAACATATAAATGGCTTGGCTGGGCTTAATCTTCGGGCTTCAATAATCTTCTATAAATGCTCAAACATTGTCGAGTCGATCCGAAAATTGTCCGTTTTTGCTCTGTTTTCAATCACTTTGTACCTATAAGACATAAAACACAATCCAAGAATATTTGCAATATAATTTGATAAATTTGTGTGTTTTCAGTTGTTTTTATAGTCTAAATGGGTATAAAATGATGAGTGTTTGAGAACTCATCAAGGTGAAGAAAAAAAAATAGGTGACGATGGAAGTGATCTCTGAGTGAGTTCTATATTATACTGAGGTTGTGATATTTGTACGTAAGGGTCTTCAGTGTCTGGAGAATTTTGATTAATAGGTGATGTACCAGTATTACGGAGAGTAGTTTTAACATTCACGGGAGTTTTAGGAGACATGTTATTGTAGTAACCGAGAATAGTATTTTATGAGGATTTTGTATGTTAAAGATGTAACAATACATATGAAATAAAAATTGTATAAGAGTAACTATTAAGCATGTAAAATAATCTTAACAAATAAGGTATTGAGTACGGCAGTCTGCAGACATGGAGGGCATAAAATGGGATGGTGTAAAATCATTTATTGTAAAAGTGTAGTTATAGTTTAATGTTTGAAAACATTTAGTTCTCTATAACTTTATCTCTGATACCAATCTGTAACACCCCCAAATTTAAGTTTGTAATAGCGGAAAAGTAATTTGGGTGTTACGGGGAGAATCGAAGTTATAATCTCATAAAACGGCTTAAAAGAAGCGTTTTGAAAGTTATTTGCCATTCAAATAATATTTTTGATAAAAAGATGAACCATTTGATTTAGAATCTTATTAAAAGATATAAATGCTTTAAAGAATAACATATTTGATTTTTACACCATTTTAATTTATCAGAGTAATAAATGTCCGCTCCGTGTCTTGTCTTGCTCCGTTAAATTACCTGAGATACACATGCTTAAAAGTGTCAACACAAAGGTTGGTGAGTTCATAGAGTTTTATGGAAAATCATTTATTTTAATAGATTTCAAGAATCTTTAGTAATAATAGTAATAAATACAAACAGTGATAGAACAAGTATTGAGTGATGTTGATTTTAATCACAGATAATTCATATAGATATTCAATCAAATTCAAATAAGGGATCAATAATCCTAACACGAGATGGAAACTGATGATGCTAATTTAATGAGATATATAATTCAAGTCTGGTCAAATACCTATACAGCTGTATCTAAATACATGTTGAAAACATACATTTTTTTATGGATATTGCCCCAAGCCTCATGACACGCAAAACGTTAACAAAAGAGGTGATTATCAAGTCAATGATAATATTGCCCTCTTGTAATAGGTGATTTGCCAATTCCTATTTTTACTCAAATATAGTGTATCACGACTAATACGACCAACCATATGCATAATGGCATTCCGTCAAGTATTAGTGGGATAGGAGGTCAATCCTTAACATGTTTCGAAGCTGTTCACTATATTCGCGCTCACATACAAGTGATTAATGGCTCATGATTGAGGGACTTTATGGCGATAAAGGTAACTTAGGCAATATCAAGGTAATGATGTAACTAGAGTATTGATGCTCTTCCTAGCAATTATTTCTGTTGAAACATAGAAATATCATATAGAGATAATGGAAACATTCAGGATGTTATAGTATAGTCAAGCATCATGCCACAATAATCAATTTGGAAACATTATCATCTGAGTATCAGTATTTCAGTAAAGTATTTCGCCAGTAACATATATATATCACATCTTAAGTCATAAACTTCATCAGGTAACTATTAATAAGGAAATTGATTTGAATCATGTAATTTATTCATATACATATAAAGTTATCAAAGTATATGTAAGCATGTATCTCCCCCAATGAGTTAAAAACAAGTATTAGAAATGGGGCTATGACTCACCTTGATTGATACGAGAATGATGAAAAGTAAAGTCGAATGAGATTATGAGAATGATTATAAAAACGTCTTTAATACGGAACCTGATAAATAAATTTATCTGAGAATCTAACCAAATACTATTTGGTAAATGAATAACGATTAATCGTTATGATGAAAAGATGATATACGAATGAAATTCTTATGTTTATAATAATATGACGAGATATGTTATTATTTATAAAGTTTTCTCTTCTTAACCATGATGATAATAGTACGTAAAGATAATTAGTTAAAATATCGTTATATATATTATTAACGTAAAAATAAAATGTAATGAAAATGCATATGACGTGATGGGGTGACGTAAAATAGAAAATAAAATAAGAATGCCAAATATAATATGTGGGTCCTTGTCCTTTTCCAGTTTTTACACTTTTTATACTAACGGCGTTAGCGTTACACCGTTAGTCCTTTTTACACAATAATTTTCATTTATAGTCCACTACATGTCCAATATTACAATCTGAGCTTGGAATATTATATAATATCAAGTTTTATCCTAAACTTTCTGTTTTGACAGTTTCAGTCCAAGTTTTTAAGGTTTGGCAGTTTTAGTCCTTCTAGGCGTTGTCGCGTTTCATTTTTAGTCCAAACTTTCAAAAATTATGGGAAAATTTATATTAAATTTTCTGGAGCTTATTGAAGCTTATTAAAACATATTTCAACTGCTTATTTGCAAAAATAGCTTATTTTTCAATAAATGGGCTTTAACGAGCTAAATTAAAGGCCCGTTAACGTTTAACGATCCGTGAGCGTTGAGACAAGTTGGGCTTATCCCTAGGCTCATTTTTAATGTTATAAAATCATATCAAAAGAGCTTTTTGGTCCAGCTTATACGGAGTGCTTATTTTCAGCTTATTGGGCTTTTCAGTCCATTAAGCTTTTATAACTTGTTTTTGAAAATGGATTTAATCACTTTACTTTGGCCAATTTAAAGGGTCTAAACGAGCTTATCATTACAAAGTGTAAACTTGAAACTTTTAGTTTGTAGCAAGAAGAAACAGGTTGTGTAAAAATAATGGATTGTTGTTAAGTCGGATTTTGTTTTATGGGGTCATTTTAGTCGTGATTTGGAGCAGTTTTCTGGGTAAAAAGACTTAGAAAAATTCTAAGTTTTTCAGTTTCATCTCCTTTGGGTCGATTCACTTGGGCAATTTTTAAGGGTCGTGTAATACTCCGTAAAATCCCAGGTCATTTATTAATGCTAAATTTTGACACTATTCTAAACTAAGCCATTTTTGCGGGCTAATTTGAAATATTTATATGAGGCACCGTTTGTTTGACACCCAATTATTTTAGTCACCGTTTGTTTGTCACCCGATTATGTTGTCATCTGATATCACCCGATTGTCACTCTTGGATGTCACCCAATGAGGTTAACACCGGTAACTCCCACTTGCGACCCGATACATTGTTAAGATACCGATATATATATATATATATATATATATATATATATATATATATATATATATATATATATATATATATATAACTATGTATATATATTAATTACTACCAAACTATTATCACTACGTATATATATGAGTATATATACTTAGGAATGACACCGTTTATATTTATGAGGATCACACGAATTGACACCGAAACTGAAGTTACGAAAGCACTAGTCGCCGACACCCTATCTTTTGTGATGGGCCATATATCACCCCCAAGCCCAAGTTTCTTTTTCTTTCTCTGATTGCTACTGGGCCGAGCACAACCACAAGCCCACCCAATTTTCTTTTCAAATTGTATTTCGTTTGGGCCTTGGATTCTCAAGCCCAAATGGCTGTTTCCTTTCCTTTGCGCTGCATGCTACTCACGTGAATAAGATGGTGCACAACATGAATAATACACACGTTTTATTTTCTTTGGTTCCCTACTCACACGACACAAACATGCAACCTCCCATTGACTTTGTATCATGCGACATTGAGCCACCATTTGTAGCCGTCAAACCATTGGGCAATCGCAATATTCACCTAGTGATTCCAATCGACTAATGACCAAAGGGTCGAGTGTTTCATATCCTCCCAACATGCATATACCACATGTGCTCTAATCTTATTGTTTATTACTCTACTCACCTAAGCTAGGCTTAAACTAATCAAAGTAAACCAGTGTTGCTTCCTTATTACCACAACTCGATTTGACAACACCCTTGGAAACTAGACAACAATGTCGAGAGTGAAATGACCACACGGAGTATGTAGTAACACATGGAGACATTCGAACCACCATTGCTATACTATATAAACCACATTTAATGCATTTAAATCTCACACTTTTAAACTTCACCAAGAGCTCAAATCACAAAACTCTCTACTTTTTTTCTTGGTTACTATCGAAGGGTACTAAGCACACACGAGTATGAATTGGAGCAAGAATACTAGTTGGGTAATTATTTTGGATCAAGGGTCACTATACGAAGAGAGTACCACGTTTGCTCGTTTACTTGTCTCGTATCACACGAACTCTTCACCATCATCTTTGGTGTTGTAAGTTATCACCTCCCTATTCAATTCTTACATCACTCATTTCCTTTTTTTACGCATTGCATGCATGTCACCCGTTGTATAACACTTAGACTCTAACACACACGTAACACCAACACCTCGACACCCTTAGGAAAGGGCTCATTTCTTCATTATTATACGAACAATGTATATATATTATTCGACACTCTAATTTTTTCGACTCACGCTTAACTAAACTAACGTTACATGCAAAACATACTTGACCAGATACTACGAAAAACTAAGCCTAAATCAAATCTATGTCGAGCACCCCCGTTTTCAACTAAAATGTCGTTTGGGCCTTATATGGGCTAACGAGCCCAAATATTTTCAATAGGGAAGTTCGGTTTGGAAACTGATGAGATTTTAAGATATTATCGAGACTTTACAAGTCGATTTAGAAAAGGTTCTACGGGATTTGAATGTATTTTCATATTACAAAAAGTTGTCTTTTTCAAAACTTAAATAAGGACTATTTTTTCAAAGTCTCACGTTAAGGGACTAAAACTGTCAAAATCACAAAACTTTCGGACTAATTATGACACTATCGATTTCTAATAGAAATGGAGGGTAAAAACTGTAAATCTTAAAAGTTTGAGAAACAAAGTGTAAAAGTACTAAAAGAACTAAAAAGTAATTATTTTTTACCAAGGGGTGAAAAGTGTAACTTTATTAAAGTCAAGGGTAAATTTTGACAAAAGGATACTTTACTACTTTACACATTTTAACTTTTTATATAAATACGTATATGGTAACTTTTAAAATAAATAGATATTTTTACTAAAAATATTTAATTATAAATATTTTTGTTAAACGATATTATTTTCACAAATAAATCAATATTTAATAGACACCGTTTCAAAACAACGTTACAAATAACTACGTAAAGTTATTTTGGAATATGTTAAGACAACCGAATGGATATCACCGTACATGAGACATATCACATGTCATTTACGAATCAAATCTAAGACACCGATGACAATATATATATATATAGGTCGCAAGTCGGAGGAATTTCATTGCTAGTCGTAGCAGTACACCATCACTTTTGAGCACCGTTGTGATTCACACACACACACCTGTCAGGTGAGTTCATGGTCTCACATTTTTAATTGTTTTTAAACCCCGTAGGGAGATATATGCTATAAATCGAACACAAGTATTTTTTGTATGCTGTTATCACCTAATATTGCCTAAGTTGACACCCGTGCTACAAGTCCCTCATATCACGAACCTTAATCACTTGCGAGTGAGCGCGAATATAGTTAGTAGATCTATCGGAACGGCAGCCCACCTCTGTCAAAGTGATCATTTGGCAGGAGGTGTGCTATATTCGAGGAACCACGGAAATTTGGCACATTTCCTGTCACCGAGTGCCCTTGTCGTCTACATCCTCTGTGGTGTAGGTGATTATTATTATCTTTATGATATGTCGAATCGATGTTAAGGCTTGCGTTTCGTGAGGCTTAGGAGTAATATTTCACCAGTTTAGTCAAGACCTGTCTATCTTGGCTTGTTTATTTCAAATGTTTGACTTGTGTTCACACTATTACTATTTAAACTACTATGGATTCACTCAACCTTTGTGTTGACTTTTTAAGCATGTTTATCTCAGGAAATTAGCAAGCATGGCGGCACGGAGCTGGCAAAAGGGCACACAGGACCTCCCTTGTTATTTCAATAATCATATCATTCTTTTCAAACTCATCACTTCTTTTGCGAAACAATTAACATTTTGGAAAAATGTTTGTAACTCTGACTATTTGAGTTTTCATGGAATGATATTGACTATCGTTTGAATTGTTTTCTATGAATATGACTGTGTACTAAACTGTAATGACCCCGATTAGACTTCCGCTGCTTATCAAATTTTCGGGGTGTTATAGATTGGCATCAGAGCCATGGTTATAGAGAACCAAATGATTTTTCAAAACATTGGACTATAACCTCACCGGATTTCTAAACAAACTATTTATCACCAAAGTGCCCTCCGTGCCAGCGCTTGCCAATGTCATGTTTTAAGGTTTGATTTTAGCCCCCATTGTATTTAGTTCACTACGACACTATAATCACTGTGCATGTAGCATTATGTAGACTAAATGACTTATATTACTGCTATTTTGGGATATTACAGTACCATATCGCCCCCGGTTATTATTTTGTCCGACAGTGACGACGTCATGCTGGCATCATCCACCTATCCCACCATTGACCTATCTGACTATGACACCCGAGACACCCATGATTCTGACCATGACACCCAACCTGTATCACCTGCCATACCATCTCCTGTTCCATCTGGAGACCCATCTGCTGATACTGAGCCCTTCGAGGAGGGTGAGGTTGCTTCTACACCCATTGATTCTTTTGCTATTCAGCCTCTTTTTCGTCCTGTCTGTGGACCTATGACACAGGGGCAGTACCTATATGATCAGTTCCTGACGTCTCAATAGTTTCTTGCGGCTGATGACCGTCCTACACCACCTGCTAGTCACCACACCGGTTCAGATGCTGATGATGAGTCTTCTGACTCCGATACTTCTGACACTGATGCTTCTATCCCACCACCATCCCCGCCTGCACCGATTCGTCGGCGCAAGCGAGTAAGGATTCTTGAGCCCTATGAGCCTGAGCCTTTCAGAGAGTTGTTTCGATATCATGAGGGAGACTTTACCCACAAATTCACGGCTCGGAAATGAGTCTGTATTTTGCCTGCTTCTACTGTTACACCACCTGTACCTACATCTGTACCATCACCCACATCTGTACTACCACCTGTTTCTATGCGAGAGCTGACACCTGTGGCATCACCAGCACCTTCACCATCACCCGTATCACCCCCACCTGAGCCACATCCTTACATGCTACCTACTTACACCGCACCCCACACTTCTGAGATTTTGCCACCCATGCCACCACCTACAGTTTTCTACTCTCAGACTACTACCGTACCGATACCATCACCTACTTCATCACTTGTTCCATCACCATCACCTGTTCCTACCGAGACCCCCACCTCACCCGGCATTCATAGATTGGTTGATGCCCGCCGATGGTCGTTCTTGTTGGATTGCATCCGTAGATGGAGGTTTGTTGAGGGATCACCTAGGGCTACTGAGCTTGGAGATGGCTCTTCAGCGATGTTACCGGTCACTGGAGAGACGATACACCGTACTATCCCTCTTTTGGCTCCTAGGTTAGTTAGACATGAGGATCGTCTTGATGAGCTGTTGGGCGTTATTGAGGAGATATCCTTGGAGAGGATTGAGGGTATGCAGGAGGATATCGAGAGCCTCGTGGTACATAGGACATCTTTAGAGATGGTATTTGAGATGATAAGGGACAGAGATCGAGGAGGCACAGGCTACCATCACTGAGTTTGGTCATCGACTAGATGTTCAGAGGCATGAGATTGAGGATTTGAGAACGATAGCGATCATCACGCAGGAGATGCTGGAGCATCAGACACAGGAGCTAGCCGCATCTAGTGCTACCATCCACACACTTTCAGCCACTATTGAGGAGATTCAGGCCCGTGAGAGATCCAGAGATTTAGAGATGATGGAGATGATCAGGATCATCAGAGAGCTGGAGAGGAGATCAGGAGGCGCACCTGGACCTTCATAGATCTATGACATATCATTACATTCATAGACATCTTAACTTGCCACCTGTGGCATTAATAATGTTGTATCTTATTGTTTTGTAACAATGAATTCAAAGTTATTAAAACTTTATGTTGGTTATGATTGTACTGTATTGATATTGATTTATGATGTTCTAGTTGTCTGATCTTTTATTATGCTCCCATATTGAGATTCATTATAATTTCCATGTGTGTTGTTACATGTCGTGATGATTATTTATGAATAATATGGTTTATGTTGATGTATGTATTCATGGTGTGGTTGTGATATGTACTTTGTGATGATCTCGACTATTATGAGCTTGGTTGCATTATTTCTCTTATTATTGATCGATGTTTGGGATTCTTACTTATACACTTGCGATTTTATAGAATTATGGCCCCTAGGAAAACCGCTACTGCTACCTCGTCACCCGCTATGACCCAGGCTGCTATCAGAAAGTTGGTTGCCGACAGTGTTGCTGCAGCTTTGGAAGAGCAGGCTGCCGCAATGGCACGAACTAGTAGCAATAACCGAGCCACTGCAGAAAGCGAGTACGCTGCGACTCGGAAGTGTACCTATAAGGACTTCATAGCTTGTAAACCATCTCACTTCAAAGGGACTGAAGGAGTGACAGAGCTTGCTCGATGGTTTGAGCGAACTGAGACTGTGTTTGCGAGGAGCGGTTGTGCCGCTGAAAGCAGAGTCTCGTTTGCTACTGGAACATTGTTGGAAGATGCATTGTCTTGGTGGAACACAACTGCTCAAAAGATAGGTGTGGAGGAGGCCTATTAGATCACCTGGGCTGACTTTACGGAGAAGATGTTGAAGAAATTCTGCCCTAGAGGAGAGATCAAGAAGTTATAAGATGAGTTTCACACATTGGTTGTGAAAGGAAATGATCTCAGGGCTTATGATAGGAGATTTCAGGAGCTTGCCACACTTTGCCCTGCAAAGGTTCCCGATTTGGAAAAGTTGTTGGAGAGGTACATTGAGGGATTACCCAGGAGCATTGAGGGAAACGTCACCTCGTCAAAGCCTCAATCTTTGGAAGAAGCAATGACTATTGCCCAAAGACTGCTAGACCGGGAGATTAAGCGTAACTCTGCTCAGGGAAACAACGATCACAAGAGGAAGTTTGATGATCGAAGGACAAACAACAACAACAACAACAACAACAACAACAACAACAACAACAACAACAATCGTAACTCCAACCGTAACTACCACCATGACAGAAACACCCACCACAATCAACATAACCGATGACAGGAAGCTGTCAGAGCTTATGCCGCCGCACTAGTTAAGGATGTTAGGTATGTTGGACCTCTTCCATTTTGCGACAAGTGTAAGATGCATCACACTAGACCCTGCTATGCTAAGTGTGGGAAATGTTCAAGGACTGGACATAAAACACAAGATTGCAAGGCTACAGGAGCTAACTTGCAACCCGTGGCTGTAGTATGCCATGCTTGTGGAGAGAAAGGACACTACAGGCGTCAGTGCCCAAATAAGGACAACAATGCACGTGGGAGAGCATACGTGCTGGGAGATGGAAATGTCCAGCAAGATCCGAACGTAGTCACGGGTACGTTCTTTCTAAACAACCATCTCGTTAAAGTTTTATTTGATTCCGGAGCCGATCAAAGTTTTGTATCTATTTCTCTTGCACCCCTACTTAATATTACACCGACCAAACTAGACACCACGTATGAGATTGAACTAGCCGATGGAAAGCTAGTGAGCACTAACACTATACTCCGAGGTTGCACCCTACGCCTACTAGACACCCCATTTGTCATTGACCTTATGCCTATTAGACTTGGTAGTTTCGACGTCGTTGTAGGAATGGATTGGCTATCCAAGAACCATGCTAAAATCATTTGTGACGAAAAGGTCGTTCACTTTCCCCTGAATGACGAAACCCTGATTGTTCGCGGAGAGCGAAGTAAAACACGCCTGAGCATCGTTTCTTGCGTCAAAGTTGTGAAGTACATCAAACGAGGATGTCAAGTCTTTTTGGCTCAAGTCACCGAGAAGAAGTCGGAAGAAAAGCGACTCGAGGATGTGCCAGTAGTCAGGAACTTTCCAGAAGTTTTTCCTGAGGACTTGCCTGGCCTTCCGCCGACTCGTCAAGTGGAATTTCAAATTGACTTGATGCCAGGAGCAACACCCGTAGCACGAGCACCCTATAGGCTAGCACCGTCAGAAATGAAGGAGTTATCTGGGCAATTGCAGGAATTGTCAGATAAAGGATTTATTCGCCCAAGTTCGTCACCGTGGGGAGCCCCAGTGTTGTTTGTAAAGAAGAAGGATGGAACCTTCAGGATGTGTATCGATTATCGTGAGTTGAACAAACTTACGGTAAAGAATCGATATCCGTTGCCAAGGATTGACGATTTGTTTGATCAACTGCAAGGATCGAGTTCTACTCGAAGATTGATTTGAGATCGGTTTATCACCAACTGAGAGTTAGGGAAGAAGATATCCCTAAGACGGCTTTCAGGACAAGATACGGTCACTACGAATTCCAAGTAATGCCATTCGGTCTAACAAATGCACCCGCTGTATTTATGGACTTAATGAACCGAGTGTGCAAACCCTATTTGGATAAGTTTGTGATTGTATTCATCGATGATATCCTTATCTATTCACGTAGTAAGGAAGAGCACGCAGAACACCTAAAGGCTATACTAACACTGCTCAGAGAAGAGAAATTATACGCCAAATTTTCTGATGACGTATAGTCTATAGTTGGGCCACGGGCCCAAATGATAGACATTACTAAGCCCAAAACCACCACGAGTGGGCTATCATGACAAATGACTTGGGCCATAATACTAATGACTTGGACTCACGAAGTCCAAAGCCCAACCAAACTACCCGGTTATAGGATAAGGATCTCCTATTAACAGAATAGATATCCTTACCCCGGATGAGCACCACGTGTGCGAAGAGTAAGGAACAAGAAACCTACACGGTTTCTGGGCCCCTATATATAGAATGATATATTCTCATTAAAGGTACGATTTACACGATCCCTAACTCTTCAACTAAACCCTAAACCGATTACTTACTCTCACGCCAGAGTCTAATCGTGGGAGACAATCCCACGATAAGTCTAACGGTGTTGTTTGCTTTCTTAGTGCGCAGGTTTCATAAGCACTAAAGTTCTAATTGGTACGAGAGCAGGAGTCCAAACAAGGTAAGCCCAACTTTTGTATCAACAAGTGGCGCCATCCGTGGGACCCTACACTAAGAACTCAAGACCAGAATGCCGAAAAACAAGAACTTAGGCCAGCGGACTCCGCAGCCGGAGAAAACACGTGATGATTCACATAGGAAGAAGCATCAAGATTCGACTCCAAGGTCAACCTCTGGAACAACCGGTACGCCTAGTCATCGCGAATCGAATGTAACTCCAATCCCTACCACGGTAGAATTGCCTTTGGGGACAACCCGAACCACTACCGTAGTCCCAAGCACTGAGGACATTCAGTGCACTCTCTTTACCACTCCCCACCAAGTGGCATCTATAGTGGACAACAATGTGCCACCAGGAGCACCTAATAGAGAGAGGGAACCCCATGCGGAGACGGACATCCTCACAGTAGAAGAGGATGCACCTGAGGTGACATTAAACGATTTCGTGTCCCAACATTATGAGACTTTAACTAGTCTCATGCAAGAGGAGGCAAGAAGAAGCTCAAGTCGCGACCTGCAAAACCGGCTGGACTTTAGCCAAGAAAAATCTCCACCGCGCCACTATGAGCGCAGAAACAATGAGAGGCGCACCAATGTCCATGCTAGGCTTGGTAGCCTTGGTACAACATCTAACTCTCAATACTCGGAGGATTACGAAGACAATGTGCGGCACACCAATGTCCACGCTAGGCTCGGTAGCCGCAGAATACAAGATAGACTCGGACGACAACGTTCACCGAGCGTAAGCGTCTCAAGGTCAGGAAGCAGAAGAATCCAAGATAGGCTTGGGAAACACCACTCCCCAAGTACAAGCCCTTCAAACTCGGACTCCGAGGAAAAACGGCGAAAGCGCCGCAGAAGGAACAACTCCTCTTCTAGCAGCTCCTCGGACAACGAGGATAGAGAGACGGGACATTGGAAATCTAAAAACCGACGTCGGTACGAGGAGGATGAAGATATTTCCCTTCCTTGGCGTCGCCAAAAGGTTGATGCGTTCACGCGACGCATAAGCGATTTCTCAGATGACAAGAGAAGGCGCATGCCTACTAATGTTAAAACATATGATGGAACAGGTGATTCTGATGATCACCTAAAAATTTTCGAGTCAGCGGCTGCTATCGAAAATTGGCCATAACCTGTGTGGTGCCATATGTTCAACTCTACCTTAGTAGGGAATGCACGAACATGGTTCAGCAAGCTTCCACGATGAAGCATAAATGGGTTTGAAGAGTTGCAGAAGGCATTCCACCTAAATTTCACGCAACGAAAGAAGTGCGCAAAGAACCCTGTGGAACTAGCCAGAGTGAAACAGCGCCAAGGGGAATCCACAAGCGCTTATATGGAGCGCTTCAAGGATGAATGCATGCAAGTCAAGGCATGCCCCGAGGTACTAAAAATCTCAGGGTTCATGAACGGGATCAATAACCCAGAGCTGATACAGAAGCTAAACGATAAAGTACCCCAAAGCTTTGATGAGCTAACAAAGCGCACCAGATCCTTCATCCAAGGGGAAGCAGCGGCGACAGACAGCAAAAAAGGTTACTCAACCTTTAAACCACAAGAACAGTCTAGGAGACAATCCAATGACCAAAGTAGCAACCACAACAGGAATTATCGCAACCGAGGTAGTGGAAGGGATAACGACAAATACGTTCCACTCACAAAAACCCCTAAAGAAATATGTTCAACTCTACCTTAGTAGGGAATGCACGAACATGGTTCAGCAAGCTTCCACGATGAAGCATAAATGGGTTTGAAGAGTTGCAGAAGGCATTTCGCCTAAATTTCACGCAACGAAAGAAGTGCGCAAAGAACCCTGTGGAACTAGCCAGAGTGAAACAGCGCCAAGGGGAATCCACAAGCGCTTATATGGAGCGCTTCAAGGATGAATGCATGCAAGTCAAGGCATGCCCCGAGGTACTAAAAATCTCAGGGTTCATGAACGGGATCAATAACCCAGAGCTGATACGGAAGCTAAACGATAAAGTACCCCAAAGCTTTGATGAGCTAACAAAGTGCACCAGATCCTTCATCCAAGGGGAAGCAGCGGCGGCAGACAGCAAAAAAGGTTACTCAACCTTTAAACCACAAGAACAGTCTAGGAGACAATCCAATGACCAAAGTGGCAACTACAACAGGAATTATCGCAACCGAGGTAGTGGAAGGGATAACGACAAATACGTTCCACTCATAAAAACCCCTAAAGAAATATTCGCGACAGAAGGAGCAAATTTTCCAAAACCCCCACCTATGAGCACTCCAGAAGGGAAGCGCATAGGAGGAGGATACTGCGAATACCATGGGCAGAAGGGTCACACCACTAACGAGTGCGTCCAACTACGTCAGCTAATTGATAAATTAGTGAGAGAAGGAAAGATGGACCACCTCGTTAAAAACATCAAAGAAGGGAAAGATAGACAAAAGAATGGGGCCAAAAAGGAGATACCAAAAAATAAGGCTGACACAATATACATGATACAATCATGGCAGCGAAATACGAAACAAAAAGTCAGCCAAAGATTTTCCAAGGGAAACCAAATCTCTTTCCCCACTCTCACTGCGGACAACGCAGTGGTAGAACCACTCACCATCGAGATACAAGCGGGGGGTCACGATATCCACCGCATGTACGTTGACGGAGGAGCGTCTGCGGATATCATGTACGAACACTGCTTCAAGAGGCTAAAACCTGAGATACAAAACCAGTTAATTCCGGCCACGACGTCGCTGGCTGGATTCACAGGTGAAAAGATTTGGCCCATGGGACAATTACGCATACTTGTGGTAGTCGGTAATGAATACCATTCCACAACAGCCTGGATGAACTTCATGGTAATCAGGTCTCCCTCGTCATACAATGGCATCATTAGGAGACCAGGAATATCAGCCATACGTGCAGTTCCATCCACAGCACATGGAATGCTAAAATTCCCAGTAGAAGGAGGGATCGTCACTCTCTACAACACCACTGCATCTCCAAGAGAATGCAACATAGTGACAGATGAAGTTCCGCGCGCTCCAGAACAACACATGACCAAGGTGACAAACCTGAAAGTTGCAATCCACCCAGATTACCCTGACCAAAAGATATCAATTGGGGGATCACTGTCCGACAAGGGCAGAGCAGCTGTGTGCGCATTATTGCAAAAGAACCTAAACATCTTTGCATGGGAACCCAAACACATGACTGGAGTGCCAAGAGCCATTACGGAACACAAGCTAGAAATCCGACAAGGATATCCTCCAATACTGCAGAAAAAACGCGGCCAGGCTCCAGAATGCGCAAAAGCTATCCTAGAGGAAGTGCACAAGCTCGTGGACGCAGGGATCATGCGAGAAGTTTATTACCACGACTGGCTTTCCAACCCAGTGATGGTAAAGAAAAGCGATGGTAGCTGGAGAATGTGCGTGGACTTCACCGATCTCAACAAAGCATGTCCACAAGACTGCTATCCGCTACCAGAAATCGATTGGAAAGTAGAATCCCTGTGCGGGTATCCCTTTAAATGCTTCCTAGACGCATACAAAGGATACCATCAAATTCAAATGGCCAAGGAGGAAGAAGAAAAAACAGTTTTCCACACGAGTCAAGGGGTGTATTGCTACACAAGAATGCCCTTTGGCTTAAAAAATGCAGGAGCCACATACCAACGGTTAGTGGATAACGCATTTGAGAAGCAAGTAGGCCACAATTTGGAGGTCTATGTTGATGACCTAGTCATAAAAAGCCATACCGAAGAATTGGTGCGTGACATAGAGGAAACGTTTAAGACATTGGGAAGAATAAACATGAAGTTGAATACCAAGAAGTGCACTTTTGGAGCAACAGAAGGCATGTTTCTCGGATACCTAATAGAACCCGATGGTATTAAACCTTGTCAAGAAAAAACAAGAGCGGTCATCGAACTACCTTCACCACGCACACTAAAAGAAGTCCAGTCATTAAACGGCAAATTAGCCGGACTAAATCGATTCTTGTCCAAATCAGCGGATAAGTCACTTTCTCTCTTTAAAACACTCACGAAGTGTACGAAGAAGGGAGACTTTCGATGGACTCCAGAAGCGGAAGAAGCTTTCCAACAGCTCAAACAAAACCTAGCAGAGCTACCCAAGCTTGTGGCACCCCGACAAGGGGAAGAATTGATCATGTATCTATCAGCGACCCATGGAGCAGTCAGTGCGGTGCTACTAACACACAGAAACTCTGTTCACACACCCATATACTTTGTAAGCAAAGCTCTCAAGAAGACAGAGACTAACTACACCGCTATGGAGAAACTGGTCCTAGCCTTAGTATTCGCAGCTAAGAGACTGCGCAGGTACTTCCAAGCGCATCTGATAGCTGTAATCACGGACCAACCCATCAAGCAGGTTATCTCTAAACCTGATGCATCAGGGCGGCTACAAAAGTGGAGCGTGTTGTTGAGTGAGCGTAACATCTCCAATAGGCCGCACACCGCGATCAAGGGACAGATATTGGCTGATTTCATTATCGAGAAGCCAGATGTTGATACTCCATCACCAACGGTTGACGTACCATTACAAGAACCATGGGTTCTATTTACGGATGGATCCTCGTGCGCAGAAGGATCAGGCACAGGCCTTATCCTTACCAGCCCATATGGAACAGAACACACTTACGCACTGCGTTTTGAATTCATAGCTACAAACAATGAGGCGGAATATGAAGCATTACTGGCTGGACTCCGCATAGCAAATCAAATGGGTATACGCAACCTAGAAGCTAATGTGGATTTACGATTAGTAGCTAACCACGTGTTAGGCGAGTATGTGGCCCAAGAGGAACACATGATCCAATACCTCGATAAGGCCAAGTCCTTGATCAAGAATTTTGACAAGTTTTCCATCAAATAAATCCCACGAGGAGAAAACAAAAAAGCAGATGCGCTAAGTAAGATCGCATCCATAAGCTTCGCACACCTGTGAAAACAGGTATTGGTGGAAACCTTGAAGAACAAATCCATCTCTGAGATGGAAGTATCCACAGTGATAGAAGAAGAACATCCCACATGGATGACACCCATCATGGATTTTATTAGCAAGGGAACACTCCCCCAGGAACAAAAGGACGCTCGACGGATACGGCGCATAGCGCAGAGATTCGAACTTCGAGATGGTATCCTATATCGGCGTTCATTCCTACAACCATGGCTTAGGTGTGTCGGACCTCTTCAGGCAGACTACGTACTCCGGGAAATCCACGCCGGATCTTGCAGCATGCACTCAGGACCACGGTATGTTGTAGCGCGTGCCTTGCGATCTGGGTACTATTGGCCTACCATGCACCGCGATGCGCGAGACATGATTAGAAGATGCAACGACTGCCAAGTCCACAGACCCATTCCGCGTCGACCACAACATGAGTTAACACCCATCACCTCACCATGGCCATTCCATAAATGGGGAATCGACATTGCAGGACCCTTTCCAGTCGTGGCAGGAGGGCTTAAGTTCCTCATTGTCGCTATTGACTACTTCACCAAATGGATCGAGGCAAAAGCAGTAGCGAGTATCACAGGCAACCAGGTCAAACGATTCGTTTGGGATAATATTGTATGCCGCTTTGGCCTACCTGGAGAGAATATTTCGGACAACGGAAAACAATTCTGTGATAACCCATTCAAAGACTGGTGCGCGCAGTTAAACATCACACAACACTTTGCGTTAGTTAAACATCCACAAAAAAATGGATTAGTAGAACGCGCGAATCGTAGTCTGGGTGAAGGAATTAAGGCGCACTTAGACAGACATAAAGGAAGATGGGTGGACGAATTATCGCATGTTCTGTGGGCCCACCGCACAGAAATCAAAGTCAGCAACGGCGATACACCTTTTTCTCTTGTCTACGGGACAGAAGCCGTTATACCAGCAGAGATTGGAATGCCAACAATCCGTACATCGGAAGTCAACGTCACAACAAACGATGACGAACGACGCATTGACTTAGATCTGTTGGAGGAATGACGCGAAAGGGCAGCTATACGCGAAGCAAAAGCTAAATCAAAGATGAAGAAGTATTATGATGCAAGAGTCACAAACACTTCTTTCAAACCAGGGGACTTTGTATACCGCGCCAACGATGCAAGCCACGCAGAAGACACGGGCAAGCTCAGACCCAAATGGGAAGGACCTTACGAGGTCACAGAGGCATTAGGCGACGGTGCGTACAAAGTGCGCGACATGAAAGGCCACGAGCTACCACGCACCTGGAACATTTGCAATCTCAAGAGATGCTACCTTTAGGCTACGGCCCACACACTGACACCTCTGCACTTTAGTAAGCGCTCAATAAATGTCTGCGTATTTACTTTTTCTTTTTTTTTAGGAAATTGTCTTTACTTCTTTCACTTGCAAGAATTAATAAAACGTTGTGGTTTCTAGCTAACTCCACAACACATTTCAACATTATTGCTTACATCATTCATTTATGTTCCAATTCTGTTTATATTATTGCCTACATGGCGTGCATGCACATATTAAGACCACACGAGGGCAGACAGGTTGAGTAAACCTACTAAAATACTCGTTGAGTAAGAGGGTTGCAAACCCATCAACATCGGATCACGTATCCCTGTTAAACACCTTACTATCAAGACGTTGGAGTAAGTTAATAGTACATCCCACGACGGATGCGCTTTAACTTACACTGTGCGCGTTTAACAAAACATGGATTCAAGACAATTGATTCCTAAATAGTGGAACTCGCAGTACGCTGCATACCACCACATGGATTCAAAACAATTGACTCTTAAGTTCCTACGCAAACTCACTAACTTCATACAAGACTATGACTTTAGTACGCATCCTACAACGAATGAGCAACACCAAATTTAGACGAACTAAGAAACCAAGACACTTGGTTCCTAAAAATGATAAATGTAGCACGCTACACATCTACTTGCACATTTGTTAAAGTTATGGACCGCAAACGTTTATTAAGTTACGGACTTAATGCATAAGTTATGGGCTCAGTACAAGATATTATATGCACATCGTAACTCTGAAACAGTCTTTCACATAATAAAGACAAAAAATATAAGTACAAAACGATATACTTGCAAAAATCCCATACTTCCATTTAAACAAAAACCACGAGTTTTTTACAAGGCTACAACTACGAGTCATACATATCTATACACTATGGCAACGCTGGGGGGAACGCTCCGGCTCAGCAGAACTCCCAGCCTCTTAGAGTTTCTTCAAAAGCAGCGCATCTTTGGGTGACACGGTCGCCACACTGACTGCAATCCCATCTGACCGAGGAATATGCGCAGCACCCACTCCGCAGAGAGTGGCCTTCCCTTTGAGACCTTTTTTCCTGGCCGCCCTCTCTACGTGATGCTCCAAAACCTCCTTCAGAGGAATCTCCTTCTCAATAGCGAAGGGGTTAAGAATATCACGCGGCCGCGCGAACACCGGAACCTGTAACTGAGCCTCATCAGGCTTCAAATAGAAATCAGGTTCAGTCTCTGCGTTCTCCAAGACATGCCTCCCCAGAGTTAATCCCGCCATTATTACGGAAATGGGACAATTTTGGTCGCGCTCCAGCTGCGCAATGTGCGGAAGCTCGAAGAGCCTCATTCCCTCCATCGCCTTCACAAGTTCCTCAAAGGCACCAGCATTGTATTCAGGAACCTCAGCGAGGGGAACGGTCAGTAGTTGACCCTCAGCAAGCTCTTCCACAGCATGCGCCTTGCCACGAGCAACGGCGCACTCCACTACCTTACTAAAGGCACCCACGACCTCTGGGGATTCCAACGTGCCCATGGCAGCCAGGCGCAAGCCATGGCTGATCAACCACCTGCACAAACAGCAACAAATGCATAAAAAAAACAAAAACAAAATATATAAGAATCAAAGGATAGTGTACGACAAGTACCTGCGCTCTGCAATCATGGACATAAGATGAGGATACAACTTCTCATCATACTCTATGCTCAACCTGCGCAGCTTTTCCTCCTGCGCCTCCACAGAGCTCTCCACCTTCTTACCAAAAGCAACAAGCTGACTGCATAGCTCAGTCTTCCTCTCTTCAAGGTACTTAACCCCCCAGGTGAGGTCAGCCTTGTACTGCTGCGACTCTCCACGCTCGCGCTGTAGCTCAGCCATCACAGTCAACTTCTCCTCGGTAGCCTTCTTGGCGCACTCATCGGCAGCCAACACCTCTGCCTGTGCCTCAGCCAATTGCGCCCTGAGCTGGGCAATCTGCTCATCCTTCTGGGCAAGGATGCCTCCCTCCACAACAGCCCGCGCCTTTAGCTGAGTGACCAACTCAGCTTGGCGAGCCGCAACACCAGCTAGCTCCTCCACCAACTCATGCGCAGACATCTGCGCCGCTGCCTTCAAAGGCTCTTCCACATTAGCAGTCTGTGGTGATGCGGCACGATCAGCAAACACCGCATCATCATCCGCAGCATGGTCACTATACAACAAAGAGGGTAAATTTAGTGCGCGGATACGGCAAATAAAGAAGACGATAGTTGTAGATACTTACACAAGAGGTGGAGACTTGGCCAGATTCTTCCCCATGCCAGAAATGGACATATCATTTGGCGTGGCAGACTCTTCATCAGCAATCAGATGGCGCCTCCTCTTGGAGGTACCAGTACCATAACCACCAGAAGACGCTTCCTTGCGCTTCCCTCTCTGAACCTCCGAAGCAGGTTCCAGGATCTCCACGCTGTTGGATGATTCAACATGCGTTTCCTCCTCCACGGGAGACTGCTCCCCAGTAGGCGGAACACTCTGCACCGGCACAACAAGCGCAGCTGTGGGGGGAGAATCTTCACGTGCAGCCAGCCCAAACATCGTTAAGTACCCCTCAGTGGCCTGTAAGATAGGCTGCTCACCTTCCCTCAGAGGACGCACCCCCACTGTCACGCGCTTGGGCTCCTTCAACTTTACAACAGCGAACTGATCCATCTCTGCGACAGACAAAAGACAAATAACAAGAACAACTTAGTTATTCAAGAAAAATAAACAAATACTTACATTATAGAGGCAAAGGCAAGAAAGGATGAGCACCCACCCTGGCTGTTCTCATCAATGAAGGTTGGAACCTCATCTGCACCATCAAAATAATTGCGACTCAGTCCCATATGCACCAAGAACTCCTCAGGATAAGAGTTAATGGGAATGCGGTTACTGTCAATTATATCCGCATCCACGGCACTGTACGAACCAGGGATAGGACGCTCATCCCTCGGCAGCGACCCTTGAGTATAGAACTCAAAGCGCGATGGAAATACAAGATCATCCACCCAGAAAAAGTACTCTCTCCAATGCCTTAAGGAATCTACTTTATCGGTATAGCATTGAAGGCGCCCTGCGCGCTTTGCAAAAGAAACCCACCCGTGCGACCACGTTGTGTGGTAAAACGCACGAAATAGGTCGACTGTCGGATTGATGGCAAGTAACCGACAATTTATTTCAAAATTAGATATCTTCGCCGCACCTATACAGTGCAGCTGTGAGATATGGAGTTGATAGTAATTGAGCACGTTGCTCAAAAATACGGATATTGGTACGCGATAATTCACGTAATCAAAAAAGCGTGTATATAACCCTATTTTCCCATCAGGGAAATCGGCAATACACGCGTCCACATCTGGTGCTTCAGGATGGACGTCGAGAGAAATGAAGTAGTCAGAAGAAAACTGACGTACGTCATCCTCATCCATCCTAGAGCGGAACTCGTGCAACTGTGCAACCATTTTCAAGATATAAATAAGGTGTATTAAATTGCGCACACGCAGTTACCTAATAGAACAGAAGATCAAAGAAGGAAAAGCTTGGAAAGGTTTGAAAATGGCGGAAATGATTTTAACTGTGTGAACGACAGTGAAATGGAGGCGGTGACTTTTATAAGTTTCAAAAACCCTAAGGGAAGCGCCACGTGGATTCCACTAACAAAACGTGTGGCTAGGATGAGAGACGGTACAACACTTTTTCCTCTTCCCAAGGTACACGTGGATACTCTCCCCGTTTTTCGAAGCACTTCTTATGATATTTTGGGACATGATACATTGTTCCCATTTTTTTGGGCGGGAAGTGTTTATTTTTTTCCCGCCACGCTTGCCGCTACTCTCACTAGTCTAGTATCCGCGGCTACGAGCCGCGCACACTAGGCTGGGGGGACATGATGACGTATAGTCTATAGTTGGGCCACGGGCCCAAATGATAGACATTACTAAGCCCAAAACCACCACGAGTGGGCTATCATGACAAATGACTTGGGCCATAATACTAATGGCTTGGACTCACGAAGTCCGAAGCCCAACCAAACTACCCGATTATAGGATAAGGATCTCCTATTAACATAATAGATATCCTTACCTCGGATGAGCACCACGTGTGTGAAGAGTAAGGAACAAGAAACCTACATGGTTTCTGCACCCCTATATATAGAATGATATATTATCGTTAAAGGTATGATTTACACGATCCCTAACTCTTCAACTAAACCCTAAACCGATTACTTACTCTCACGCCGGAGTCTAATCGTGGGAGACAATCCCATGATAAGTCTAACGGTGTTGTTTGCTTTCTTAGTGCGCAGGTTTCATAAGCACTAAAGTTCTAATTGGTACGAGAGCAGGAGTCCAAACAAGGTAAGCCCAACTTTTGTATCAACATTTTCCAAGTGTTATTTTTGGATTGAGAAGGTACAATTTCTTGGTCATGTTATCGACAGTAAGGGTATTCATGTTGATCCCGCGAAGATCGAAGCTGTTAAAAATTGGGTGTCACCTACGAGTCCTACCGAGATACGCAACTTTTTAGGTCTTGCCAGATACTATCGAAGGTTTATTGAAGGTTTTTCAAGGATTGCTAAACCTTTAACTGAGTTAACACAGAAGAAGAAGAAGTTTGACTGGGGAGAGGAACAAGAATCGGCATTTCAGTTCTTGAAGCAGAAGGTTTGTGAAGCACCGATATTAGCACTACCCGAAGGAAGTGAGGACTTCGTGGTATATTGTGACACATCAATCCAAGGTTTGGGTGCCGTATTGATGCAAAGACTTAAAGTAATCGCTTACGCTTCTAGACAACTTAAACCCCACGAGGAAAACTACACTACTCATGATCTAGAATTAGGAGCGGTAGTATTCGCTCTTAAGATCTGGAGACACTACCTATATGGAACCAAGTGTACGGTTTTCACCGATCACAAGAGTCTTCAGCACATTTCAGATCAAAAGGAGTTGAACATGAGACAACGTCGATGGCTAGAGTTACTAAGTGACTATGATTGTGAGATTCGTTATCACCCGGGGAAGGCAAACGTTGCAGCAGATGCCTTGAGTCGAATGGAAAGACTTAGACCCCTCAGAGTTAGATCATTGGGTATGACAATTAGATCACCACTTCCATCTCAAATTCTTGAAGTTCAAGCTGAGGCCCTTAAGGAAGAGAATAGACCGCACGAGAAGATTTACGACATGCCAGAAAGCACGAATGGATTTGTCAAGAAACCAGATGGAAGGCTGTGTTTCAAGGATAGAAGTTGGATTCCATTGTATGGAGGAATACGAGACCTCATCATGCATGAGTCTCATAAGTCTAAATATTCCATTCATCCTGGCTCGGACAAGATGTATCATGATCTAAAGAACTTGTATTGGTGGCCAAACATGAAAGCTGACATTGCAGAGTATGTCGGTAAGTGTTTGACCTGCTCAAGAGTAAAGGCTGAACATCAAAAACCATCCGGTCTTTTGATTCAACCCGAACTACCAATATGGAAATGGGAAAGGATTACAATGGACTTCATTACGAAATTACCCAAGACATCGAGTGGGTTTGACACTATTTGGGTTATTGTCGATCGTCTCACGAAGTCAGCGCACTTCTTGCCAATCAAAGAGACTGATGATATGGACGTTCTTGCACGTTTGTACCTAAAGGAGATATTTTCCTTGCATGGAGTGCCGATTTCTATTATCTCCGACCGAGACAGCCGTTTCACGTCTAACTTTTGGCGATCTTTATAGAAAGCCTTGGGAACTAAGTTAGATATGAGTACCGCTTACCATCCACAGACTGATGGTTAAAGTGAAAGGACTATTCAGATCCTAGAGGACATGCTTAGGGCATGTGTGATTGATTTTGGAAAAGGCTAGGATAAGCACCTACCGTTGGCAGAATTCTCGTATAACAATAGTTATCACGCTAGCATTAAGGCTGCACCGTTTGAAGCACTTTATGGAAGAAAGTGTCGATCACCAGTTTGTTGGGCTGAGATTGGAGATGTACAACTCTCAGGTCCCGAATTGATTCTTGAAACCACTGAAAAAATAGTAAAGATTTGGCAACGATTACAAGCCGCCAGGGATCAGCAAAAGAGTTATGCCGATGTGCGATGGAAACCAATAGAGTTTCAAGTTGGAGACAGGGTCATGCTTAAGGTATCACCTTGGAAAGGGATGATTAGGTTTGGAAAACGTGGAAAGATAAACCCAAGATACGTTGGACCCTTCGAGATCATTGAAAGGATTGGTCCCGTGGCATACAAACTTAAACTACCTGAGGAACTCAGTAGGGTACACAACACCTTCCACGTGTCAAATTTGAAAAAGTGTTTATCGGATGAAACCCTTGTGATTCCGTTGAAGGAGATCAGAATCGACGATAAGTTGAACTTTATTGAGGAACCCGTTGAGATTATGGATAGGGAGGTCAAACGACTTAAACATAGTCGCATTCCCATTGTTAAGGTCAGATGGAACTCTAAGAGAGGACCCGAGTTCACTTGGGAGCACGAGGATCAAATTCGTGCCAAACACCCACAACTATTCGATAAGACAACCCCGAGCACTGATTCAACTTTGGATTCCGGGACGAATCCAATCTAACGGGTGGATACTATAATACTCCGTAAAATCCTAGGTCATTTATTAATGCTAAATTTTGACACTATTCTAAACTAAGCCATTTTTGCGGGCTAATTTGAAATTTTTATATGAGGCACCGTTTGTTTGACACCCAATTATTTTAGTCACCGTTTGTTTGTCACCCGATTATGTTTTGTTACCTGATATCACCCGATTGTCACTCTTGGATGTCACCCAATGAGGTTAACACTGGTAACTCCCACTTGCGACCCGATACTTTGTTAAGACACCGAAATATTATATATATATATATATATATATATATATATATATATATATATGTATGTATATATATATATATATATATATATATATATATATATATATATATATATATATATATATATATATATATATATAAAACTATGTATATATATTAATTACTACCAAACTATTATCACTACGTATATATATGAGTACATATACCTAGGAATGACACCGTTTATATTTATGAGGATCACACGAATTGACACCGACACCGACACCAAAACTGAAGTTACGAAAGCACTAGTCGCCGACACCCTATCTTTTGTGATATCACCCCCAAGCCCAAGTTTCTTTTTCTTTCTCTGATTGCTACTGGGCCGAGCATAACCACAAGCCCACCCAATTTTCTTTTCAAATTGTATTTCGTTTGGGCCTTGGATTCTCAAGCCCTAATGGTTGTTTCCTTTCCTTTGCGCTGCATGCTACTCACGCGAATAAGATGGTGCACAACATGAATAATACACACGTTTTATTCTCTTTGGTTCCCTACTCACACGACACAAACATGCAACCTCCCTTTGACTTTGTATCATGCGACATTGAGCCACCATTTGTAGCCGTCAAACCATTGGGCAATCGCAATATTCACCTAGTGATTCCAATCGACTAATGACCAAAGGGTCGACCAAAGGGTCGAGTGTTTCATATCCTCCCAACATGCATATACCACATGTGCTCTAATCTTATTGTTTATTACTCTACTCACCTAAGCTAGGCTTAAACTAATCAAAGTAAACCATTTTTGCTTCCGTATTACCACAACTCGATTTGACAACACCCTTGGAAACTAGACAACAATGTCGAGAGTGAAATGACCACACGGAGTATGTAGTAACACATGGAGACATACGAACCACCATTGGTATACTAAATAAACCGCATTCAATGCATTTAAATCTCACACTTTCAAACTTCACCAAGAGCTCAAATCACAAAACTCTCTACTTCTTTTCTTGGTTACTGTCGAAGGGTACTAAGCACACATGAGTAAGAATTGGAGCAAGAATACTAGTTGGGTAATTATTTTGGATCAAGGGTCACTATACGAAGAGAGTACCACGTTTGCTCGTTTACTTGTCTCGTATCACACGAACTCTTCACCACCATCTTTGGTGTTGTAAGTTATCACCTTCCTTTTCAATTCTTACATCACTCATTTCCTTTCTTTACGCATTGCATGCATGTCACCCGTTGTATAACACTTAGACTCTAACACACATGTAACACCAACACCTCGAAACCCTTAGGAAAGGGCTCATTTCTTCATTATTATACGAACAACATATATATATATATATATATTATTCGACACTCTAATTTTTTCGATTCACACTTAACTAAACTAACGTTACATGCAAAACATACTTGACCAGATACTACAAAAAACTAAGCCTAAATCAAATCTATGTCGAGCACCCCCGTTTTCAACTAAAATGTCGTTTGGGCCTTATATGGGCTAACGAGCCCAAATATTTTCAAAAGGGAAGTTCGGTTTGGAAACTGATGAAATTTTAAGATATTATCGAGACTTTACAAGTCGATTTAAAAAAGGTTCTATGGGATTTGAATGTATTTTCATATTACAAAAAGTTGTCTTTTCAAAACTTAAATAAGGACTATTTTTTCAAAGTCTCACGTTAAGGGACTAAAACTGTCAAAATCACAAAACTTTCGGACTAATTATGACACTATCGATTTCTAATAGAAATGGAGGGTAAAAACTGTAAATCTTAAAAGTTTGAGAAACAAAGTGTAAAAGTACTAAAAGGACTAAAAAGTAATTATTTTTGACCAAGGGGTGAAAAGTGTAACTTTATTAAAGTCAAGGGTAAATTTTGACAAAAGGATACTTTACTACTTTACACATTTTAACTTTTTATATAAATACATATATGGTAACTTTTAAAATAAATAGATATTTTTACTAAAAATATTTAATTATAAATATTTTTATTAAACAATATTATTTTCACAAATAAATCAATATTTAATAGACACCGTTTCGAAACAACGTTACAAATAACTATGTAAAGTTATTTTGGAATATGTTAAGACACCCGAATGGATATCACCGTACATGAGACATATCACATGTCATTTACGAATCAAATCTAAGACACCGATGACAATATATATATATATATATATATATATATATATATATATATATATATATATATATATATGTATATATATATATATATTATATATAACAGGAGGCGTTACACGTAGATAATTCAAGAAAACGCCACCTCATTGCCCATTAATTCATTATCAGCCATGTCAGCATCACATTCTGTCCATGTAAGCAATTTTTATAATTTATTTTGTATTTTTTAATTTTTTTTTGAAAATCTGTAATTGTACATGCCACATTTTATTTTACATTTTATTAAAACTTCGGATAGCATTTATTTGATTTAATTGATTTTCGATTTTTGCACAAAAAGCATGAAGCAAGGTTCGAACATTGGGCATGCCATATATTTAACATACATCTTACCACTACACCACATCATTTTTTATTATATTTTGCAAGCCCAAATCTATAAACATATGCAACTAATTATTGAATTAATGAGATAAGTATAACTGTATAACCCTAATCGAATATATAAACATACGTAAAAAAAAATGACGTTTATTCATCTATCCCTACAACTTAGGTAACCCTAATCATAAAGATAACATACGTTCATCTATATGCATATGTGGGTATTTTTTGCATGTTTTTGCATGTTATGAATCTTAAAACAATGATTTCTTGGTGAGTTTTATTTAGTTTCAATGATTTGTGATTGGTTTATTTAGTTTTTCGGTTTAATCAGGTTATAGTTATGTCTGATAATTGATTTTTAAGCATGATAACTAAATTTATCTGTGAAAAGTTGTTTTCATTGGTGGATGATTATTTAATGTGTGTGTGCTATGCAGTGATGGTTTTTTTTAATGGGTTAATAATTTGATTAATGTCTCATATATATCATTGTTTATGTTCTGATCATGCAGTATTTACTCATAAGTTTGTTAACCATATTTTCCCTCTTATGCATGCTGCTAATTTATTCATTCTTATTCTTATTCTTATTCTGCAAAAAGCTGTTTTTTTTTTTTCTTTTTATTTGATGTTAAAATTATTTTATTTGATATGTCCAGCAATTGATTTTAATGATGTTTGTGTTTAATATGGTTTACATTCGAGGGCAGCAACAACAGGTAATACATGTTCTTAGATTCCAATATATGTTTTGAAGATAAATTCGAGGGCAGCAGAAACAGGTAATACATGTTCTTTGCTTTCAATGATGTTTGTAGTTAATATTGCTTACATTCGAGGGCAGCTAATAGCCTAATACATGTTTTTTAATTTCAATGATGTTTGTGCTTAATATTTGTTAATCAACTGGATAGTGTTTGTTTTGATAGGATATCCCGAGTGGCTGAGACTGAGGACGTATGGGTCAAGTTCAGGTGGTTTGAAACCGGCTGGTGTGGGCTTAGGAGGAGCTGCAAGGATCTGGTGGTAAGGTTCCAACAACAAATATGCTTGTGAATGATTATTAGAAAGTTGCATATATATTGTTTTGCTTTTATAAGTTGTTAATACAATCACTGATGTGTATAAATGTGCCTAGGAAGCGGTTGCCAGGTTGAATATGGCCCGATAGTCATGTAAGTACTTTAGAGTTTAGCCACTTGAACGGTTGCCCGGTCGAATATGTCCCGATAGTCATGTAAGTACTTTAGCCACTTGAAGATTATTCAACAAATTGTGACAATCTAACATTGCAAGTTGATATGTGTATATATATTGAAACGCTTTTATTACATTCAGATGTGTTTGGTTCTAGCTGCACTTTGTTATATCAAATAAATGAGAGCCAAGATAGTTCAGATGTGGCTAATATTGAGGACGTATGGGTCAAGTTCAGGTGGTTTGAAACCAGCTGGTGTGGGCTTAGGAGGAGCTGCAAGGATATTGTCATTTTTTAATAGTGATTGTGTATTTTGCAGTTTCAGTATGTTCTTCGGATTTACAGAATTGCTTGAGCTTCTGTTCATTGGAGGATAGTTCAACAGACACTCGCCAGTATCCATGCCAGTTTAGCGAGGTTGCTCCGTTTGCTGCTACCAATGTGCAAGGTAGCGAGAATTATTAGGTTGTTACTAAGTTTTGCCCACGTTGTTTGTTTGCTTTTATGCTTATTTAATTGTGTGTCAGGTATTTCTTTTGCTACCTGACCCGTTGTGTTTACTGCTTAGCAAGGGCTGATATACACACACCAAACACGTGGGCGTGGACGCCTAATGGTGTTAGTCAGCCGTCCGTGCCGCCGACCGGTATGTATGTAGTTGCAATGGTTTATTGCATACATATTGTTTTCGTGTTTCTGTGGCATCATTCCTATATTTGTATATGTGGTGGTGCTGTTTTTGGTTCTGCAGACGCAAATGTGCATACCACAAGTGCCTTACCGCATGTGATACACAACACAAATCGTGAAACCGGATCTACTACATGTGAGTTATTTTACCTCTTTGTTGAAACAGTCACACTGGTCTTGGAGGAGGCTTTTGTTTTCCGTATAGTTGTCGTTCGAACCAGTTCATCTTTAATTGTTGTTGCTATTCCAGGGTCTGCTGCACGTAACCAAAGGCCTTAAACTTCTGCCGTTCGATCTGGTCGACCAGCTGGTACTCGGCAAGGTCGGTTTTGGGACATACTTTAGTTGTTGGATTTGAGGTTTCTCGATAGTGCTTTTTGTTCTTACTGTGGTACGATCACTTCTAATCATTAGGTGATGCAATTAATAGTATCTTCTTTCAAAGCTGCTAATGATGAATCTGACAAAATTGCTATAGAGGTTTGGATTTTCACTTCATTATGTTATGCAATTAATAGTATCTTCTTTAGATGTTAAAATTTGATCACCAAATTAGTATTTGTCATTACGTTTTCAAAACATATTATTTGTGCATCTTAAAAAGTAGTTTTGGTTTTTTATTTCAGATTCTAAATATAAGCCACTGACTGAAAGTGAGTTGAGCAAACACAAACACCCCTCTAATAATTATGTTTTTAAGCGCCGAAGGCAAGGTGGATAGTTGAGCTAACACAAACACCCCTCTAATAATTATGTTTTTAAATTTATAAGTAGAAGGGCTTAGATACTCCATTTATAAGTTAGTCAATGCCTCTGCCAGTGCGGCCTTTTGGCAACAATATGATTTATCCTGGTGAGGTTACTGTCTTATTCGTTTATTGTTGGCCTTTCAATAGTTTTATCGGTTTAAAATATTCTTCAACTTTCAAACTATTTTTATCTCTCTAAAATTTATACATGCTTGTATGGTGTATAGTTTTGCAGAATGTTTAATATCATTTTAATCATGATTATCGAAGTAGAAGTTTAAACCTATTTACGTATTAATGGGTCAAACATGTTAATTGAAATACAAAATTACCTTCATGGAAAGGGTTCAAGTGAGTTTGTTGGGTCAAACGGGTTGAAAATTCTCAATTTTTTAATTGTAAAAGGGTGTTTTGGGTCAACCCAGCCCTCCTTCATGGTGCCTCTTTTTTGCTTTTGTAGATTGAGGTCAGACATGTCACTAAGCACTAAAGGGTCTACAGTCTTTGAAGATCAGAACAATGATTTTTCCTCTTTGAAGCTAGACAGTTAAGGTTTGGCTACAGGTAACCTTGAAGGACAGAACAACAATGGTCCCTCTATCTCAAACCAAGAGCATCCAGATTCAGCATAATAACAATGGTGCCTCTAAGCCAAATGATGCACATGGTGCATGTGTACCATTCACATGTGTATAAATGAAACTGACACAGGTTTTATGAAGTTCTTCTTGAAGAACATATATAAGTATGTGGCGTGATCTGGATATTGAGATGGTGAACTCTTATCTCCATGGGGAAACCACCATCTTATACCCTTTGGACTTTTACAGGAACCTTTGACTACATTTTCCCATGCTAATGCCGCAGTAATCCATCACGCTAAGATGGTACAAAGAATCCTTAACTTCAACAAGACTTGATAAATTTTGCATTAGTATCCTAAAATTTGCAAGTGTTAGTTAAGAATTGCAGGTACCGGATGAGAGTCCTTTTGTTATTGAGTCTACAATTCTTGCAAAGCATCGGTTTCTTCCGCTATATTGGTCTGCAATGACCCCTTCACAGTTTTTTGAGGCACCAAATGTCTTGAGCCCGTACCTTTAGAAGTTCTATGTGAAAAGATAGTTTTATGTGTTTCTGCAATTGGTTCTCCTTATTCGTACGTGCAGAGGATTAAGACGGTACCATTATACCATTTTTCTTTTTAAATTTTTATATTTTACATGATGAATGTTGCTTCCAACTACATTCATTCTGTTAGTGGCATTTGCATTAAGCTTATTTTAATGGCTGATAAGCCATAAGGTTAAGTGGATAAGCTAATAAGCCCAAAAATAGTGAGCTTATTATGGGCTTACAAGCTTATTTGTTTATAGCTCATTTTTCATAAGCCCCGTTTTTTGGCTTACTTTCAAAGCTGTACAAGGAAAAAGAGAGACAGATGCACGTTTTGAAATCAAGAACACCATTGTTCAGAAGAAGTAGGTCTACATTTCAACTGTTAGGAATTTGTATTTACTGCTAATTTATCTTTTACAAATTTGGCATTTGCAGTTATAACATACCTCTCACATTCGTTTTGCTCCATCAGTTTCTCTACGAATTTGTGAATGCTTGCGCATACTTATACTCTTTAACATGAAGGAATTTGAATAAAATAAAATTTTATATGCATACATCATCCTCATCACGCTATATTATTTGTTGTACAGGTTATGCAAATCGCTAAGAGAGGAGCTGACAATGTTCGAACAACTGTGCAAGGAAAAAGAGAGGCAAATGCATGTTTTGAAATCAAGAACAAAGTGGTGGCAGATAGGAAAGAAATTATGATGGAAGTGGAAGCTGACGTCAATTATGTTGTAACAATGGACCTGGAAACAACAGAGAAGCCATCAGAATCAAGTCCGATGACAACAGGTAATTCTTAGTTTTTTTGTATTATTATTTGAGGGCATCTAATGTCATTATAGTAGTTAAAAGGGGCACACTTGAGATCATACCTTTATAGAATCTGATGTGAAAACATTGTGTGGTATACACTCTCAATAGAGTAGCTTGAGAGATTTGTTATTATTATCAATTTTACCTTGGTCATGTACACCTTTATTAAAAAAAAAAAAAAAAAAAAAAAAAAAAAAAAAAAAAAAAAAAAAACTCTATTTAGTTTTGATCAAAGGACATAAGCCTTTTACAATAAGGAGTTTTGCTCAATGTTTCAAAATATAGTTGGTAGCAGCGGTGTGCTGGTCCAAACAATGGTAGTGTCGAGACTATCAAGAACCTCTTATGAGACACAAATAGTGAATTAGTTCACAGGTATGTGTTTGGAGTCAAGGTGCGCCAGAGTCGTTTTTTACTTGTATAACTATTATATGCGTGTGTATCAGGTTTATAACTATAACGATGGAACTACTGATGAAATATGGAAGACCCAACTTTGCCAATGCTGCTTTTTAAAATCAAAGATGCCAGGTCTGATAATATGATGACTGCTAAATATTTGCTGATGGATTCGAATATTGGAACATGATATATGTTTAAGTGATAATACACCTGACATTAAGTTTTTTGCTCATTTTACATGTGACACTCGCCTATTAAAAAATAACCTATCAACAGCCAGTAATGTTGCGTGAAACATGTTTTAATGTGTCAGTCTTGAACATCCTTAAAACATTTGAAATCATTTTCCCCTCCTAAGTACATTTAATTACAATATTACAGTAGCTTATGATGTCTCAGTATGCAAATTTTGTTTTTGATTATCCGATCTATAGTTTCGGATATTAGTTGATAAAATTTAAATATAATTATGGAAGAAACAAACAAGCATATTGAGCCTACTGGAACTCATGTTAATCTGCATTGAAAAAAGTTAAAGTAGCATATACTCACAAGATAAAATTGTTTTTATCTTTGACACTCCTCAAAATCTATTTCATAAGCTTATACTGCATATGTTATTAGTCGGCTTCCATGTATCACTTTTGTCCCCGTCTTTGTTTTGTTTTCAATATGTATCTTTTATTGCAAAAAGTAATTTGTCACTTTGTATCTTCATTCACATCAGAGCTGGAGGAGCAGATTTGTTCAATGGGGATGGAGCTGTATCATACTAGACATGACGAGGAGAAGCGTATCCAGGCAGAGCTAGAAGCCTTAGCTCAAAAATGGGTTGTCTATCTATTTGTTTTTTCAATCTTTTGCTTTGTGTCTCATACCTTTTACTAATGAGCTTAAAAGAAAGATACACACTATATGAGCTTATTATCGGTTCAACCGGTTGAACCGTTCCGGTCGAAAATGGGTCTATTTCTCGACGGGTTGGATCGAAAAAACAGGTCAAAAGTAACCCTGGTCAAGCCGCTGGATTTGAAGCGTCCCGGGTCAACCCGGTTTTCGATGTGTATTAAATTGTAACAAACAAAGATGGAGAAAACCATAAATAATTCAAACTACTTCAATACTTTCCAATTACATGGCTTAATTTCAATACTTTCCAAATGCAGTAAAAGCTTGACCAATTTTTAACATTTCAACATTGACCATTTTTACTTTGTATGTGTATTAGTCTTCTTTTATGAATTCTATAGTACAACTTCCAGTAACTCATTGAGTCGCGATGGCTGCACACATTCCAGTCACACCAACACATTAAATCGATGCAATCCTGTTTGATATTTAAAAAACCTGAATTGACCCATTCTTAGTTGAATGGGTTGAAATTTTTGCATAACACAAAAATTTTGGATCATGGTAAGCTATACCCAATAAGCCATTCTCTAGGATATAAGTCCACACACCCTCAACCTGTATAACGTAGACAAGAATGGTTTAACCATAATGGGTGATATTCTTTAAATTTGTTTTGTACATGAGTACATGATTTAGCGAATATAATTTCCACCGTGAGACTACTTTAAATAGACATACACTTACAAGAAGGTTTCATACAACCTTGACACTCCATAATATAGGTGAAATATATGTTGGGTCCGCCGGGTAATAGACTAATACGTACTTTTGGTAGCAATGGAAGATATGCAGCCAATGCTATTAACACCAAACCACAAAAAGAGCTCAAATAAAAAGAAAAAGCGCAATGTTTAAGATATGTAACCAAATGGACTCTTTTTTTAATTTTTGCATGTCGCATGTTAAGGGACTTCAATTTATATAAGAGTGTTTAGTATTGTTAAGAGTGTTTATTATTATTATTATTATTATTATTATTATTATTATTATTATTATTATTATTATTATTATTATTATTATTATTATTATTATTATTATTATTATTAGTTTTTTTTGTTAACTTAAGTTTTTTAATGATATTTACATTGCTTGCTCGCCCATGGAACGTGTTACGCTTTGATACTTTATTCTTGCGTACCACTTAAAAACTTTTTTCCCCTCATATTCGATAACCGTTTATTTCATTTCGTTTTTAATAAATTCAATAAAAAATTTGGTACGTTTATATCCTATTTTTGGTAAACTTATTTTTTCAAAATGTTATAAATCAAGCCCGCCCATCGGGATGGCTTTGAAAGCTATTATCATTTTTTTTGAAAACCTATATACTTAGTAAAAGCTATTTATATTTTTTAGAAAGCTATTTGGTTCTAATCTCTTTGTAAAAGCTTATTTTGTTTGTTTGATTTAAGGTTGAATTTTCCTTTAGCTTGACTTATTTTTTAATAATCACTTACAAAATGTTTAATCACATGAACTCTTTACCACTTCCATTGAAGTATGTTTGTAATTTAGGACTATGGTATATATCAGTTCAAAATGATCAAAGTAGTAGAACTAGCACTGAAGGTAGTGGTATGGTCCAAGAGCGAAAGAGCAATGATTATTGATAAATTGTATGCCTTATTCAAAAATAACAAAACAAATCTCCTTTCTTAAAATTACAAAAAACAATTAAAATGTACATCAACCTCCCATTTTCTTAAAATATTTTAAACGTAAACTAATACTACAACAAAATTAAATAAAATCGACATTCTTAAAACTAATTTTCCGTTAACTGACACCATAAAAATTACAATTATAAGTCATTCTTATTACAATTATATATATTGACTTTTTATATCTTTTATATGAACATATATTTCTTTCGTTCTTAATGCATTCAAAAAATAATTTGGTATGTTTAGAATTTATTTTCATTAAATTACTTTTTCCAATGATATTTGTAAGTCATGCCCGCCCAATGGGTTGGAACGTCAAAATGTACGTCAAGCTCCCCTTTTCTTAAATTTTTTTAAACGTGAACTAATACTATAACAAAATTAAATAAAATCGACATCCATAAAAATAATTTTCTGTCAACTAACACTAAAAAAATTATAATTATAAGTCATGCCCGCCCATCGGGCGGGCTTCGACATCTAGTATATATATATATATATATATATATATATATATATATATATATATATATATATATATATAGGTCGCAAGTCGGAGGAATTTCATTGCTAGTCGTAGCAGTACACCATCACTTTTGAGCACCGTTGTGATTCACACACACCTGTCAGGTGAGTTCATGGTCCCACATTTTTAATTGTTTTTAAACCCCGTGGGGAGATACATGCTATAAATCGAACACAAGTATTTTCTGTATGCTGTTATCACCTAATATTGCCTAAGTTGACACCCGTGCTACAAGTCCCTCATATCACGAACCTTAATCACTTGCGAGTGAGCGCGAATATAGTTGGTAGATCTATCGGAACGGCAGCCCACCTCTGTCAAACTGATCATTTGGCAGGAGGTGTGCTATATTCGAGGAACCATGGAAATTTGGCACATTTCCTGTCACCAAGGGCCCTTGTTATCTACATCCTCCGTGGTGTAGGTGATTATTATTATCTTTATGATATGTCGAATCGATGTTAAGGCTTGCGTTTCGTGAGGCTTAGGAGCAATATTTCACCAGTTTAGTCAAGACCTGTCTATCTTGGCTTGTTTATTTCAAATGCTTGACTTGTGTTCACACTATTACTATTTAAACTACTATGAATTCACTCAACCTTTGTGTTGACTTTTTAAGCATGTTTATCTTAGGAAATTAGCAAGCATGGCGGCACGGAGCTGGCAAAAGGGCACACAGGACCTCCCTTGTTATTTCAATAATCATATCATTCTTTTCAAACTCATCACTTCTTTTGCGAAACAATTAACATTTTGGAAAAATGTTTGTAACTCTGACTATTTGAGTTTTCATGGAATGATATTGACTATCGTTTGAATTGTTTTCTATGAATATGACTGTGTACTAAACTGTAATGACCCCGATTAGACTTCCGCTGCTTATCAAATTTTTGGGGTGTTACAGGTCGAGACTTGAGTATTTTTATAAGTTATTTATACGAAAATGATAGCTAGCTAGGTGGTCTATTAGATGGTGTAAAAATATAGTATGCTTGTTAAGTTAGATCGTGAGATAAAATGCATTTTTATAAGCGACTTGGGACATATTTTTACTAGTAAAAGACTTAGTTAAATTTTCTAAATTTTCACTATATATACTTTTCATATATAGTACGAATTGAGTTCTAGGGATGCATGTAATGTAAAAATAAACGTGAAACAAGTGTGCTACGTAACTCCTAGGCCTTCCAAGATAGAGGCTAGTCACATTTGTGGTTCTATATGATTATACGTACGTAAAAATGAAATAAAGCAATATACGTTCGAATAAGTGAATACGAGATGCATGGTGCATTTTAAATCAAGGAAATGAATTGAAACTGAGTTGTGAATACTTACTACACCAATATGGTGGGGAGTTTTACGTGTAGAGTGAACTAGAACAAAAGAAAAACCTCCAACGACTCGCTAGAACAATATCACACGATTCGAATGGAACTTTGTAACTTGGAAATGACTTGAAACGATTATGAAATGATCTCTGGTCTTCTCAGTAGCTCGAATCAGAATGAAAAGGCTTAGGGAATGTGTGAAATTGCTAAGGTGTGAATGGAGATAAATGAGGAGTGAAGTGTTTTTGTATATTTATGCATGAATTTCAATACGTATTGTTGCAAAATGTCAAGGGAACAAGGAAACTATACATTGTTAGTAAATGGATGATGCTTAGATCTTAGATGACTTTAAGAAGAGTATGTGAGAGCTCAAAGTATGGAAGGTTGTCTTGATGAGTCAACATATATGTCGACATCCCTTTTTACATGTACACGAATTTGAGAAATGCATAGAACTTGGTTATAGCTGATTGAACTTGATATCTAAACATGAAATCATGCTAGAAATATTATTAGAAACTCAAAGAAACAAACGGGATTTAAAACGGTTTAGTTTTGGATTTATTATATATGTCGAATTGGGTTGTTTTGGTCAAACACTTTGCTCTTTAAAAACATATCAAAACTTGACTTATGGATCTGAGCTTCGTCACACTAATAGTCGGCAAGGTGAGAAATCAGATGGTGCAAAAATATATATACGTCGTGTTTAAGAATTGAGAGTACGAGAGTTGTTTTGTAGGCTTGTTACTAGTCGAATAAACATAAAATTATAAAATGGATTTTGGGCTTGAAACATGGGCCGGATGAATAGTAACCGAGAATGAAATGTTTGGGCTGAAAAATATTAAGGGCCCGATTGGTGTAATTTAGAGTTAGTTAATATAATTAGAATTAATTGAAATGTTTATGTATCGTTAAACGTGTCGAGAACTTGTCCTGTCATTTGGTGAATTATGGGATGACGTGATTTCGTTAATATAGTATAATAAAAAAAATTTAATTTCCCCGTAAAAATGGTGATTAAAAATAATGACAGAGATATTTATATAATTAACCGATTGTTAACTATATGGATTTTTGCGAGGTTTTACACTAGTCTTTAGGAAAATGATTGAGTTCTGATACGTAATGCCTATTAACATAGAGATGAACAAATGGAAGAGAGAATGTGATAAGTGTAAATGGAGGTGGGACAAGCCACCTAAGGAAGGTGACGGATCATGGCATATGAAGATGATCTTATATGATCCGGATGGAGAAAAGTTTGAAAGGTCATACCGTACTAAGAAAACCGATAGGAAGTTGAAACCCAAGTTTGATCCCAAAGATGTCCTCAATGAGGAGCTCACACATATAGGATAGCCCATGACCTTGAGTCTAGCTACAAGACTCGTAAATAAAGAAAAGTGCTTCTTGGGAGGCAACCCATGTTTTGTGTGATTTTTAATTGTTTGATTGTTATTTGTTTCCGTATGCATGCTTTATTTTTATTGTTGGTAGATCATGTTTCAAAACTAAAATTGTGAAAATGCTTTATTTTATCGTTTAACTTCGTCTTAAATTTATATAAAGGTATTTTGCAAAAGCTAAGTGTAAGGGGAAACCCCAAATATGTTTCTAAGAACGAATTTGATCATGATTCTCCTCAATATTAAATGGACATGTGTATTAGTATTTGTTAGAGTCAAATGCTTGTATCGAGTCATAATGATGTTTTGCAGGATTTTCCAGGAAGTAGGACATAATTTTTTCCAGAAATTTTCCGGAAACTTAACATAAAGATTTCTGCAGGTCACTTCTGACGGCGTCATGAATTAATTCATGACAGCGTCATGTGTAAAGTTCTGGAAATTTTGCGAGTTTTGTTTTTCTAACGGAGTCTTAAAGTTTTTGTTAATTATTTAGTTTTATAAACTCAAGGAAATCTGTAAACATTCATTCCAAAAGCATTATATCTTAATTTGCTTTCTAGGACTTGTTAGTATATGTAGATTGCCGCCGATTTTACGCGAGGTTGCCTTGTTTGTTTTCTCAGGTTTAACAGGTTATGTATGACAAGAAGATGATTTATTTTTCTGGAAGGGAAGCTTTGAATGTTCATTTTCTTGGAGGAAGATCTAACCTTGCTACCACACTATCCACACCGAACGAATCAGGGGAGTATTTGCTTTCATTCTTTTACCTATTTCACTTTTACATTCTTTAATTGAACATTGGGGATAATGTTCATTAAGTGTAAGGGGAGGGTAAATGATGATACCTTATAGGATATAATTGCACTTGAGTTTGTTTGTTTAATGGTAGGTGTGTAATAAAACTAAGAGAAATACTTGTTAGTGTGATTTTAGCGCCAAATTTAAATTTTTTTACGACATTTAGGAGTGAAACTTTGGCCTTAACAGGTGTCTCATGGATACGAGTCGTATGACTAGCACAAAACCGTACCATTCAGAAAAATTTTTCACCCAAATATGTGAGGTTCGCTTTTATATTTGATAGGAAAAGCATTCATTATTAGTGCTTATGAATGTACCGGTAGCATTTAGATTCTAGAACTTGCGTTAGTGATGCATCTCGAGACCGCCAGTGAGACTACATTCGGTCTAGTAGGATTTACTACATGATAAGAGGCATTAGGATCACCCTTGTGTTAAACCCGTATCATAATTACTTGACCATTTAAGTCATATTATTTGGCTAGTAAAGTCAACTAATTTTTCCCACACCTTAGCGTTGTACTCATTTTTAGTACACGAAACCCCTAGTACACCCCTCCGAGCCTATCTTTTCGTTTCTAACTTTAAGCATCTTACTTAAAGGAAGAATTTGTTACAACCCACTTAAGTGTACACCCAAATCGCCTTAGCCTTCCGTGTATGCACTCATCTTTAGTGCATTATTGTTATTTGTTTAAACCCTTAGTTAATTATCTAATTTGTAGAACCGTAGAGGGGGGGGGGGGGGGTGAATACGGTTTCTTCAGCTTTTTAGATGTTTAAATAACTTTAAGCCAAAGAGAACACCAAGTGGTTGTTCAATAATCCAACAACTACAAAAACAACCAAAGTATATAAAGCGAGTAAAGAAGACACCACGATATATACTGGTTCGGGATGGGGGGTTATACCATCCGTACGTCCAGTTTCGAATCCACGACACGATACTATTCAACTAGTATAATCCTTTCGGTGGACTACAAACCGTTACAATTCACTCCCCCAATATTCAACAATATTGATGCTCACAAAGACGGAGTTACTCCCACGGTATTCCGCCCTCGGAATCTACCCTAAAGAATCTCGCGATTCGACTTAACCTATGGGTCACCAAGACCACTACCAAGATTTCCCACGGAAGTATCAAACCCCAACTAGATCCCCAATGATCTAGACTTGGTCACCAAGACACAAGACTTCCCTTACAAACAATTGAATGAATGAATGTTTGTTCAATCAAGTCCTAACCTAACCTAGAGACTCGATTGTAGTAGAAAGGGTAAAGATAAGAAGACACTCGACACAATCACAAGAGTGGATTAGGTTCTTGTGATTCTTCCCTTGCAAAGAAGAAGTGTTCTTTCAAATGATGTTATATGAAAATGAAGAACATAAGAGATAGAATTAGAGGATTAGAGAGAAAGAATGTAGAGAGAAAGAATAATGGCAAGGGGTGAGGAATACAAGAGGCAAGGCATGGTATGTATAGGCAAAACCCAAACTTGGGAATATTTTACCGAGGCCGGCGCGTCACCCACGCGTTGACGCGTGGGTGGCGCGCCAGACACCCAGGGAAAATATTCCCGAGGCTTTGGGTGTTTGGCGTTATAAATGCCTTACCTTGCTAAACCCCCAATTGTACTTCACACTAAACCTTAACATTAATCAATCTAAGGTTTACCAACTCAAATAGCCAATTTGGAAAATTATTTGTGAAGTGTTTATAACAAAACCAAATACCAAGGGTAGAAGAGTAGAAAGGGTAATTTGGTTGGTATTCCTCACATGGCATAATAGAGAAGAAAATATGCCATGGGATAATCCTCAAGGGAAGGGTTAAGGTGTAACTATGGTTTGGTTTAAAGTTTAAAGGTTAACCATGGTTAGATATAGAAAGGTTAAGTGTAAAGAGGTAACCATGGTTAGGTTAAAGGGTTTGCATAAGGGAATGTTCCATCCTTGGTGTGGTTAAGAGTTAACCATGGTTGGGTGTAGAGGGGTAAACATAGTTGGGTTAGGTTGTATGTTGGTTAGGTTAACCAAGGTTGGGTTAGGGTTGAGTGTTGAGAACTAACCATGGTTGGAAGAGTGAACCATGGTTGGGTTAGAAAAGAGAATATTCCAAAGGGATATTCCTTTACTTGGGGGGAAAGGGTAAATGGAGGGCTGGGATTGTTTTGGTTTGAAATAGATGGTTAAGATGTGTTGTAAGAGATTGGATGGTTGAGATGGTTTTGGTTTGAAATGAATGGGTGAGATCAAAGTGTCCTTTTTGCTTGGGGAGGAAGGTGATCCAATGGTTGAGATTGAGTTGGGTTTGAAATAGAGGGTTGTGATTAAACACATGTGTTGTAGTAGAGAAAAGATTGGATGGATGGTTGAGATGTGTTTAATTTGAATTGGATGGTTGAGATTGAAGATGTGTAAGGAATATAAGAGAAGTGTAAGGGATGTGTAAGAGATGTGATGTTGTAAGGAAATGGATGGTTGAGATGGGTTGAATTTGAATTGAATGGCTTAGATCAAAAGTGTGTAAGAGACAAGAGTACACTTTTGTGTAAGTGGTGTAAGGGAATGTTGGAAAGGATATTTGGTGGTATTGGGTTTGATGGTTTTGAGATAAGTGGTATTTTGTTGAAGAAGATAATTAAGAAAAGTAATTAAGAAGAAAATAATCTAATTGTCATTAAGAGAAAAAGGTTTAGACAACTAAGATTATAAGTTGAGAAAATCATAAGTTACTTATTAGTTCAAGTAACACAACGTCGAGAATCCATAGTTTCATATCTCGTGACTTTTCACGACTCGACGTTCTCAACTAATACCTTGGTTCAAACAAGTTAAGTGCTTTGCCTTAGTGTAAAGTATAACCCAAGAGGGAAAGGATGCGTTTACGCAAAGTAACCTTTGACTTAGTTTGACCAATAAGGGAGTAAACCCGTTACGTAATTAGAGAAGACGTAAGTACGGGATATGAGCATATAGATGCTTTCACATGATGTTACGTGGAATAAATAAGCTCCCTAAGTTTATAAAAGCCTTGGCTAGAGGCGATAGCTAGAAAACATGAGTTGGCGTTTTCCCGTAAATGGGTTCTTTAAAAGTTAGATCTCTCTAATCCCAAAACTCGTTTCGAGTGTTTTCAGTTATGCACATAACATATTCATACATGTATTGAAAGATCCACATTTGTCGGGTAAGGGGAAAGCCGACTTTCAAAATTTGTCCCGAAAATCACAGACGCCTGGCGCGTTACCCACGCGTTGACACGTGGGTGGCGCGCCACCAGCAGATATGTGATTCGGGGAATTTTGGCTAACGTTTGTTATTTTATGTGTTTTGATGGTTTATTTGTCATCATTAAAATATAAAGAGATCTTGATCATGTTGCCTCAACAATCTCCCCCTTTTTGATGATGACAAATAAAAAACGAAAGCAAATAAAATTACGAAACTTAGCGAAGACAAAGCGCGCCTTTGGTGTAACTTGCGTCTTGACCTTTACCTTGTAATTTGGTGAAGCCTTTAACGTTTCTTGAATGGTCTTCACGCTCTTGCTTTCTTTCTCCCCCTTTTGTCGAATCAAAAAAGTGGGACCTCCATTTTGAAATGGGAAAGTAGCTTGATTCAATAGAACTTGAACGTGCTCCCCCTTGAACATATCTCCCCCTAGATCGTTGCTCCCCCTTGTTTAATGGCGGGGATCCATGGGTCAAGAGCCTCACCTTTGCGGTGGCCTAGCTACATAAAAACACCACAACATGAAACAAACAAGAAATCCTCACATGTGGAAGTCCAAAGTAGGTTAGGTTACCATTTGGATACTTGCAACATGGGTTAGTTCACATCATAAATATATAGATGTCCAAGATGACTCCACTATCTAAATGTTGAGCATAATAAAGATAGAGTTGAACTAAGCATGAATTTTTTCATATAGACCATAATATACTATATTTCTCATAGAAAAAGATAAAGCATACAACAAGAACACCACCTAATACAAGCTAGACAAACATCCTAAAACACATTATTCTAGCATAACATTATATGGTGATAAACCATATCACACATGACCTACACCAAAAGTTCCCCGAAAGCACTTATTTTTTGCGCTTTTGAGCCGCAACTTTTGCAAGACCTTTCACAACATTAGTTAACATCATGAAATTGTTCTTGTAGGCAAGGTGCAACTCCCTCAATTCCTCATGAAGATCCTTGACATCATTTTCAATCTTGATTGTCTTTTCACAACATTTACACCTTTGTGCATGGTCATGAGTTGAAACATCAAGCTTGGGAGGGAGAGGGTACCCCGTTTTGTACCATATGGGATCACTCCATAAGCATTTCATCACATAATTCCTAAGTACTTGATTATCCATGCATGATGGGTTTTCCCATTCATCATTAGGTTCTCCATCTACCACAATAGACTTACCCTTGTAGTCATTGTTTGAAGCATCACTCATTTTAGTGAGGAGGTTTTACTAGGTGATTTAAGTATTGAAAGAAGAAGATGAAGTGAGTGTAGATGCAAGTGATCATGTGACTTATATAGTATGGAAGAAGGGTGGTAAGTATGAGTTAAGAAGCTAGTTCTTCATGTTCATGATGAGCTCAAGTACTTAGATGCTTGAAGAGATGGTCAAGACATCTAAATCATGTACCATTATGTCATTAAGCATGTGATGGTGTAAGGAATAAAAGAAGGAGGTGAGTTTTATTTGTAGTATGTAAAGATAAGATGATAGTTCACATAATTTATCATGCATGAATCAAACCAATGCATGTGACAACTATTTAGTTTAGACATGCAACATGTATTTTATCACATAAGGAGAACAAGTATAATTAGATACAAGATCTTCAACACAAGTGTGAATTGTGTTTTGACATAGTCAAAATTATCGAGATGAATCAAGATAATTTGTGTCAAGTTTTTCTCGTTCAAACACATAATATAGACATGTAGACTCTTTAATATTATCAATCATTGTTTGAATAATGAATTGATGAATATTTTTCATCTTTGGAATTTGTAAGTTCCTTTCATGCCTTCACATACGACCTATTTACGTAAACATGTAGGCTCTAGTAGCATCACAATAACCTTTAACACATTTTATTTCCATATAAAGATTGTTCTCTTAAGATGCATGTATACCATAAACATCAAAACCTATCCCAAAGCAATTTGGACCTTTGAAAAATGTCATGACAAAAACTTAGACTTGTTTGTTTTGTGACCTAAGTGTTCTTTTATTCAAGTCACCAATGACTTGTTGTATAGGATGACCCCTCGCTTCTCTCACATCTTTAGGATTGCCGTCATCCGAAACATTAACTTGTAATGTCGGTGACCCTACATGATTTTGAACTACATGTTCGTTAATCACGTCATCTTCTACCGAAGAAGATAGTTTGGGCTCGGGCATGCTCTCATCAAAGGTCACATTGAGAGATTCCTCAATCCTCATTGTTTCCTTATTAAACACTATGTATGCTTTACTCGTTTGAGAGTATCCTAAGAAAACACCTTCATACGACTTTGGGTCAAATTTGGTGAGGTACTCTTTGGTGTTAAGTATGAATACTTTGCAACCAAAAACTCTAAAATACTCTAGGGATGGTTTTCTATTCCTAAGTATTTCATAAGGTGTCTTATTAATTACCTTTCTTATATAAGCTCTATTAAAGATATAACATGCGGTATCTAGGGCATGACACCAAAACTTTTGTGGGATGGATTGCTCGTCAAGCATTGCACGACTCATCTTTCTTAACTTACGATATGTTCTTTCAACAATCTCAAGCGATTGAGAAGAGAACGGGCCCGATAAGTTATAAGATATTCCATGTTGAGAAGAGAACGGGCCCTATGGTAATCTATTTTGCTATGACAGGTAGTGAGAGATGTTTTCCATTTCCTTATTGTGATATATACTTTATTACACCCGAGAGATGTGAGTATCTAAACACTATTTGTGAGGTGCTAGTGTATAACCTCCGTGCTTGTCTTTGGTTTTTAGTCGAACGATTATTTGTTGTAATTACTTTTATATTAGTGTTAAATGACCCCTAACTTGTATTTTGATTAGAATAAAAGAACATTTGCTTGAGGACAAGCAAATCTCAAGTGTAAGGGTATTTGATGAGGCGAAAAATGAATCATTTTTAGGGGGTCATTTAAGCCCGAATTCGAATTTATTTGATCAAATATTACCCTAAATCGTTTCTTTTGTCATTTTAGATACTTTTGGAGTGAAATCTGGAAAAGGAAGCATTTTGGACGTTTTTGGAGCATAAAAGTGAAGAAAACGGCAAAGTCTTAATTTTCCTTGCTGGGAACAGTACCTGACGGCGTCACAAGTTTCTTAATGACGGCGTCAAGGGCAATACAAGAGGTGAAAGTGGATGATACACGTGACGATCCAGAAAGTTTTGTACTAAAGAGATGACGGCGTCACCATAGGCCATCATGGTCCAAATGTTAGTGACGACCCAAAACAAAATTACACATGACGGCGTCAAAAGTGGATCTAGGCAATCCGATTTCATTATGGGCGGCGAGTTGACAGCGTCAGAATTTCCTTCTTGACGCCGTCACCCTGTAAAATCTATATATAGTTTTCCAAATTTCATTCATTAGTGTGCAACTTTGAGGGAGAAACCCTAGGTCGAATTTTTCCAGCTTTTTTAAAGGTTTCAACCCTTTGAACATTTCATGTCAATTTGAGATAAGTATTCTTTCAATTTAATCAATATGTCTATGTGTTGCTTGAGTATATCTTACACTTGTCTTCAATTTAACATGCTCGGCTAGATCTCTTTTGTGTTTGCTTAGATGTAGTGAAACCTAGATGTTAATTATGGGTTGATTGTTTGTTTATAGTTGTTACGGATGATTGTATTCGATGTTAGGCTTAAGAAAACCGGCAGACTTCCATTGGTAACATGCTTGAACGTCTTAAGAAACACGATCAGAGGTGTACTATGATTTTTGGTTGTATTTAATGCGTAGGAGAATTCTAGTGATCCCATGTTAGGAGCTTCTAACGGCTCGACATAGGAGTGAAGTAGGATCCTATAGAGTTAGGGAATATTGTACACGGCCCTACGACTAGTATTAAGGAATACGACCCGTCATCCATGCAATTATAACAAACTATCAACCTGTAAAAGATATCTAGGGAGTAATGAAACCTAAGTAAACGCAACTTTCCTCATTATTGTTACACCACATTAGTTTAATTAGATTTCATTTCATTTTGTTATTTTATTTTGATTGCATCTTAGTTAATTTGGGTTAGTTGATTAGCAACTAATTCCGCCCACTCTTCCAAAACTTGATATTTTAATTGCTTTTATAAAAATATAAAAATACAAAAAAGAATCATCCCTCACCTTTAGACCTAGTTTTTAGGCTTTCTAATCCTAGCGACACTATCCCTGAGTTGAACGATCAATCCCCCGGTACTTGTCACTATACTATACTACAACGATCTGGTGGGGGTTGTAAGCTTCTCGAGATCCCTCGAGAGGTAAGGCCTGGTGCAATTCCCACGTATCAGCTTATTATAATGACAATACTTCAACAAGAACCACATCAAACATCAAACATATTGACTTCTAAAAAGTCAAATGGGTAAGAAACTTGTTAACTTCTTCATTCTTTCCAATTAACTCATCATGTAACTCTAAAATCCTTTCTTCACGGCTCATCTCATTTTCGATTTCATGTTTTTCATGCGGATGAAGCAGAACATACACCTCATACATTTGATGGCTGTACCATTCATGTTCAACATCGGGATCAAACCACAACATGTTCCACATTTTTTCTTACCCGTTTTCTGAAAACAATGTAATCATTCTTGTTAGGCCTTGTTACTGTACATTTTTGGGAAGAGGAAACAAAGAAATAATCAAGAAAACTTACAGATCGATTGGGATAGGCAACGAATCTTCTAGAAGGATTTCTTGGCGTCCATGATGCCAAAACCCTAAGAGGAAGTTGGCAACTGAATAGGTTTAAAGTAACACGACGACAGTTTGAAAGATATAAAGAAGAATAAGATGACATTGTTGGTGTTTAGATTTTGATAGTTGGGTTATATGATATAGATATGTATCTTAAAAGGGGGAAATAAATATTGGAAAAAATTGACCAAATCAGGTCAAAAGTGGGTTTAAATTACCTAGGTGGAAATTAATAATAAAAGGGTTTTGCTAACCAATGCCCACTCGGCACAGGTTAGTGTCTAATAAATGAACACAAACTTTCCTGATTAACATAAATGTGGCTCGTGGATGAACAGATTTTACACGGGTTAAACAATAATCGGTTACATTGGTCCTCGCAATAACTATAAATTGAACTCATAAGTGTTACATTAAGGGCCACACCGTTACACCAAAACACAAGTTTGCAAGTATAATGATCTCCCTTAATATATAAGAATAAAAGAATAATAATTGTGTGTTTACTTTTTCTTAGTTGTCTCTTACTCTTTTAACGATGTGTTTACTTTCTCATAAATCAAACTAGGGTATGTTTGTTACGAGGAATCATAGAGAATAGAATTGCAGCATAGAATGAAATTGCATAGAAAGAGAAAGATGTTGAAGAAAGAAAACGTATTCAAGTAGGGATGAGAATGGTAAGAGAATGGTACCGAACCCGTACCGAATTGGTGGTACCGATTTTTTACCGAGCATGAAAGTAGGTACCGGTACCGTACTTGACGGGATTTGGGTACCAGAATCGATACCGGTACTCGGTACCGAAAAAACGGTACCAATACGGTTCTTCCCGTTTTTGTTAAAACAAAAAGGATTCTAAGAAAATGCAAAAAAGAGGAAAAAAACAAGCATTTTGAAGTGATTTCAAATCACGACGTGGCAAAAAATGCAACCAACACTTAAATAAATACATCACCAAGATAGTCGTAACATATAACGTTCCAAAACTTTTAAAATAGGTTCGGCTTTAATTTTTGAGAGGGTTTATGAAGAATCAATAGTTGCCACAATAAGTTTTTTGAAAGTTTTTTTTTTTATTATTATTATTTTTTTTTTATTATTTTTTTTTATATGTTTCACATGACTATTGTTTGATATAGAACGGGCCAAATAGGTGTTTGGATAAGTTATTTAATTCAAAAGCATGACTAGTCAAACTTCGGGATTGTTTACGGTACTTTCCGCTTTGGTACCGGTACCGTATTAGTGGTACCGATTTTTTTAGCTCGATTCATGGTACCGATACCATACCGTGTATTAGGAGTCGGCACCGTTTCGGCACGGTACCGGTATAGTTCCGGTTCAGAACCGGGATTCGGGTCCAAATGCTCATCCCTATATTCAAGTGTTTGGCAAAAAATAATCAACATGAAGATTGAAGAATATGCGGTAGAAACGATTCTCATGTTTGGCTATATATTATGGAAAATGAAATGTGAATGTTTAATCAAACGAATTATCCTTCTCAAGTACTCATTATCATGATAATACGATGATCAGGAAACAAAATCTAACATTTATTTGTGATCAAGTTTGATTTATGTTTATAATACCTCGACTCATCTTTGTTTTTTCATTGGGTGCTAAGTGTGTAAGAGCATAAAAACTTTTCAAATAAGATGACTACTAAAATAAGTGTTTCATCACGACATATCTTGTTGATTATCTAGAAGACTGGCTATCTAAAAATAATAATAAATCCAAAGTACATATAAAAAGCTAAAAGATAAAAAACATTAAAATGATGAAAGAACAATCTGGGAACCATCCATTTGTTTCTTCAAATGAAATTCGCACAAGAGAATATAGGCGGATTTACATGCATTTTCATGTACACATCAATATTTATATAAGTTTTTAATGCATGATGTATAATGCTATTAAAGTAAGGTTTGAGGAAATATCTAATAATGATGTGCATATGATAATGTATGTAAATTCCCTGAGAATATATAATACAGTTTCAACACAACGAAAAAGGAAATTAGTTACAGTAACTTAAAAAAATTAATAAACAGATTACAACTAGTGAAACCTAATTTATACGAGGGTTAAGTTCATTAATTAACACATACTTTCTCATATTTTCACATCTAAGTAACTTATTACCATCATCATAACTTGTTGAAACCGGTAAATATAAGAAAGGTGATCGGTTGGGTTTCCACGTCATTTTTTTTTTTTTTTTTTTTTTTTTAAAGCAAATAAAAACCACCTTTTTATTATGGGTTTTGCTAACCAATGCCCACTGGACAGATGTTAGTGTCTAATAAATGAACACAAACTTTCTTGATTAACATAAAAATACATTAAATTGTGGTTTATTTAAGTGAAAATCAAGTTGAAATATAGTAATTTATAGTTTATTTGATGTGCATTTAATGCATATTTAATGTAATTTTGTGTTAATTAATCAATGTTATTTCAACTTGATTTTCACTCAAAGAAACCACAATTTAATGTATTTTTATGTTAATCAGGAATGTTTGTATTCATTTATTAGACACTAATCTCTGCCCAGTGGGCATTGGTTAGCAAAACCCTTTATGCTAATCAGAAAAGTTTGTGTTCGTTTATTAGATACCAACCTCTGCCCAGTGAACATTGGTTAGCAAAACCCTATTTATTTTAGTGGGTATTAAAAGGTCTTCAAAGTTTCCGTTAATAAAATAGCTCCATAAATGAAGTTTTCATTTAAGATTTATGTAAGTTAATTATTTTATAGGGTATTTTGAATAATCAACATTACTCATTTTTAAGAGATTTTAAGTTTTTAATAATAGACAAATTTGTTTTATAAATAATAAAGATATAATTGTCATTTTTAAGGTATTCCCCTATTTTCTGTTCAGATGCCGTGTTCTGCTTGTTCTAGGGTCTTTACGGGGGATATTTATGGGGACCATGATGTATCGTGTGCTGGTATTATTGGTATTAAACATCGGCATAACATGGTGCGCGATACTCTTCTTGACATCTGTTCTCGATCGGGGATTTCGGCTCGTAAAGAAGTTGACATCGGGCTTTGTGGAGAAAGGGACAAGCCCTTACGTCCAGCTGATATGTTGCTCTACTCTTGGGACGGAGGGCTTGATGTATGTGTTGATCTGACGGGCTCGTCGCCCTTAACGCAAACTAATATGGTTGATTTTGTGCCGGGTCGTGCTGTGATTGAGGCGGCACAACGTAAACGCGTCAAGTATGAGGGTATGTGCGCAAATATTAGATATGGGTTCCTCCCCTTCTCTTTCTCTTCTTTTGGGGAACTTGAGAAGGATGCAGTGACCTTACTGAAGCGTATCCGTAAGTTCTCGATAACCCAAGTGTAACCTCTCGTAATTTTCCCGTACGATTAGTAAATATCATATTTGAATATAAGGATATTACGTGAATTAAATACCATTTTTACGGGGAACAATTTTTTTTTTATTATTATTATGCATTGCATATTATGTGAATCACTACGGCATTTATGATTGACCTTGTACCTAGGAACGATGCTTACACACAACCTCGATAACCTATAAATATCGCGAATAATAAATTTAAAACGTTTATATTTTATAAATATACGTTTCGTATATTTACCGTACAATATCTATATATTTCCCGAGCCTACGAAAATTCCCGAGATTACTCACTAATATTGTTGGACCGTAACCCGACTCTCGAAACTCACGAACTGGGCCCACGTGACCCAAAGGGCCACTTAAACCTAAAAACTGCTGCTAACAGGCTTACTTTGATATTACTTATTTCCTCCTTATCTCGTTTGGGCCTGATCCACGAAAACAGCCCACCAGGCCCAAGCGCCCTTTATTTATTTTGTTTCTTTTGTTTACCTGTCGCGACCCAGCTCCAAAACACCTCATTTTCTTGCGATTTCGACATATAACACCCATATATTTTTACATGTCTCATTCCACCTAGTACCCGAGAATCACGAATGGTAAAAGATGTACCCTCCCTCACTCGTTTACTGCCTTAGAAACGACCCAAGCAAACCTTGAAACAAACCCTTTGGAAATTTCACCCAAACGTGTCATAAGCATTCTTACGAGCCACCCTTGATCCCTAATCCCTACAAAACACCTATACAAGTAATATAATATGTCAGGAATGTCAGGAACGAAAATCTTACACAATCTAACCTTGTAAACCCCCGATTGGTTGATTTTGGAGGCAACATGCATTTAGTTCGATCTAACCCTCAACCATAGATGATCTTGGCTTCTATTCACTCACTAAACTCGTTATATAAGCTTTACATCCTACCTCAGTTGATAACACACACCCAAACAAACCCAATAACAAAATATAAGTCGAGGCATACCATGAAACGGGACAGAAAGTTGGCAAGGAGTTCGAAGGGCTAGAGACAAGTTCAAGGATCGTCCTTACTCATTCTACATCCTTACTTGGCCACAAGTCGACCCACAACCTCCATTTGCACCCATTCGAACCATATCCTAAGTATTACGCCCCCTTTTGAAGCGAAGTAAGTCTAATCGACACCTAGTTCATTTTTTCCATTTCAATAACTTTCTATTTTTGGCACTTTACTTTGATCCATTATCTCGATAATTAAAAACGTAATATATACTTTTTATTCGACATACTAGGAGCCTAATATACTAGCAATCAAGTGGTATAAAGTTTTCAATCTAAGAATAACGTTTACTTAATAAATATCACACGTTTTGTAAGTCATTTGGACCTTTACAATTTTAATAAAAACACTTAGAATATTTTAAACTAGGAAAACTGTTTTCAGAATCGATTTATGCCATTTACTTGGCCTCGTTATTTCAAAATCTAGAAACATAACATATTGTTTTTAAAGCTCGATCTCATAGACAACTTGGTAAACAATTGGGAACCATATTTTATTCGAAGTTATAAGCTCGTTTAAGCTAATTACTAAAGCCATTTTGATCAACCAAAAACTGTTTTACTATAAAAATTAATAAGCTAACATATGGGCTTATTAGCCCGTTAAGCTGTTTTGAAGCTTATTAGATAAGCTGGTATTCTGGACTTAATTGCAACGTTTTTAGAACATAAAAATGAACCCGAGACCAGGCCCAAACCCCTCGTACACCCAATGAATCAAAAAACCTTAACGGGCCTTAATAATTGACTCGTTAAGCCCATTTAAGCGAAATAAGTGCTTTTTAAGAAAATAAGCAGTGGAATTAAGCTTATCTGAATATTTTGAGCTTATTTAAGAAGTAAAAATGCTAAGTTTTGAATTTGGTAAAATTTGGACTAAATTTGCAAAATTTCGTAACCGAGGGACTAAAAATGCAAAAGTTGCAAACTTTGGGTTAAAACTATAATTCTGATTTTCTGAGTTAGAAACAGTAACTTTTGTAACTTTTGAGTAAATGTTGATACTTTTTAGACTTGAAATGTAATAATCGTTAACTTTGGGCTAACGGTGTAAAGTTTGACCGTTAGGGTTAAAAATGTAATTTTGGTAAAACTTAAAGGATATTTCCGTAATATTATTTTATAAAAATAATATTAATGTTTTATAGATAAATGTGAGTGTAACTGATGTAAAAACTTGATAAAGTTTAACTTATATATACGTTATATAATTCACGACTATAATTAAATTAACGATAACGACGTTACGTTGATCGTCATTCTTTTGATCTTTTATCGTAACACATCGTCTACACACTTCGACTTATTCTTGATGATTTTCCAATCGCACATCAATCATCGATCATTGTACTCACAAGTTATATGTAAATATAACTTTGTTCTTGAACTTCAAGCATTTAAACGAACACGAGTTTTAATCACAATTGAATGACTAATATTCGCGATAAAACTAGATTTAGACTATCAACTAAAACATACCATATCTTTTAGGTTGTGTGTGAAGCCGTTGCCTTGCATCGTTGAGATTATGTACTACCACTACTACTGTACTACTAAGGTGAGTTCATGGCCCCTACTTTTGAACTGTTTTTATAACTATTTTTGGGGGAGAATACATGCTCGTTTTAACTAAACTTATTGAATATTTTGAAATTGTGAATTGCTTGTTTAAGAACCGATTGATCAATTTAAACAACTGATTTAATTATTGAAGGTTTTATGTGCTTATCTGATGTAGCCCTACTCTTAATTGTTTTACAATGATTTATACACGTTTTTGGGGGAGATACATGCTTAACTACTGTTTTATACTTTTACAAGTACTCGTTAACTATTTACCTATTACTATAAGTTCATAGCCCCACTTTCTATCGTTTAACTGTTTTATAAACTCTTTGGAGAAATACATGTGTAACAACTTTTCTAACGATTTTACTATTGATATATGGAATTATGGAACAAACTGTTTAAATACGGTTTCAACTGTTTGAATACGGTTCTCCACAAACTGTTTGGATATAGTTTCAACTGTTTGAATACGGTTCTCTACAAACTGTTTGGATACAGTTTCAACTGTTTGAATACGGTTCTCTACAAACTGTTCGGATACAGTTTCAACTGTTTAAATACGGTTTCAGAATGGTTATGGGTGCAACAACGTGACCCACTGGATTGTGTTATGGGTACAACAACGTGGCCCAAATCTCGAAACTGGTGATCAATGGATTTATAAACCAACTACTATTTTGGGTTTTGACCCGGTGAAAGGCAAATCAACGGACTATTTTCGAATTAATAAGGAAAATACTCATTTTCTAATTTTGATCTAAGCTATGAACATTATGGATTTACTCACACTTTAATTTGATAATTAACCGTTATTTTATCTACTGTGGAATCATAAACTCTTTGATTTTAGAAATCGATATTTGAAACTATAAACTCTATGAACTCACCAACCTTTGTGTTGACCCTTTTTAGCATGTGTTTTATCTCAGGTAATTAAACAAGAAGGAATTTGAAGGCACGGAGTGGGCTTGTAACCCGGCATGGGCTTAAATAAACGTTTTGACACATTTCAAATAAACTTGTTGTTTAAACTATGAAACATCTTGATGTCTCGAATATTTGGTATTTTGAATGAATTAAACTTTAAAGCGTCACTTTTGTGTCGTTTTCTATGATTGTGATAAAGATCCTCGAAGTAACACCCAGAAAGTCTTCCGCTGACATTTTAAGTCTTCCGCTGACATGTTAAGTCTTCCGCTGACGTGATGATTTTGGGGGTGTTACAGATTGACATCAGAGCTACAGTTATAGAGAACCAAGTGTTTTGAACATTGGACTATAACTACACGTTTAAAACGGACCACTTTTACAAAATACCACCTTATGCCCTCCGTGCCTACGCGTTTCCAACATCTGGTAGAGACATTACTTTTACATGATTTCTTATATATGTTAACATGTTATGATTATGCTAATGACTTATATTTACTAATCGGGATTATTACAAATACCATGTCTTCATGTTCCTACCCTATTGTCTTGTCATCGGATTTATAGGCTTCCCCTTCAACATCACCTGATCCAATTCACCGAAATAGGAAAATTCGACAATTTCAGGCGTATGAAGCAAATTCTTCTTACCTCACTACCAAATATTGTCATACCACCACCGGAATCAGTTGTGCCACCACCACTTACACCACCTGTGCTATCACCATCACCACCTACTAGCTTCTACCAATAGATCCATGAACTTCTTACTGGAGCAGAACTATAGGCATTTTTGAATGCACATCCCTTGTTCGACGAATTTAATCGGCATTTCGTGCCATATAAGCATATCTTCACTAAAAAGTCATTAGGACTGTTTTTACCCATACCATGAACTAGAGCGAGTCCAACCCATCTTCCTTCCCTGAATAGGCTATATCCCTACATTCGCTTCGCCCTCCGCTACTGCGCAAAGATTTTGATCCCCCGTTTAATGAGTCATGAAAACACTACCTTAGGTTTAGACATATTGATTCCAATAAAAAGCCAAATAGGGAGTTTTGCGTGTGCCTGCTATAGTAAGAGTAAAGGAAAAGCTTGAAAAGCATACTTGTATTAACAACGGAAAGAGATTCCTTCAGCGATTCAACCTTACATCCACATAGGAATTATTTGCGTAGAAAAACCCCAAATAGTCCCCTTAGTATCGAAACCTTCTTTTGACAACCTGTCAAGAAACATAATTAAACTGAAAGACTTTAGACCTCCCACCAGAACAAAAGTTGAAGTTCAGCAACCATCTCTACGTCCATCACTTTTATCCGAAACCCTCATTGTTAAATATTTGTTACAGACAAACTTTTTGTCTAAATAGGTAAGTTACCCCATAGATTTCCTCGGAACAATAGAATGTGAACAATAATTATTTTCCAAACACGATAGAAATCTTCATTCAGAATGAAATTGTTTCTCAAGTCAAGACGACGCCACTAGTTAGAGCTACTCAACAATTATGACTGTAAGATTCGCTATCATCCAAGAAGAAGCTAATGTAGTAGTAGATACGTTAAGCTAGAAAGAGAAATTAAAAAGAACAAGCTAATGTAGTAGCAGATACGTTAAGCTAAAAAGAACAATTAAAACCACTTAGGATTAGATCATTAGGAATGACTACTTATTCACCCTTTCATCACACTGTACCCATATCGACAGACAGACTTGCCCGACATGAGAATCGACTCAATGATATTACCGACACCCTCAACGACTTTCTTCGTGAACACGTAGAGACTCTTACAGATGAGATTGAGAACTTCGAAATTGGCCAGTTAGCTATGAAGGCTGTATTTGAACAGATGGATACTCGATTTTGGAATCAATGGAATTTATAGGAGCATTGTGTGGAGCCAACACTTCGACGGAAATAATGATGGGAGCCCTGGACCATAAAAATTGAGAGGATTGACATGGAGAATGTGTATCTTAGGTAAGCCTTACAAAATCCCTAGCTAGGGAAAGAGCAAGAGATCAAACCATCGAAACTATAACCACTACCATTCAAGAACTTCAAAAAACCACATGGACAAAACCTTAGGAAAACCATGAATCTGAAACTTGTTAGCTTAACAAACCAATGTTCTATTAATAAGGAATCTTGTCATATGATGTTTTGTAAACATTCAAACAAGTATTAATAAATGTTGTAATGACGTCAATTTATGTTTGTCCTTCCGACATGATGTGACACATCTTAACTTGAATTTCTCATTGACTAAGTTGTTATGATTATAACCTATTCTTGGTTGTATAAGAAGTATTCTAACTTAACTTGGTCATTATGAAATTCTAAAACATACGTCTTTCTTCCGTCGATGATAGCAACATAGCTAGAACTAGAAGAACAACCACAACCACTACACCAACAAACCCCGAAGTTATGACCCCAGCAGCGATACAGCAAGAAACTACTGATGGTGTCAATGCTGTCTTAACCAAACAAGCCCACCAAAGAGATACTGGCACACAAATGGCTAGAAACACGACACCCGCACCTCGTTACTACACCTATAAGGACTTTATAACATGCCAACCCACATACTTCAAAGGTACCAAAGGAATATCCAAATTTGCTCAATGGTTTGAGCGATGTGAAACGATCTTCCAAAGAAGTAGATACTCAGAAAGCAACAAGGTTAGCTTCGCAACGGGAACCCTAATACAAGATGCCCTATCTTGATGGAATACTATTGTTTAGACTCTAGGAGCAACGACAGCATATCAACTTTCATGGATTGAATTCAAGACCAAGATATTAAAGAAGTATTGTCCTCATTCGGAATTGAGGAAGCTTGAGGATGAGTTCTATGTATTGGTAGTAAAGGGAATCGATCTAAGAACTTACAACCGAAGGTTTCAGGAACTTAAGATACTATACCCATCGATGGTGCCTGACCTTGAGAAAACTTTGGAGAAGTACGTCGAAGGACTCCCTAGGAGCATTAAAGGAGATATCACCTCATCAAACCCGCCAACCCTGGAAGCAGCAATGGAACTTGCTCAGAGGCTATAGGACCGAGAGGTCAAATGCAATGAGCTCAAGAGGAAACTCGATGATAAAAGAACCACCCATCACCACGACAACAATCATCATGGCAACACCAACAATCACCGCAACAACAATAGAAAAGGGAAAAATAACCAGGGAGGTTATAATAACAACCAAAACCATAACGCTAATCGCCATCAACAACAAAATAGGAAACAAGGGGCTGCAATAGGATATGTGGCAACACAAGCACAAGGCAAAGATTATACGGGGACCTAACCACTATGTAATCGATGTAAGTATCATCACTCGGGTCCTTGCCTTGCTAGGTGCTATAACTATCAAAAACTAGGACACTTTGCCAGGAAACTGTAAATGCCAAACTAGGATTACATGTTTTGGATGTAGAGAGCAAGAACACTATAGAAACCAATGTCTCAAAACCAAAGTCAACAAATCAAAGTCGCTCGTAGGAGAGCGTATATGCTAGAAGCTCACCAGGGTCTCAACGCAACAGAACGATGAAGTTTAGAATTTAACCGTCCGAATTCCTTAAGCACTTTGTGGTACTAAGTGATGTCACCTTTAAGTGTTCGTCTTTCTCACGACTTAGGTCTACCTTCTGTTCAGTAAGCAACTCGCTGTGATATTTCCTCACCTATTGTACTATCTAGTTCTTCCTGAAATCCATATTATCCACTCCTTCTACTCTAGGTATCATTTCATTTGTGGCATTACCAAAATCCATTTCAACACCAAACCGACGAACCATTTTAGTATTGACTAAGTTAGAGCAATCACCCATACCTTGATTTAGGAAATCAACCGTTTAACTTATAAACTCTATGAACCAACAACTAGACCGGACATCATACGAGTCGATTGGTCCAAGCATTGCATTATTACTCGTAAATTATACATAGCCTGATCACCTATGTCTAATTTAGGAAGAATCATGCAATAAATGGAACAATTGTCTCTGAGGTGTAATTAAGTTATAATTGAGATATAGGATTTCTAAGGAACACGAAGACCAGATTCACACCAAGTACCCACATCTTTTCCCTAGACATCCTTGACAACTATCTTAGACTAGAATTCCGGGACGGAATTCCCTGTAAGAGGTAGGTAATGTAACCTCTCGTAATTTTCCCGTACGATTAGTAAATATCATATTTGAATATAAGGATATTACGTGAATTAAATACCATTTTTACGGGGAACAAATTTTTTTTTATTATTATTATGCATTGCATATTATGTGAATCACTACGGCATTTATGATTGACCTTGTACCTAGGAACGATGCTTACACACAACCTCGATAACCTATAAATATCGCGAATAATAAATTTAAAACGTTTATATTTTATAAATATACGTTTCGTATATTTACCGTACAATATCTATATATTTCCCGAGCCTACGAAAATTCCCGAGATTACTCACTAATATTGTTGGACCGTAACCCGACTCTCGAAACTCACGAACTGGGCCCACGTGACCCAAAGGGCCACTTAAACCTAAAAACTGCTGCTAACAGGCTTACTTTGATATTACTTATTTCCTCCTTATCTCGTTTGGGCCTGATCCACAAAAACAGCCCACCAGGCCCAAGCGCCCTTTATTTATTTTGTTTCTTTTGTTTACCTGTCGCGACCCAGCTCCAAAACACCTCATTTTCTTGCGATTTCGACATATAACACCCATATATTTTTACATGTCTCGTTCCACCTAGTACCCGAGAATCACGAATGGTAAAAGATGTACCCCCCCTCACTCGTTTACTGCCTTAGAAACGACCCAAGCAAACCTTGAAACAAACCCTTTGGAAATTTCACCCAAACGTGTCATAAGCATTCTTACGAGCCACCCTTGATCCCCAATCCCTACAAAACACCTATACAAGTAATATAATATGTCAGGAATGTCAGGAACGAAAATCTTACACAATCTAACCTTGTAAACCCCCGATTGGTTGATTTTGGAGGCAACATGCATTTAGTTCGATCTAACCCTCAACCATAGATGATCTTGGCTTCTATTCACTCCCTAAACTCGTTATATAAGCTTTACATCCTACCTCAGTTGATAACACACACCCAAACAAACCCAATAACAAAATATAAGTCGAGGCATACCATGAAACGGGACAGAAAGTTGGCAAGGAGTTCGAAGGGCTAGAGACAAGTTCAAGGATCGTCCTTACTCATTCTACATCCTTACTTGGCCACAAGTCGACCCACAACCTCCATTTGCACCCATTCGAACCATATCCTAAGTATTACGCCCCCTTTTGAAGCGAAGTAAGTCTAATCGACACCTAGTTCATTTTTTCCATTTCAATAACTTTCTATTTTTGGCACTTTACTTTGATCCATTATCTCGATAATTAAAAACGTAATATATACTTTTTATTCGACATACTAGGAGCCTAATATACTAGCAATCAAGTGGTATAAAGTTTTCAATCTAAGAATAACGTTTACTTAATAAATATCACACGTTTTGTAAGTCATTTGGACCTTTACAATTTTAATAAAAACACTTAGAATATTTTAAACTAGGAAAACTGTTTTCAGAATCGATTTATGCCATTTACTTGGCCTCGTTATTTCAAAATCTAGAAACATAACATATTGTTTTTAAAGCTCGATCTCATAGACAACTTGGTAAACAATTGGGAACCATATTTTATTCGAAGTTATAAGCTCGTTTAAGCTAATTACTAAAGCCATTTTGATCAACCAAAAACTGTTTTACTATAAAAATTAATAAGCTAACATATGGGCTTATTAGCCCGTTAAGCTGTTTTGAAGCTTATTAGATAAGCTGGTATTCTGGACTTAATTGCAACGTTTTTAGAACATAAAAATGAACCCGAGACCAGGCCCAAACCCCTCGTACACCCAATGAATCAAAAAACCTTAACGGGCCTTAATAATTGACTCGTTAAGCCCATTTAAGCGAAATAAGTGCTTTTTAAGAAAATAAGCAGTGGAATTAAGCTTATCTGAATATTTTGAGCTTATTTAAGAAGTAAAAATGCTAAGTTTTGAATTTGGTAAAATTTGGACTAAATTTGCAAAATTTCGTAACCGAGGGACTAAAAATGCAAAAGTTGCAAACTTTGGGTTAAAACTATAATTCTGATTTTCTGAGTTAGAAACAGTAACTTTTGTAACTTTTGAGTAAATGTTGATACTTTTTAGACTTGAAATGTAATAATCGTTAACTTTGGGCTAACGGTGTAAAGTTTGACCGTTAGGGTTAAAAATGTAATTTTGGTAAAACTTAAAGGATATTTCCGTAATATTATTTTATAAAAATAATATTAATGTTTTATAGATAAATGTGAGTGTAACTGATGTAAAAACTTGATAAAGTTTAACTTATATATACGTTATATAATTCACGACTATAATTAAATTAACGATAACGACGTTACGTTGATCGTCATTCTTTTGATCTTTTATCGTAACACATCGTCTACACACTTCGACTTATTCTTGATGATTTTCCAATCGCACATCAATCATCGATCATTGTACTCACAAGTTATATGTAAATATAACTTTGTTCTTGAACTTCAAGCATTTAAACGAACACGAGTTTTAATCACAATTGAATGACTAATATTCGCGATAAAACTAGATTTAGACTATCAACTAAAACATACCATATCTTTTAGGTTGTGTGTGAAGCCGTTGCCTTGCATCGTTGAGATTATGTACTACCACTACTACTGTACTACTAAGGTGAGTTCATGGCCCCTACTTTTGAACTGTTTTTATAACTATTTTTGGGGGAGAATACATGCTCGTTTTAACTAAACTTATTGAATATTTTGAAATTGTGAATTGCTTGTTTAAGAACCGATTGATCAATTTAAACAACTGATTTAATTATTGAAGGTTTTATGTGCTTATCTGATGTAGCCCTACTCTTAATTGTTTTACAATGATTTATACACGTTTTTGGGGGAGATACATGCTTAACTACTGTTTTATACTTTTACAAGTACTCGTTAACTATTTACCTATTACTATAAGTTCATAGCCCCACTTTCTATCGTTTAACTGTTTTATAAACTCTTTGGAGAAATACATGTGTAACAACTTTTCTAACGATTTTACTATTGATATATGGAATTATGGAACAAACTGTTTAAATACGGTTTCAACTGTTTGAATACGGTTCTCCACAAACTGTTTGGATACAGTTTCAACTGTTTGAATATGGTTCTCTACAAACTGTTTGGATACAGTTTCAACTGTTTGAATACGGTTCTCTACAAACTGTTCGGATACAGTTTCAACTGTTTAAATACGGTTTCAGAATGGTTATGGGTGCAACAACGTGACCCACTGGATTGTGTTATGGGTACAACAACGTGGCCCAAATCTCGAAACTGGTGATCAATGGATTTATAAACCAACTACTATTTTGGGTTTTGACCCGGTGAAAGGCAAATCAACGGACTATTTTCGAATTAATAAGGAAAATACTCATTTTCTAATTTTGATCTAAGCTATGAACATTATGGATTTACTCACACTTTAATTTGATAATTAACCGTTATTTTATCTATTGTGGAATCATAAACTCTTTGATTTTAGAAATCGATATTTGAAACTATAAACTCTATGAACTCACCAACCTTTGTGTTGACCCTTTTTAGCATGTGTTTTATCTCAGGTAATTAAACAAGAAGGAACTTGAAGGCACAGAGTGGGCTTGTAACCCGACATGGGCTTAAATAAACGTTTTGACACATTTCAAATAAACTTGTTGTTTAAACTATGAAACATCTTGATGTCTCGAATATTTGGTATTTTGAATGAATTAAACTTTAAAGCGTCACTTTTGTGTCGTTTTCTATGATTGTGATAAAGATCCTCGAAGTAACACCCAGAAAGTCTTCCGCTGACATTTTAAGTCTTCCGCTGACATGTTAAGTCTTCCGCCGACGTGATGATTTTGGGGGTGTTACACCAAGACATTGGAGCGCGTGCTGCTACTCATATCTTTAGTAGGATTAACTTTTCTATAGCTAGAGGAGTGGGAGCCCAGTTAGTATCTCGGCTTCCCACTAACTTCTTGTAAATCCTATGAGTTTCTAATAAAGTGTTGTTTAAAAATAAATAAATAAATAAATAAATAAATAATTTATCTCATTTCTTCTTAAAATAAAATAATAAGTTTATCTAATTTCTTCTTAAGATAAAATATGAAAATCAATCACTCGAAATAAGATACGCAAATGAGGCTTGTGGTCTACTGGGCATGTCTTATTCAGTTAAGCGTGCCTAGTGGAGAGTAGTACCGGTTTGGGTGACCAAACCGGGAAGTCCTCCCTTGTGGACCACTGCCCTATCGGTACGATTTCAAAGTTCTTCAATGAAGGTTTCAACCCACCAGGGTTCGAATCTGGAGAAGGCAGGATTTACTTCAATTTAAGTGTCGTGCTTTTGGGCGGCTTAAGTTGAAGGTTTTCCCCTCATCGGGTTTCAAATTGGACACGAATTTCCCTTGAAAGAAAGTAACCGTTCAAAAAAAAAATAATAAGTGTCACCAACCAACTTGCAACAAAGAAAATAAAAGATACTCAAAAACTTGAGTTAATTACAAATTTCGTGCTTACGATTTACACACAATCGCATCTTCGTCCTTTTTTCAAGTATCTTTCATAAACCCTATTTATTTTAGTGGGTAATTTAAAAAGAGGAATGCTACAACCACACAATTTTTACAAAATATTTTTCACACAATGATGTGTCATGTAAACTTGTGGATGTATTTAAGAGAGAGAATTAAAAAGTAAGTTAGAGAATACCACTAACTATATGACACATCATTGTGTGGAAAACATTTTGTAAAACTTTTGTGATTCTAGCATTCCTCATTTAAAAAATCTTCAAAGTTTTCGTTAATAAAATCGCTCCATTAATGAAGTTTTCATTTAGGGAGGTGATTGACACACTCATACTTTTGATTGATACACTCAATTGTACAAACTGTTAAAGAATACTGTAAGTACTGTACAAGTATGCAAAGCATATAGTAGAGTGTCCCAATAAAAAATGTGAGTGTGCAAATCATTCCCCTTTCATTTAAGATTTATGTAAGTTAATTATTTTATGGGGTATTTTGAATAATCAACATTACTCATTTTTAAGAGATTATAAGTTTTTAAGAATAGACAAATTTGTTTTACTAGACGAGTACCCGTGCATAGCAACGGGATTCTATAGCGGCAGATAGTTTTAGTGATAAAAAAGTTTATAGGTTATAAACGAAAAATAATAAACGTTTGAGGATTTGAGAATTAAACATAATGTTTTGAAACCCGGTTCGACCCGGGTGGTTGAACCGGTAGAACCGTTCTGGTTAAAAAATCGGTCAATTTAAACCGGGTAAACCCGACGGATTGGGTCAAAAAAGAGTTTAATTAATCCGGGTCAACCGACGGATTTGAAGTGTCCAGGGTCAACCTGTGCATAGCAACGAGATTTTATAGCGACATATAATTTTAGTGATAAAAAAATTTTATGGGTTATAAACGAAAAATAATAAAAGTTTGAAGATTTGAGAATTAAACATAATGTTTTGAAACCCGGTTCGACACGGGTGGTTCAACCGGTTGAACCATTCCGGTCGAAAAATTGATCGATTTAAACCGGGTCAACTTGCTAGGTTGGGTAGAAAACGGGTCAAATTAAACCGGTTCAACCTGTCGGGTTTGAAGCGTCCCGGGTTAACCCGGTTTGTGATTTGTATTAATTGTTTTAATTGGTTGTAATTAATTTGGTAGATACGTTTTTAATTGGTTGTAAAATGTGAATAAATTATTGTACTTTTAAGTAATGGGTCTTTTACTAAGAGTATTAATTATATTTCATAATTTCTTTTAATAAGATTTTTCAACATTTCACATTACTTGACTTTTTACTTTTCCACTTTTTTACTTTGACTATTTTTTCTTTATATATAGTATAGATAAGTAGTAAATATATATAATTGTCAATAATAATAATAATAATAATAATAATAATAATAATAAGTTTATCTCATTTCTTCTTAAGATAAAATATGAAAATCAATCACTCAAAATAAGGTACACAAATGAAATGTAAGTGTCACCAACCAACTTGCAACAAAGAAAATAAAAGATACTAAAAAACTTGAGTTAATTACAAATTTCGTGCTTATGATTTACACACAATCGCATTTTCGTCCCTTTTTGAAGGATCTTTCATAAACAGTCTCAATTGTTGACAAATCTTGCAGATATAGTCCTTTTGACATAGATTGTTAGCTAGTCCATTAAGAATTAAGGTATTTCGTCTTATCGCTATTCTTCATTTTCAACTTCTTTTTTTCGTGAACATTTTACCCGATCTTTATCTCTAACCTTTTTTTTTCGGTAATAATTTTATCCCTGAATCAAAACACCTTGCACACATCTCCATCTAAATTCTTAATATCACAATTTTCATCTAATTTCTTTAAAATTTAAACTCAACTTAATTTACCCTCGATGAAATAGAACAACTCAATACACATATAAGAAATTAGACGAAAATCTCAAGATCTAGATCTACCCTTTCCTTGTTTAAAGTTTTACCTAATTCGTTTGGTATATTTTTGTTTAATAATACCCGATGCAGCAAAAATAATTCCCAGTCAATATTTACTTAGAGAATAGGGAGTAATAACGTAACACCCGCGTTATTGTCTAGGTGGCAAATGTTAAAATTTGTTAGCCACTCTGAGCTATGCTGCGTTACCACGACGTTGTGTTTTACGTTTGTATACTAACGTAAGTTGGAACGCAGAAACAACCAAAAAACAATTTACAAACACATTCTTGGTGGTTAACTGGTATATGATTTGCGTTTGTGTGTGTGTTTAAGCGTGTGTTGGTTTGTGTTTGTGGGTTTCTGTTTGTGTATGTGCGCGTGCGCATAGAAGAGGAAGATGATGAGTTTTTTTTTTTTTTTTTTTTTTTTTTTTTTTTTTTTTTTTTTTTTTTTGGCTGTAAACGATGGTATGGCACGGGCTGGAATATTGGCCCAAATAATTTAACAAATTTTTTTTTTTTTTTTTTTCGTTTTGTATTTTTTTTAAAATAAAAATGTTATTAATATATTAATTTGTTGAATGAAATATTAGTTAAGGGTTTATTTAATGAATGAAATTGTTGAGAGTAGAATTTGTAAATTGTAATTTTTAAAAAAGGTGGGTCTCAAAAGGTGGCGTTATTTGATATTATGATAACATGTGATTTTTTAGTGTTATATTCTTTGGTATTAAAATAATATGGTGCTGACGTGACGAGCAATTTGGTGTTATTTCGTGTTACCACTCCTTATGCTCTTAGAGACTAGACTGTAAAAAATCATATAGGATAAAGGTAGCCAATATTTTATTCAATATAGTTAATTCAAGATCTACAAAAAAAAATGATAGATAACAGTTTCAACTCATTTGGACAAGTTTCACATGGAATCTTGAAGAAAAGAAGGAAAAAAAAAAATGCGATTTTGAGCCGAAACAAAGGAGGGCAAGAAATTGGTCAAGCCACAGTATGTCTTATCATTTGTGTGAAACAACTAGAGCAAAATATGTAATTTTGCCTGTAAGCAAGCTCACAGAGTCACGGGGTCATCAAGTTAAGTTGTTGAACATTTGATTGCTACCTTAAACCAACCTTTTTCCAAGTCAAGGGTGCATTATCTCGGTGAGCTGGCTAAATCATATGATCAACTTTCATTTGGAAACAATGTGGTGCATAGGAGAGACAAGCTTTCCGTTCAAAGAGTTCTTGCAAGAAAGAGAGTCACTTCTCACAACAAATTGCCAGAGAAGCTGTAGTAGTTTTTGGTCGATAACGCCATATGATTCATGGATGTCTATTTTAATCAAAGAAACTTGTTCAATGTTTCTCAGTGTGCCCGAAAGGAGCTCATTTCTAAAGTAGTTTTAGTTCACCTCAAATTGTATCCATTCACTTGTAATCTCAAGTTTCAACTTTGCTGAAGATTAATTTGTGATATACTTTTACCTTTTTGTTAAAAAAAGAAGACTTTGAGTCAATGACAATGAATGTAATAAAATGTCAAATGATTCGATTTTTTGTAAGAAAACCTTTGTGCTCCCAAAAGGAGGGAAATTTCAACGAATATGTCATTTTAAGCTGAATACAATGGATCGGCATAAAATCGTTTTTGGATTGACAATATCACATGCTCTTTTGGTTTTACACGGTTTAAACTTTAAAGTCCGAATAAATACCCTTTATTCCATTATATACGGATCGCCAAAATTCGCACATTTCTACTAAAGTTGACTTCATTTATCATCCATGAAGGTCGACATAGCCCATAGATTTACTTGCTTCTAACAGTAATTTAAAATGAAATACTATTTTTAAGTTAAATAAAAATATTTCTAATGAGCTATTTTCTTAAACAAGCATTGCTTGCTTTTTTAGTTTTTAAATATTCGATTCTATATAGATCCAACGACAGCGCTTAGACGGGAATTGAAGTTATGGGTAGTGCAAAAAGTGATGGGGGCTGCTATCCGATAAGATAACGAAATCTAGATCATTCACGCTGACTAATAAGAGTCAATGGCATTCGAGCATGATGACAAAATGGCCTAACATTTTTAACCTTTTTAGCATTTATGGTCGTTTATATATAGAGTGCTGCATGGATCCCATTTTTTCATACCACAATTTAACTACAACTAGTACTCAAGTCAAATGGCTACCATATCGTTGAGTCAAAGATCAAGAACTTTTCGACACCCTAACCATGGCTCGGTGGTTGAAGAGATCAGTGGTTTGATTCGCGTTCACAAAGATGGTCACGTTGAAAGACCTCCAATTGTTCCTAATGTTTCTTGCATGGTGCCCTTGGAGTTCGAGGTTGTGGCCATAGATGTTACAATAAATAAGTTTACCAACTTATGGGCACGTGTGTATGCCCCTAGCAGCAACCGACAGTTTTCATCAAAACTGCCGTTGCTAGTTTATTTTCATGGAGGGGGGTTTTGTGTAGGATCGGCCTCTTGGGCTTGTTACCATGACTTTTTAATCAATCTTGTTCGGGTCACATGTTGTGTTGTTGTATCGGTTAATTATCGTCTTGCTCCTGAAAACCGGCTTCCTGCGGCATATGATGATGGTTTTAATGCCATAATGTGGCTAAAAGAAGAATCAATGAAAGGAAGTGTTAGTGAGCTCAAAAGGTGTGATTATTCGCGATTGTATTTAGCTGGTGATAGTGCTGGAGCGAACATTGCACACCATGTTGCAGCGCGACTATTGTCTAGACCGGTCTTGTCACCAAAGGGAGTTATTTTGATTCAACCATTTTTTGGAGGAGAATCACGAACTACGTCCGAGAAGCATTCTACACAACCGGTTACCTCTGCATTAACACTATCCACCTCTGATACGTATTGGCGCCTTGCTCTCCCAATAGGGGTCACACGAGACCATCCATGGAGTAACCCTCTTGCCAAGGGTGCATCGAGATTAAGTGATATGAGGTTTTTCAAAACGATGATTTGTGTGGCTGAGTTAGATATATTGAAAGATAGAAATCTAGAGTTTGCAGCTAGCCTGGCTAGGGCAGGTGCACCGTTGCAATCTGTTATCTACAAAGACGTTGGACATGCATTTCATGTATTGCATAATTACCCAATGGCTCGGACGCGGAGCCATGAGATGATGGCTCATGTTAAGTCTTTTATCAACCAGTAACTAGAAGAGGGTGGTAGTTTGTTGGGTTTTTTTTGCTATCTAAATAAGTTTTTAAGTAATTAAACGTATACTAAAGTCACCGGAAGATTTCTCGTCATCATGGTCATAGTTGTATTATCAGGACATGGCACGTAGGCCACGAGCAGTCTTAAGACCTGCTCACAGCATGCTGCTAGAAAACTGACCTTTGTGATACATAAGGTGTCAATGTATCTACACATGTAATGTACAAATTTTGCAAACCATTATTGCTAATGTCTATTAATTGAAAGTTAAGATTGATTTAATCTATCTTACAAACATGTTATCAAAATCTGACCCATGATAAGAGTTACTTTCTACTTTTGGCAGGAAAAATGAGATGTAAAGTTTTAGTTCCATTTTGGAGGAGAATATTTGATAGGAAGCCACTTTGACCAAAAGTTCAAAATACAAAGGAACAAATCTTTAAATAATTGCAAGAAAGTTTTAAAGCAAACCACATTCTTCAACTTCTCGTTCTCATGATAGAGACTTAGTCAACGGTTTCTTAACCTCATCAAAATCATATCTAGTGCTTATAAGATTTTGAACTTTAGATTATATCTGAGTATAAGATTCGAATTCAATTCATATATTTAAAGTACGTTATACGCTAGCTTTTTAACCGGTTGAACATGTCAGCTTTGAATCACTGAATAGCAATCTGTAATTTAACATAGTGATTGTTAAGCTTATTTGATAAGTTTACGACTTTATAAGCTGACGTAAATAAACTCATATATATGCCCGAAAAATGAGCATATAAGCTAATAAGTTTTCCAATAAGCTAATAAGACCATTATATAAGTTTAGACAAACACCCCTTGCTTTACAAAGAATTTCACTTTACTAAATCAAATTCGAGAAAATAATATATGCGCTAAATAAGATCATTAGGATCCAATCTAACCAATTACAATACGCTTTGGGTACACCATGATTTTTGTTTCAGTAATTACATATATCTTGTTTTATATGCTATCTTTAAGGATCTGCCCTCAAAGATTATTTGTTGATGTTCTTGAGGGGGCTCGGAAGATTTGATATGATACACTCTAACCTTTAGGAGATACCAGCCACGAATATATTCAGTAAGACAATCAAATTTTGCGTGTTCAAACTCGTTATCTTTTCATTCAAAGGATGAGCCAGAATCTTAATAGAATGAATACTATCGAGAATATGTTCGGCCGATATCCCTTTATTTGCTTCAATATTCTACATATCACACAAGAATCGACCGTATTGTACCCTCTTTCCATAAAGGAAAACACAATATGCAGATGCTTTTTTCGCCACATGCAGGCATGCAGCAATCTAGGTATTCAAAAATGGCTAAAAGAAGTTGAATAACAAATTAACAACTATATCTATTTCCATTTTTGTTTATACAAATCTCACAACACACAAAAGCCCGTGATCAAGAGTCGACCCATGTACGAAATAATTTCTATTATGGGTATTGGGCCTAAGCCCAGGTCAGAGTACGTGGGGGTACCACATATAGGAAGGTAACAAAAAACTGAAAGATAACCCATGTCGATTCCATCATTCAACACCATGACGTACCAGCAGCCTCTCCTTACCACGAAGAGATAAGATATGAGACCCACACTGCCACGTGTCACATCGTCATGGTGGTTAATGATAAGAGATTACATCCTTCTATTTTTGTGGACATGATGGATGTAATGTCATGAGCCACATGATCCAATGGCCACAGGAACGTAAGAATGTAGATAGATTTGATTTTGTCCGTTAGATGGCAAACAACATTATAAAAGGTATGTAGCAACAGGAACTAATTCACTCATTGGATTCATAGAAGTCCATTCCTCCAAAGTATCTAAGTAAGGTAACTTACTAAAATGGCCTCAATCTCTTCCTCGGCTGTCGCAACCGTCAACAGGACCACCTCTGCTCAAGCTAGCATGGTGGCTCCATTCACCGGGCTTAAGTCCAACGTCGCTTTCCCAGTCACCAAGAAGTCTAACGACTTCTCATCTCTCCCCAGCAACGGTGGAAGAGTGCAATGCATGAAGGTACAATATATAACGTACTTAAATAAATAATTAGAACGGTACCCGCGGAATGGGGCGGTGGGTACCATTTGATTATATTTTGCATTATTCAGTTACACGTTTAGTTGTCTTCGTGCTTTATAAGCAGAGATATTAGAGATGGTTAAGTCAAATAATTTTATTTTGAACAACCAACCGCTTTATGATAAACTTCCTAACCAACTTGCTTCCTAACAAATTAATTTTGAAATCTTTTCATAATAAGCAAGAAAAAAAATCCAAATTTTAAGCATTTCTAATTATAGAGTAGTCCTAAATGCATTATAATGTAACATAGATAATGTTAACACTTATTATACATAAATATATATAATGACTCACATATTATATATTTTGCATCAAATATATATATATATATATAGGTGTGGCCACCATTGGGTTTGAAGAAGTACGAGACCCTTTCATACCTACCACCATTGACCGAAACTCAATTAGCTAAGGAAGTCGACTACCTTCTTCGCAACAAGTGGGTTCCTTGCTTGGAATTCGAATTGGAGGTCTATATCTCATATATCTTTTTACTAAACTTTTTACCTTACAAAATCAAGTTCTCATTGTATTAACAACATTGTGTTTATGTACTTATGTTGTATTGCAGCACGGTTTCGTCTACCGTGAGCACCATCGCTCCCCCGGATACTACGATGGAAGATACTGGACAATGTGGAAGTTGCCCATGTTCGGGTGCACTGACTCCGCTCAAGTGTTGAAGGAACTCAACGAGTGCAAGAAGGAGTACCCAGTATCATGGATCCGTATCATCGGATTCGACAACGTTCGTCAAGTGCAATGTATCAGTTTCATCGCACATAAGCCCGATGGCTACTAAGTTTTCCTATCCACCAAGACTTTCGAATATTAACCATCTTATAACGAGTCGGTTAAATTTGATTGTTTAGGGTTTTGTATTATTTTTTTTTTGCTCTTTTAATTCACCACTTTAATTCCCTAATTGTCTGTTCATTTCGTTGTTTGTTTCCGGATCGATAATGAAATGTAAGAGATATCATATATAAATAATAAATTTTCGTTTCATATTTGCAATCTTTTCTTTTAGAAACCTTTTATTAATTGTATGTCGACATTTGTTTCTTCTTGTTATATTAGGGGCCGGGAAATAATGTTAAATAAAAGTACAAAATAAACTACAGTACATCGTACTGAATAAAATACCTGGCCACAAAGTACACCTATCCATATACTTTCTATATATGAAGGCATTTTCAAATTAGGGTTTATATGAGATAACATTTCTGCCATTTCATACAACTTAAAAGCCTACTCTAATGCTGGAAAGAAGACCAAGAAACCTTTAAGTTAGCGTGGAATATCGACTCAAAGTAAACACACATGACCCCAATCCTTACATTCTTCTTCCTCATATATATAGACTAATTACACTTTTAACCACTAATAATTGCTACTACATTATAACATCTAGTAATTAAACTTGTGAGTTTTTGCTAGACGTGCCTAGAAACTGGTTTCTGTTTTTTTTTATTTAATGACATATGATCTTGAAGTTCAAATGCTACTTGTTCAACTAGTTTGGACTTTTCATTACATTATGTAAACATATATGTAACATACTATGAATATTTTTTTCAGTGATTATCTGAGTCATTTATGATTCATATGTTTTCCAAATATTATTATCTCTACTACTTGTAATGCATTTATATGCATTCTTTAAACTTAAATTGCTTTAAATTTGAGTAGTATTGATTGTCTATGATACCTTTTATACTAAAATGCTTAAATGGCAAGTTGCACTACTTTTTAAATGACAAATTTTTAATATTTGTCAAACTCTACGTATTTATCAATTTAAATAAAATATACAATTTGTCTATCAACACCAATTTACACATGTTGCACTTATAAACAGTGAATGATATTTTTAAAACTTAAAAACTTAAAATTGAGTAATTTTAGTGAACTATTATACTATTGATTAAAAATAGTAACAACGTATACAACTAAATTAATATTTTAAATATTTTTTAATCTTTAAACTGTTATCATTTTTGTTTCTAATCCATGTACTTTTTTCTCGTAATAAATACAAATTAAACTTGTAAGTTTTGCATCAAGCGTCAAACCCGAATCACGATTTAACAAGTATAATTATTTGCTGCTATCTTTTCGCGGATATTCGTTTACTAGTATTAAATTCAAACAATGACATTTTCCTGAAACTGGAATTTTATGGTAGGTTTGTGGACACTATTTCAAAGGGATGTGACAAAGGATAAGGCAATATTGGTCAAGTTTCCTACTTTATCTACACAAATTTTGAGTACATGCATGTAGTTCAAATCTTACTATTGAACTTAAAAATGGTAATGTATAAAAAAAGCTTAATACATTGCAACTGCATGCGATGGTATTAGCAGTCGGCTAATTGCTTGGATATATGGTGAAGGAACTAAGATATCTAATGGTTTAGGGGGAAAAAAAACAACTTGAAAATAAGTTTGGACGAGTTAGCATTCAGTACGAATTGACTAGTTTGGACGAGTTAGCTAAAATGAATACTCTGTAATGTCATGAGCCACATGATTCAATGGCCACAGGTACGTAAGAATGTAGATAGATTTGATTTTGTCCGTTAGATGGCAAACAACATTATAAAAGGTATGTAGCAATAGGAACTAATTCATTCATTGGATTCATAGAAGTCCATTCCTAAGTATCTAAACAAGTAAGGAAACTTACTAAAATGGCCTCAATCTCTTCCTCCACTGTCGCAACCGTTAACAGGACCACCTCTGCTCAAGCTGGCATGGTGGCTCCATTCACCGGGCTTAAGTCCAACATCGGCTTCCCAGTCACCAAGAAGTCCAACGACTTCTCATCCCTCCCCAACAACGGTGGGAGAGTGCAATGCATGAAGGTACAATATATACCTAGCTAAAGTAACAACGTGAACACTTATTATAATGCATTATGTATAATGACTAACATTTTCTATATTTTGTACGAAATATATATAGGTGTGGCCACCATTGGGTTTGAAGAAGTACGAGACCCTTTCATACTTACCACCATTGACCGAAACCCAATTGGCTAAGGAAGTCGACTACCTTCTTCGCAACAAGTGGGTTCCTTGCTTGGAATTCGAATTGGAGGTCTATATCTATATCTTTTTACTAAACTTTTTACCTTACAAAATCAAGTTCTCATTGTATTAACAACATTGTGTTTTATACTTGTGTTGTATTATAGCACGGTTTCGTCTACCGTGAGCACCATCGCTCCCCCGGATACTACGATGGCAGATACTGGACAATGTGGAAGTTGCCCATGTTCGGGTGCACTGACTCCGCTCAAGTGTTGAAGGAACTCAACGAGTGCAAGAAGGAGTACCCACAATCCTGGATCCGTATCATCGGATTCGACAACGTTCGTCAAGTGCAATGTATCAGTTTCATCGCACACAAGCCCGATGGCTACTAAGTTTTTCTATCCACCAAGACTTTCGAATATTAACCTTCTTATAACGAGTCGGTTAAATTTGATTGTTTAGGGTTCTGTATTATTTTTTTTTTTTCTCTTTTAATTCATCATCACTTTAATTCCCTAATTGTCTGTTCATTTCGTTGTTTGTTTCCGGATTGATAATGAAATGTAAGAGATATCATATATAAATAATAAATTGTCGTTTCATATTTGTAATCTTTTCTTTTACAGACCTTTAATTAATTGTATGTCGATCTTGTTTCTTCTAGCTTGTTATATTAGGGGGAAATTATGTTAAATTTAAGAACAAAATAAACTACAGTACATCGTACTGAATAAAATATCTAGCTAGAAAGTACACCCTTCCATACACCTTTCCATATACTTTCTACATGAAGACATTTTCTAATTAGGGTTTATATGAGATAGCATTTCTGCCATTTCATACATCTTAAAAGCCTACTCTATTGTTGGAAAAAAGACCAATAAACCTTTTAAGCTATCGCGGAATATATTAACTCAAAGTAAACACACGTGACCCCAAACGTTACATTCTTCATTGCTCATATACATAGACTAATTACACTTTTAAACACTAATAATTGCTACTAGTACTATATTATAACATCTACTAATTAAACTTGTGAGTTTTTGCTAGTCGTGCCTAGAAACTGGTTTATGTATTTTATTTAATGATATATGATCTTGAAGTTCAAATGTTCTAGTTCAACTAGTTTGTACTTTCATTACACTAAACATTACATTATGTACACATATATGTAACATACTATGAATGTTGTTTTCACTTTCCGTGATAATCTTAGTCATTTAGGATTCATACGTAGTTTCCAAATATTTGTAAACCTTATCTCTACTACTTATAGTGCATGTATATGCATTTATTAAACTTAAAATACTAAAATTTGAGTAATGTTGATTGTTTATAATATCTTTAAACTTAAATGCTTAAATGACAAGTTGTACTATTTTACTTTCCGTTTCCACATCAAGTATAAGTAACACAACTGTTCAATTAATAACAATCTCTAATACTTTTAAAATGTTAACTTTTTAAATAACAAGTTTTTAATTAGTCAATCTCTATGTATTTATCAATTTAAAATAAAATACACAGTTTATCCATCAACAACAATTAACACGGTTGCATTTATAAAGAGTGAATAATATTTCTTAAAACTTAAAAGATCAAAATTGAGTAATGTTAGTGGACTATTATACCATTGATTAAAAATGGTAACATCATCTACAACTAAATTAATATTTTAAATATTATTTATTCCTTAACTTTTATCATTTTTTGTTTCTAACCGATGCATTTTTTTCTCGCAATAACTACAAATTGAACTCGTAAATTTTACATCAAGGGTCAAACCAGAATAACGATTTCACAAATATAATTATTTGTTATTATACAACGTCGCTTTGCGCAGATATTTGTTCAGTAGTATTAAATTCAAATAATGACATTTTCCTGCAACTGGAATTTTATGGTAGGTTTGTGGACACAATTTCGAAGGGATGTGACAAAGGATAAGGCAATATTGGTCAAGTTTTTATCTACACAAATTTTGAGTACATATAGTTCAAATCTTAATGTTGAACTTAAAAACGGGTAATGTATTAAAAAAGCTTAGTATATTGCAACTTCGATGGTATTGGTTGTCGGCTAATTGCTTGGATATGATGAAGGAACTGAGATATCTACTGGTTTAGAAAAAAACTTGAAAATAAGTTTAGACGAGTTAGCATTCAATACAAATTGACAAGTTTGGACCTTTTATGATTTCAGTATGGTATCAGTATGATATCACATGTTATCTTAGCTAAAATGAATACTCTGTAATGTCATGAGCCACATGATCCAATGGCTACGTAAGAATGTAGATAGATTTGGTTTTGTCCGTTAGATGGCAAACAACATTATAAAAGGTATGTAGCAATAGGAATTAATTCACTCATTGGATTCATAGAAGTCCATCCTAAGTATCTAAGCAAGTAAGGAAACTTACTAAAATGGCCTCAATCTCTTCCTCCACTGTCGCAACCGTCAACAGGACCACCTCTGCTCAAGCTAGCATGGTGGCTCCATTCACCGGGCTTAAGTCCAACGTCGGCTTCCCGGTCACCAAGAAGTCCAACGACTTCTCATCCCTTCCCAGCAACGGTGGGAGAGTGCAATGCATGAAGGTACAATATATACCTAAAATAACAGCGTGAACACTTATTATAATGCATTATATATAATGACTAACATTTTCTATATTTTGTACGAAATATATATAGGTGTGGCCACCATTGGGTTTGAAGAAGTACGAGACCCTTTCATACTTACCACCATTGACCGAAACCCAATTGGCTAAGGAAGTCGACTACCTTCTTCGCAACAAGTGGGTTCCTTGCTTGGAATTCGAGTTGGAGGTCTATTTCTCATATATCTTTTTACTAAACTTTTTACCTTACAAAATCAAGTTCTCATTGTATTAACAACATTGTGTTTATATACTTATGTTGTATTACAGCACGGTTTCGTCTACCGTGAGCACCATCGCTCCCCCGGATACTACGATGGCAGATACTGGACAATGTGGAAGTTGCCCATGTTCGGGTGCACTGACTCCGCTCAAGTGTTGAAGGAACTCAACGAGTGCAAGAAGGAGTACCCACAATCCTGGATCCGTATCATCGGATTCGACAACGTTCGTCAAGTGCAATGTATCAGTTTCATCGCACATAAGCCCGATGGCTACTAAGTTTTTCTACCTACCAAGACTTTCGAATATTAACCTTCTTAAGTTCTTATAACGAGTCGGTTAAATTTGATTGTTTAGGGTTTTGTATTATTATTATTTTTCTCTTTTAATTCATCATCACTTTAATTCCCTAATTGTCTGTTCATTTCGTTGATTGTTTCCGGATCGATAATGAAATGTAAGAGATATCATATATAAATAATAAATTGTCGTTTCATGTTTGTAATCTTTTCTTTTACAAACCTTTAAAAGCCTACTCTGCTAATTAAACTTGTGAGTTTTTGCTAGTCGTGCCTAGAAACTGGTTTCGGTTTTTTATTTAACGACATACGATCTTGAAGTCCAAATGCTACTTGTTCAACTAGTTTCGACTTTCATACACTAAACATTACATATTCAAATTATTATTATGTATATATACATATATGTAACATACTATGAATATTGTTTTCAGTGATAATCTGAGTCATTTAGGATTCATATATTTGTAAACATTATAGTATTATATATATATATATATATATATATATATATATATATATATATATATATATATATATACTAAATGTGGGGAGGATAATAGTGCCGACCACCATGGGCAGTTTTGGGCCGGCGCAACATCAGCAACCGAGCCGGGCCCAACCCACTAAGGGGCACTAAAAATTTGTATACCCATTATATGTATTAGGCCCAACCCACTTAAAAATAAACTATATTAATCATTTAATCCAAAAAGTAAAAAACGATTGTGAAGGGACAAAAGGGTAAAAGCCCAACCCACTTAAATATATTTTATTTTGTAGAAGTAATATTTTTGTAGCAAGAATGATTTTTGTTCGTATTTTTGGCTTTTCATACTTGATTATGGTCTATGGATGTTATAATATAGGGGCACTTCTTTTTTTCTTCGTGCCGGGCCTAATTTTTTTTTGACGTTCTCAGCACCGCCCCTGCCGACCACTGTAGCTGCTACAGTGGTTTGCACAGTTTTTTTTTTTTTTTTTTTTTTTTTTTTTTTTTTTTTTTAGTACTAACGGTCATTAGTTATTTAACGGCTGTTAACTAATGACCTATCTATAACAATTTTAAAAAAATTTGTACGCACTTTGTCCTTCATCTCAGCGTTTCATTGCGAATTTAGTACTCACATAATTTACATAAATGGTCCTTTACGTTATACATCAATTGAAAAGTCAGTCCTATTTGTACAGTACTTACGGTCATTAGTTATTTAACGGCTGTTAACTAACGACCGTTATCTTTAACACTTAAAAAAATTGTACGCACTTTGTTCTTCATCTCAGCGTTTCATTGCAAATTTAGTCCTCACATAATTTACATAAATGGTCCTTCATGTTATACATCAATTGCAAAGTCAGTCCTAGGTAACTAACTTCACGTTAAGTAGCTAACGGCAACAAAAGAATTTCGCTGCAACGCGCGGGTACCAACGCTCGTTAAATTCAAACAATGACATTTTCCCGAAACTGGAATTTATGGTAGGTTAATTTGTGGACACTTTTTCAAAGGGATGTGTGACAATGGATAAGGCATTATTGGTCCAGTTTTCTACTTTATCTACATAAATTTTGAGCAAATGCATATAGTTAAAATTTTACTGTTGAACTTAAAAATGGAATGTATAAGAAAAACTTAATACATTGCTACTGCGATGATACGTATTGGTAGTCGGCTAATTGCTTGGATAGTTGGATATCCAATGGTTTAGGAAAAAAAAAACTTGAAATATAATAAATTTAGACGATCGAGTTAGTATTCAATACGAATTGACAAGTTTGGAGCTTTTACGATTTCAGTGATATCACATGTTATCTTTGCTAAATGAATGTAATACTTTAAACCACAAAATATGATATCACCAGAACAAACCACCAAACAATCCATGTGCAATTTTAGGTTTGGTTCAATAATCAATATCACATCACTTGTGAAGAAAGATGAAGAGTGATGTAGAAAACACGAAACGCTATTTACATGTAGCGTCATGTTTTACTTTTAATTTATTTATTTATTTATTTATTTATTTATTTATTTATTTTATTTTATTTATTATTATTATTATTATTATTATTATTATTATTATTATTATTATGTCAATACCCAAATATATAAAGTTTTATGACGCAATATATGGTGGTGTTATAAGTCAACAATATTGGATTTCTAGAACATACCTTCATTTGTCTATATAGGACCACTAAGGCACTAACTAAGTCAAGTCATGATGCATTAAAGTATAGGGAATAACACGGAACCATGATGCATTCAATAATAGATTACATTAGTAAACGATAATTACTAAAATAGACCGGGCAACCAATTAAGTGGTTGGTGGTTTCTACCTCAAGATCGGAAAATGACTTTATTAGACCAGGGTAACTTGTATTTTTTGAGCAACTGAAATCTGGAAGTGACAAGTGTCACTTTTCTGACAGTTTTTGGGCAACTTGTGTATATTTTGGGCAACAGTCGCCATTTTTTGGGCAACTGGAGACACTTGTCATCATATGAGTCGAGTTGCCCAGTTGCCCGGTCTAATAAAGTCATTTTCCGATCTTGGGGGTAGAAACCGCCAACCACTTGATCGCCCGGTCTATTTTAGTAATTATCCCATTATAAAATTTGTACTGGGATGTGAACTTGCAACATTGGTAAACCTTTATAAAAATAATTGCTTCTAATTCTTTGAGTCTCGATGGCGGAGGTAGGGAGGGGGCAGGGTGGCACGTGCCCCTTCTCCCAAAAAATTTGTGTGTAACTTTTTTCAATTTTAAGAGTATTTTCATAAATTGCCTCTCTAAAAGATAAAGATGTTGAGTAATTGTTAAGAGGATGAAACGTCAAAGAAGATGAAAATGGAAGAGAGAAAGAAGAAAGCAATTTTTGTTCTTTGTTTTTGTGATAGTCACGAGAGTTGCAAAGTATAAAGAGAAGATATAGTCTTTTTTAATCTTTTCGTTAAATTTAAAACTTTTTTATTTTTCCAAATTTTTAACTGATGTTTTGTTCATAGATTTTGATTGAATTTCACATAATAATCATATTAACTTAAGTTCAACCCTCACTATTAATAAAGTATATTGTAGTCTTGTAAAATACGAGTTTTAACCTTTATATGTTCATTAATACTCGAATTTTTCTTAAACAAGTTAATTATTTAACTTAGATATTTTTAAGTTCACGAATGACACGCTTTTCTTTGTTCTAAATCTGATTCAATGTAAAAAAAAAAAAAAAAAAAAAAAAAAAAAAAAAAAAAAAAAAAAAAAATTGCCTCTCTTTGAAATTTTATTTGTCTCCGCCCTTGCCTTTGACAGATGAATCTATTACAAAGACAATCCAAGTTTTTGCATGTGTTAAATAGGATTTTTTTCTTACAATCCTTTGTATTTTTTTAAGAAAATATTAACTTGTATAAATCTTTTATTTTTCAAATTGCATCACTCATTACAAAAACCATATGGCATGGTTCTTGGTTCCAACATTATTGAACCTTTAGTTTGATTGTACATCAATTTGCTCTAGCTTTAATAGGGCGATAAAGCCTCATACTACACTAAAACTGTCACTAATATACACTCAGATTGACCTTATGAACACACTAACTTGTTTAAAACTACAATTAAAACATTAGTACTAAAATTTGTAGATTAAACGAACTTTCCAAAAATCTTGAATCTTGCTTGCTCCAAAGTCTATATCGTTAAGCCATCTTTAACCCCTTGGTACTCACTGACTTTGATACTTTCTTACGTGCATCCCTCTTAATGTCTGCCGCTCAAATCTCGTCATTGGCGTGCCAATAAACTCCACTATGACATTGTTTAAGTTTGAGGCATGACCCTTTCCTCGCCATCCACTTTGCCACTCATAATTGCCTGTCAGTTCGTGCCTATCATTGGACACTAACTTGAGTTAAACATATCGTAGATGTTAAATTTAATTATGAGTTGAAAACATGAGGCCTGTTTTGCAAGAGCTTTTTGTTATAAAAATAATTTCTCCTAAAATAAGTAGTTCCTTAGGATATATTAACTTCAAGCTTTTACTTGAAACAAATAGCTCCTAATGAAAAGCTGATTCACGAGTTTTTTTTTAAACATTTGGAGCTGTTAAAACTTTAAATTACTAATATACCTTCCAAATATTTGTTTACAAGTATAAATATGGCTTTTTATGTCATTTTACATATTATAATTACGTTTAACAGCTAACTTACCACACACTTTTATTAAAAAAAACCATACAACTTGTAGTTTATGTTAATAGCTTTACAACTTACAGCTAGTGATGAGTGCTCAAACGCTCATCATTTTTTGTCAATTCTAAACTGCAAAACATTTAAAAACACTCAAAAACGCATCAAAATACTGAAAATATCTCAGGAAATGTGTTTTATATGTTTCAGATGCAAAATGAGTAAAAACAGATAAAAAACGTACAAAGTTTGCATAATTGGCAGTTTCAGTCCCCCAACTTTCAAAAATTGGCAAAAATAGTCCCTGAGCACCTATTTTAAAAGAAAAGTCACCAAAGGTCCTTTTGGAATCATAAATTGTCATATTTAGTCCTTTGGTGAAAAATTGGAAAAGTTTTGAGAATTTACAATTTTGGTCCCTGGAGTTTCAAATTTTGGCAGGATTGGCCCCTGGTGAAATATTTTTGGATTGAAAAGTCAACAAAGGTCTTTGGAAAATCAAAAGTTGGCAGAAATGGTCCTTGGATGAGAAGTTTGGAGAAAAGTACATTTTGGTCCCTCAAGTTTCAATAATTTGCAATTTTAGTCCTTGAAGGACCAAAAAAGTGAAAAATTATATTCTTAGACCTTGGACTATTGAGAGTTGGCATATTTTACCCTTGTAACAAGTTTGGCAGTTTGGCAAAAATCAACCCTTTAATTTTAGAAAATTACAATATTGGTCCTTGTGATTTATTCTACACCAAATGGACCCTTGTTTATCATTTTACCCAAAAGCCAAACCCAACCCACAACACAAACCAAACCAACCCCTGGGCCCAAATACCACCAGCCCACACCATTAATAAAACCACCCCACTCCCCCGTTTTATTTAATCCAAGTCAAACCCTACTCACCCCGGTCAATACCACCCAACTCCCTGGTTTTCCCTCCAATACCTCCCACCTTCAATACCACTCACATGTGAACCTGCTCCTCCCTCCTCCATCATTGCAATCCCTGCAACTCACTGCAACACTCAACCTCTATCACTAACTTTCCACCACTAGGAACCAAAACTCACCCCTGCCAAAAGCTAACTGCCAAGATTAGCTAATCCCTTTTTCCCGCCAAAACAAATAGAGGGCTCAGATCAAAATTGACTCATCAGACGACTAAGAAGAAGAGTGGGATAATGCCAAGGAACTATGGGGATTATAAATAATGAAAGAAGCCAAGAAGACCAAGTAGTTAGTGTTTTTTTTTAATATAGAATAGCAGTAGTGTAATTATGGTTTAATTTTAATGTCGTTGTAATGTTGTGATGTTTTCTTAATGTAATCTTGCTTTAAAATTTAATAAAAACTTGTGTTTTGTTTCAATTTCTCTTTAATCCGTTCAAGCCTTATTAGCCTTAAGCTCTTATTGTGTTAAAAAGTTCTTATTTTTAAGTTACGTTAAGTTTCATCAAGCTCAATTTAGTCATTTGTAAGCTTGAATAAGCTCAGAAAAGTTTAAAACGTGTTTTAGTTCAAAATCTTAACAATCCAAAAATTCACTGAAAAAAGTAAAAAAAAATCAATCAATCAAGAAGAAGGATGAACAGTGGAGTATGATGGATTTTAGGATTGCAATGGGTTCAGAAGCTCTTGGGAGCAGTAGGCCTGTGATATGAGTTCTGGTCCAATTTGGTTCTCAGATTGCTTCATTTGTAAGGAACTTTTCTATAATTTGTAATAGTATTTATGCTTGTTGTTTGTTTTTATTTTGGTTCATTTATGCTTAGTTCAGGTTAGTATAAGCTTGTATTCGAGTTTCATGAATTAGATATTTCATTTGCTTCATAAACCTGCCAAAACATATTTACAAGGGGTGTTTGGTTTAAGAATTTTAGCTGAGTTCTTGTTAGTTTTTGTTGAGACATGCTACATTAAGTGTTACTAAATCATTTAGAGCAAAAAATCAGTAGGTTACACTTGAATAGGTCAACTTAGCATCAAATCACACCAACAGCTTAACTGTTGGTGTTTTGAGGTACCAAATCCTTGATTTGAGTTTAGAACTAGTTCTAGTTGCTTTATGTTGTGTTATCTAGGCTTAATAAACATCAAACAATCATCTTTGGGCCTTAGAAACTCACAATAGTCAAACTAGTTGAATATTTCAAAAGTCAAATTTGATATCTGACTGAAATGGGACAAATTGGCAAATCATTTGTAGGCTTCATCTTGGGTGAGAAATCTGTAAAAATTATTGTTTTGTAATCTCTGGCTGCTTATCTTTAAAGATTAAAAAGAATTTTATAGTTTGGAATTGGTTTGGTCATTTGAATTTGATCTCAAAGTACCCTGAAGGCCTTAAGCCTGCCCTGCACCCAGTTGCACCAAAATGACCCATTTTTCTTTTAACCATATCTTGCTCATCTTTGGAGCTCAGGACTTGAAATTTGATGTTTTGGAAAGCCAGTTGTGCTGTTTTGTTGCCTGTGCTCTTTGTTTGCCCTCATTGGCTTATTTGATTGCTTATTTTTTGGCCCCAAAGTTGCCCTTCAATGGCTGTTTCTGCATCAGTAGCCCAAAACCGACCCCTTTGATTCATCTTCTAGTCAGGTTAGAATTAGATTTTGGTTTTTATAATTAGTTTGTAGTATGGCTTTCCTGAGTTTCAGCTTATCTCAGTCTTGGAGGCTTATTTGTGGCCTGTGAGTGGGCTGCAATACACCCTCTCCAAACTGCAGGCCTGCACTCACCCTAAGTGCCAAATCAGTAGGGGCTAAGCTTGGTTGATCTTTGTTTCTAATTGAATTCAGCTTGTTAGATTGTTGTTTTTTTTTTCAGTTCATTTGTGTTGTTTGTGATTGTAAAGGGCTTATGTTAAATCTTGGCCATGCTTATTTGCTTATTGTTTTAATTGCTCTTGTTTCATATGCTCACTTGAAACACTCAAACCCCAACTGTGGGAGTTTTAAGCTTGTATAAGCTCCTTAAAAGCTTTTCAACGAAAAGGTCTTTCATCAAATTTGTTCATACTTCTTGGTTAAATCATTGTGCAAAAGAAAAAATCTAAAAAATGTTTGCAAAAAAAAAAGGGGGGGGGGGGGGGGGGGGGGTTTATAGGGATCGAACCTGGGACCTCATAGTACACACAGACACAACCACACAATACTCTGCTACCAAAACGCCCTTGGGACTTTTTCATTATAATATTGCAATATAAATCTCTTATATAGGTTTTGTTATGTTTTGCTTATTTGCTTATAAACTGCTTTTTTAGCTTATTTAGGAAACTTTTTCCAAAGTTTTTATTTTTCCTTTATTTCTTATTAGTTAAATTAGTTTCCCAAAAATTTTCATAATTTTCTAAAATAGTTTAGTATTTTTAATAATTAAATTTAGTTTTATTAATAATTAATTAATAATAAATAATATAAAAGTCTAAAAAATATTTTTCTTTTTCTCAAAATTTTCTTTTATCATTAGGATCGTAAAAATGTAATTTTCATGTCCGTAGGGTTAGCGTAGCATAAAATTCACGTTTTATTTTGCGCACTCGCGTTTTATTTAAAATAACTATTACGTTTTTAAATTTAGATTACGTTAGTAAAAGTAGTTTGTAAAATAAAGAAAAACCATAAATAAAAAAAGTGATAGCTTCTATTTTAGCCCTTTTGGCTTTGATGAGTGTGTAAATACTCATCATTTTTAATCAAATCTGAGCTGCAAAACGATCAAAAACACTCAAAAACACACCAAAATGCGAAGAAAATCCCAAAGATCGTATTTTATATGTTTCTGATGCAAAACGAGTGAAAACAAACGAAAAACGTACAAAATTTGCATAAATGGCAGTTTCAGTCCCCCAACTTTCAAAGTTTTACAGAACTAGTCCCTAGTCAATCATTTTCAAAGAAAAGTCAACCCTTGCTCTTTAAAAGTCAAAACGAATCACAAATGATCTTTGGGTAAAAAGTTTTGGAAAAGTACACAATTGGTCCTTATACTTTGGTGAATTGGCAGTTTTAACCCCTGGTGCTTCAAATTCAGAAAATTGCATTTTTGGTCCTATGGTTTATCTAACTTGACAGGTTTGGTCCTCTTGGTGATGTGGGATATTTACAAAAATGGTCCGTGAAAAATCAAAGTGTTACAAAATTGGTCCTTGTAGTTTCATAGTTACAAAGACAAACGGATCTTTATTATTTCCACCACAAGCCCACCACTTAAATCCCCTCAAAGCCCAAAATTGTACCCAAGCCCAATCCCTTAACCCTAGCTACGTTTTAATAAAACGAACACCCTTCTTCTTCATTCAGTCAAGAAACTGATAAAAAATAACTCCACTTCCCTCTCTAAAACCCCTCCCCGTGACCTGCTAACCTCCAAGCCCCCCATCACCATCTTCCCCATCAACATCATCCCTTGTCCTAAACCCCAATCCCACTAATCATCCTCCAAAACCATACCTAACACCAATACCCACTCACAACGAGACATGTTGGCAATCCACCACTCTTTTGGGCGCCAAAGCAGTAATTAAAGGGCTGGGATGATTTGTATTTGATCCAATGGCCAAGGTTTATTGTGAAGAAGCACAAGGTTTCCAGCTCATCAACCATCTCAGTGAAGAGGCACACCAAAGATGAAGACAAGGAAGAGCTTGATTGTATACCTACCATTTCTTTAGTATAAATAGATAGTTGTTGTAAGCCTGATGGCATCATATCATCTCATCTCTCTATTTTTATTTGTAATCTTTATTTTTAAAATGTTAGTTTGTAATCTGAGATTTCAAGGTTTAATGAAAGTTGAAATTTAAGTTTATCTCAATTCTTGTTTAAGTTTCATATTTTTTTTTATAAAATTCTTCTTGGTTATTTAAATCTCACTTGAGTCGTGCAAAAACAAAAGTCACAAAAGAAAAAAAAAAAAGAAAAACAAAGAAGGAGTTAGCAATTGCAGCTTGGATGGGAGATTGGTTTAGAGCCCATGGGGGCATTTAGGTTGTTCTTGATTCCTGGTTCTCAGCCTGACAATTTGGATGTCAAGTAGGTCCTTTGTCAAATAACTCGATCTTAATTTACCTTAGTTGCTAATTGCCTTGAATGTTTCTTGATTTATGTTGTTTAAGTTTGAATTAGTTTAGCTACTGAACTCAGTTTGTTAAAAAGAAAAAAATAGTAATTCACTTTTAAACCTGTTGGAACAAGCAAGTATTAGGGGTGTTTGGATTATCATTAAGTTTTTTTTGTGACTGTTAGAGTGTAAAAATCAGTCTAGTCTTCTCTCTTAGGTTCAGGTTAGGGTAATTGAACCTTAACTTTGGAAGTTTGAAAGTGTAAGGCAAATACAACTTAGGATCCGTATGACAGTTAACAGTTTGTAGTTTTAGAAACTCAAAAATTCGCCAAATAACTGGATAGCGTAATAAGATTGGTTAGTGTAGTCTCAATTTAGGGTAATGCATCAGTTATAATCAGTCAAGGTAGATTAAGATTTATAAAAGTCTAAGTGTCTAAATTCTTGAAAAGTTAAAGGTCACCTTACTCAGTTTTTGCACAGATTTTAAATCACTCTCTAGGGTTTATTAATAGATGGAAATAAAATTGGTTTGTTGATTTGAGAAGTCTACCAGCCTGTGTGTTAATCTAAAAAAGAAAATCGAAATTCGGGATTGTTTTACTCATTGAAAAGTGGTCTCGAAGTCGGCTGTCTGACACAAGCAGCCCTGCACCTTCAGTTTTGAAAAAGTTGAGTAGAGTGTGGAATGCTAATTAGTTGGAGTTAGGCCGTAGTGATTGTAGTTTTAGGAATCCCCGTAGGAAGTGGTTAAAACTTAGGTTTTGGATTTGCTTTCATCGCTTGTTTGAAGTACTAATTTTGGCTCTCATATAGCTCGATTTTTTTTTAGGTCTGCTGATATAGCAGCTTTGTTGTGGTTCTTGTTTAACCTGCTTTTTAATTATTGTTAGTTGTTGTAATTGTGGTGATTGTTGTTTGTTGAGCAAGTAGTAAGTTTGTTGGTTTGGCTTATTTAGTAAAAGTTTGTGATCCTTGGTTGTTAAAAAGATTTGAAAAAAAAGAAAAGAAAAGAAAACGTATATTGTTGCTCGGATCTTGGCTTTTCAATGAGTTTTTGATTTTCCAAAGTTTGGTCGTCTGTGTTGGTATTCATTTCTGTATAAGAAAAAAAAATAATAATAATAATCTAGCAAAAAGTCTGGGTGGGATTCGAACCCCAGACCTCTTGAACCATAGCAGACACAATCACAACACCATTAACCACTCGCCCTTGGGACTTTTTCAATTAACATTTGCAAAATTTAATACTTAAGGTGTTTATTTGTTGTTAAGCTTATTTAGCTTAATAATCTGTTTGGCTTATTTCCCACTTATTTGATACTGTACTACTGCTTTTTCTTAATTTTCCTTAGTAGAAATTAGCTTGTAGAATTTTTCTAAAAAGTTTCATAATTTTAGCCTTGGTAGTTTAATTATTATAATTTAAATTGTGTTAATTAGTTTTTAAATCATAATAAATAGAATTTTTGTGGAAAAATTAAATTTCTTTTTTCTAAAATTTTCTTTTGTCTTGTAGTGCGTAAGAAAATTAATTAGAAACCCGTAGGACATTTAGAACTTAAATTTCATGTTTTATTTTACGCGTTCGCGTAATTTTTAATTAAACGTCACGTTTCTAGTTTAATTTACGTTTTAGGATTCCCGATACCGAATTATGTTTTCCCGTAGTGTTTTAGGTATTTCTTAGATTGTTAGTTGACTTAAGTTAATTTACTTTTACATTCGTTCGTTAATTTTCAAATTCGTTAATTTAACGTATCGCAAAACCAAATAACCTTTCCAATCATACAAGATTTTAATCCCAATCTCATTCGAAGCTTTCCATTCACACCTCGTTAGGGTACGACCCGGTAAATCACTTCCCGGTCTCACAATTTGAATATCACTTTCATAAGTTTTGCGGGGTAATCGTTTTCCTAAACGGTTTACTCGTATTACTTCACGATTGTTTGTCTCACGACAAATTATTGATATTTTGATAAAATTGTTGTTTGCACACACCAAAACACAACGAATCAGGCTTATTTTTCTGCTTATTTATAAGCAAACTCTAATTTTAAATTTAGATTACGTTTTAGGTTAATTGGGTTTCACGTTATTGTTAATATAGTTTGTTTAAATCATTCTCATTCGTATTTCCTTAGTGTAATCATTCAAACCCTTATATACACTTTCCCGTCCAAATTCACCCGATCACAAACCCGTTTTGATTACCATCACACCTTGTCGGGACATAACGACCCGGGGAAACACTATATTCCACGGAGATTGACTCTAGGCAGTTTGACTTTGTTGACCAATTCACCTCGTCAATTTAGTTGACCATTTGGAGCCAATCAAATTTTGGCGCCGCTGCCGGGGAGGTTGTGCGCGTATTCTAAACGGTTTTACAGATTAGTGAATCTGTATATACAATCATTGTATATTTACCATCCTTTGTTCATATTTTCTTGTTATAAAAACAAAACGGTTCAAGAAAACATTTTAAAATCAGTTTTCAACGAACACAAAAACACAAAAAGATTTTCTTTATTATAAAATGTTTTACAAAAACAACAAAAATATCCATCTTTACCCTCCTACCTTTTTGATTCTTTATCCCTACCCCTCTATACACCTTTGATTCTTTCTATGTCTCATCCACACCTTTTGATTTGTCGATGGTGTGGTAGTCCTTATAATGGTGGTAACTGCCCTAGTTGTGGCATGGTAGAGCCAGGAAACGGGTCTGTCTATAACCAGAATCCCTGTTCCTACCATGACACGACTAATTCATTCCATCAGCCTCCACACCATGAGACCCAGCAGTTTTACTGTTGTGAGTATTGTGGAGGCCCTCACTACATCTCTGATTGTCAAAATAGGAATCAGTTTGTCTATGAACAGGTTCCTTGTAACAATCATGAATTTGGTTTCAACCAGCCTTCACAATACACAAACCCTCAACCACTCCCTCAAGACGAGTTAGCTAGAACTGAATTGATCACTAAAATGATTATTGCTCAAACTCAATTCAACCAGAACATTCAAGATAGTATACACTGTCTTAAAGATCTGATTCTCAGGAGACAAAATCCTCCTGTTAACTCATTTTATCTTGAGGATGAAAGTGATGAGGATGAACCCTTTGAAGAAGAAATCTCAAAGGAACCTTCAAATATATTGATAATGGGGGACAAGGAAGTCAAAGTCAATCCTCTTGAGGAAATAAATGACTTTGTTCCAATCCCAAAGGTATCTGAGAAACCTTCTGATTCGACTTCAGTAGAAACTGCTTCAGTGGAAATAATGGGAGAAAAGAATATGACTGAATCACTAGTAGTAGAACAAATGGAACTTGTAGAATCCATGACTGCTAGTCCTTCTCAACTCCCTGAGTCTGCTGTTATCACACCCGAGGTTCCCACTCACTCTCTGAGCATGGGGGACGAGCATCTTGAAACTGTTCCTGAAAGGAATCGGACGAATTAATAAAGTCTAGTGTTGAGAACCTTGTTCCAATCCCAAGAGAGTCACAGGGAATTCTTGATCATGTGTGTGATATCCCTCCTCCTCTTGTCTTCCCAATTGACAATGTTGAGATGTTCTCCGATTCTGATAATGATGATTCTTTATCTTGTGGGGACATCATTTATGTGGAAGAATTACCTTCTGAGCTAGTTAGCTTGGAAGAAGAGAATAATGAGATTGACACTGAAATCCAAGACGAAGCACTTCGTGCAACATTATTGAATGTCAATCTCCTCATTTCAAAAATCGAGGCTTTCAAAGAGAAACCTATTTCATCTCCTATCCCAATTAAGGATAGTGACATTTTCTCTGATGATCCTATTCCGGAGTTTGAAGCCTTTATTTTTGATCATATGGGAGAGAAGATTAGTGGCAGTACCACTTCTTATTCTCAAATTTCTCTCCCCGTATATGATTCATTCACCTTTGAGGAGTTCTCCGGTGAACTCACTCATATCATATCTCCACCGGAGTATGATAACTTTTACTTTGATCTAGACAAAGATGATCTTTGTGTTCCGGAGGGAAATATTCTCAACCTTGAGAATTTGATTAATATCAAAATCCCAACCCTCCCACCCATAATATGTCTAGATCATACGAGCTTAAATGATGAGATTCATGATACACCAATTATGGATTCTCTTTCTGATGATGATGACTTTATCTTGATTGTCATCAAGATCTTTCTACCCTTCTTCACCTACCGGGTGACTTCTCCTGTTCTTTACTCCTTCGGGAATGAAGACATTATCTTTGACCCCGACATCACCGCTTATAGTTTATACTATTTAAAGCCGGGATTATATCTCATCGGTGTGGAACTTTCACGTGCTTCAAATGTTTGTCCAAACATCTTGAATGAAAGTCCGATGGAGATTGTCTCTTCCACATCATGCTTCCCCAAGAACAAATGAATTCGGGGTCGAGTCAAGCTAACGACTCGGTAAACAAAAACAGTAGCATGCTTATAGGGTTTTCACCCTAAGTGTGGGGGAGTACCCCTGCTGTGGTTACAAATAAAGTGAAAAAAAAATAGTGTTTCCACATTTAGCTTGTAATGTTGCCCTTTTACGTTCAAAGAGTCGGCATAATAGCCGGGACTTTGAATATTGAGGACAATATTCAATTCTAAGTGTGTGTGTGTGTGGGGGGGGGGGGGGAATTCTAGCGAATTTTATCACATTTTACCATCTAGTACCCCCATTTTTGGCAAAAATTTAAAATTTTTTTCACTTGAGCTTCAAAAATTTTTGTGGTTATCAGTCCGCCATGTCTAACCGACAAAATTATTGGCTAATCCAAGAGCAAACGGCTCTTGGTAAAGATATATTAAATCCGTTTATGGCTTGCAATTTGCTCAAAATTGTATGGTATCTCAACTCGCCATATCCTAAAAAGTGAAAGAGTTGGCTAGCCCGCAAGATTATGGCTTGTGGTAAAGGCAGTGGAAAACCATAATTGGTAATCAGCTCACCAAGATGTTGACTATGTCCATCAAGAGTTGGCTAGTCCAGAAGCAAACGACTTCTGGTAAAGACAAATCAAATCCGTTTACAGCTGGTGGTTTGCTCAAAATCACATGGTTATCAGTGTACCATAGTTCTTACTTGAACTGAAACATTTGGCTACTCCAGAAGTAATAGCTTTTGGTAAAGAGATTAAAATCCATTAAATTTTCAAAACAGTTTATTGCTAGGGACTAGCAATAGTTTAGTGTGGGGGATTGATGAGTGCTCAAACACTCATCATTTTTGGTCAATTCTGAACTGCAAAACATTTAAAAACACTAAAAAACTCATCAAAATACTGAAAGTATCTCAGGAAATGTGTTTTATATGTTTCATATGCAAAATGAGTAAAAACAGATGAAAAACGTACAAAGTTTGCATAATTGGCAGTTTCGGTCCCCCAACTTTCAAAAATTGGCAAAAATAGTCCCTGAGCACCTATTTTAAAAGAATAGTCACCAAAGGTCCTTTTGGAATCATAAATTGTCATATTTAGTCCTTTGGTGAAAAATTGGAAAAGTTTTGAGAATTTACAATTTTGGTCCCTGGAGTTTCAAATTTGGGTAGGATTGGCCCCTGGTGAAATATTTTTGGATTGAAAAGTCAACAAAGGTCTTTGGAAAATCAAAAGTTGGCAGAAATGGTCCTTGGATGAGAAGTTTGGAGAAAAGTACATTTTGGTCCCTCAAGTTTCAATAATTTGCAATTTTAGTCCTTGGAGGACCAAAAAAGTGAAAAATTATATTCTTAGACCTTGGACTATTGAGAGTTGGCATATTTTACCCTTGTAACAAGTTTGGCAGTTTGGCAAAAATCAGCCCTTTAATTTCAGAGAATTACAATATTGGTCCTTGTGATTTATTCTACACCAAATGGACCCTTGTTTATCATTTTACCCAAAAGCCAAACCCAACCCACAACACAAACCAAACCAACCCCTGGGCCCAAATACCACCAGCCCACACCATTAATAAAACCACCCCACTCCCCCGTTTTATTTAATCCAAGTCAAACCCTACTCACCCCGGTCAATACCACCCAACTCCCTGGTTTTCCCTCCAATGCCTCCCACCTTCAATAACACTCACATGTGAACCTGCTCCTCCCTCCTCCATCATTGCTATCCCTGCAACTCACTGCAACACTCAACCTCTATCACTAACTTTCCACCACTAGGAACCAAAACTCACCCCTGCCAAAAGCTAACTGCCAAGATTAGCTAATCCTTTTCTCCCGCCAAAACAAATAGAGGGCTCAGATCAAAATTGACTCATCAGACGACTAAGAAGAAGAGTGGGATAATGCCAAGGAACTATGGGGATTATAAATAATGGAAGTAGCCAAGAAGACCAAGTAGTTAGTGTTTTTTTTAATATAGAATAGCAGTAGTGTAATTATGGTTTAATTTTAATGTCGTTGTATTGTTGTGATGTTTTCTTAATGTAATATTGCTTTAAAATTTAATAAAAACTTGTGTTTTGTTTCAATTTCTCTTTAATCCGTTCAAGCCTTATTAGCCTTAAGCTCTTATTGTGTTAAAAAGTTCTTATTTTTAAGTTACATTAAGTTTCATCAAGCTCAATTTAGTCATTTGTAAGCTTGAATAAGCTCAGAAAAGTTTAAAACCTGTTTTAGTTCAAAATCTTAACAATCCAAAAATTCACTGAAAAAAGTAAAAAAAATCAATCAATCAAGAAGAAGGATGAACAGTGGAGTATGATGGATTTTGGGATTGCAATGGGTTCAGAAGCTCTTGGGAGCAGTAGGCCTGTGATATGAGTTCTGGTCCAATTTGGTTATCAGATTGCTTCATTTGTAAGGAACTTTTCTATAATTTGTAATAGTATTTATGCTTGTTGTTTTTTTTTATTTTGGTTCATTTATGCTTAGTTCAGGTTAGTATAAGCTTGTATTTGAGTTTCATGAATTAGATATTTCATTTGCTTCATAAACCTGCCAAAACAGATTTACAAGGGGTGTTTGGTTTAAGAATTTTAGCTGAGTTCTTGTTAGTTTTTGTTACTAATCCTAGTTGAGACATGCTACATTAAGTGTTACTAAATCATTTAGAGCATAAAATCAGTAGGTTACACTTGAATAAGTCAACTTAGCATCAAATCACACCAACAGCTTAACTGTTGGTGTTTTGAGGTACCAAATCCTTGATTTGAGTTTAGAACTAGTTCTAGTTGCTTTATGTAGTGTTATTTAGGCTTAATAAACATCAAACAATCATCTTTGGGCCTTAGAAACTCACAATAGTCAAACTAGTTGAATATTTCAAAAGTCAAATTTGATATCTGACTGAAATGGGACAAATTGGCAAATCATTTGTAGGCTTCATCTTGGGTGTGAAATCTGTAAAAATTATTGTTTTGTAATCTCTGGCTGCTTATCTTTAAAGATTGAAAAGAATTTTATAGTTTGGAATTGGTTTGGTCATTTGAATTTGATCTCAAAGTACCCTGAAGGCCTTAAGCCTGCCCTGCACCCAGTTGCACCAAAATGACCCATTTTTCTTTTAACCATATCTTGCTCATCTTTGGAGCTCAGGACTTGAAATTTGATGTTTTGGAAAGCCAGTTGTGCTGTTTTGTTGCCTGTGCTCTTTGTTTGCCCTCATTGGCTTATTTGATTGCTTATTTTTTGGCCCCAAAGTTGCCCTTCAAGGGCTGTTTCTGCATCAGTAGCCCAAAACCAACCCCTTTGATTCATCTTCTAGTCAGGTTAGAATTAGATTTTGGTTTTTATAATTTGTTTGTAGTATGGCTTTCCTGAGTTTCAGCTTATCTCAGTCTTGGAGGCTTATTTGTGGCCTGTGAGTGGGCTGCAATACACCCTCTCCAAACTGCAGGCCTGCACTCACCCTAAGTGCCAAATCAGTAGGGGCTAAGCTTGGTTGATCTTTGTTTCTAATTGAATTCAGCTTGTTAGATTGTTGTTTTTTTTTTCAGTTCATTTGTGTTGTTTGTGATTGTAAAGGGCTTATGTTAAATCTTGGCCATGCTTATTTGCTTATTGTTTTAATTGCTCTTGTTTCATATGCTCACTTGAAACACTCAAACCCCAACTGTGGGAGTTTTAAGCTTGTATAAGCTCCTTAAAAGCTTTTCAACGAAAAGGTCTTTCATCAAATTTGTTCATACTTCTTGGTTAAATCATTGTGCAAAAGAAAAAATCTAAAAAATGTTTGCAAAAAAAAAGGGGGGGGGGGGGGGGGTTTATAGGGATCGAACCTGGGACCTCATAGTACACACAGACACAACCACACAATACTCTGCTACCAAAACGCCCTTGGGACTTTTTCATTATAATATTGCAATATAAATCTCTTATATAGGTTTTGTTATGTTTTGCTTATTTGCTTATAAACTGCTTTTTTAGCTTATTTAGGAAACTTTTTCCAAAGTTTTTATTTTTCCTTTATTTCTTATTAGTTAAATTAGTTTCCCAAAAATTTTCATAATTTTCTAAAATAGTTTAGTATTTTTAATAATTAAATTTAGTTTTATTAATAATTAATTAATAATAAATAATATAAAAGTCTAAAAAATATTTTTCTTTTTCTCAAAATTTTCTTTTATCATTAGGATCGTAAAAATGTAATTTTCATGTCCGTAGGGTTAGCGTAGCATAAAATTCACGTTTTATTTTGCGCACTCGCGTTTTATTTAAAATAACTTTTACGTTTTTAAATTTAGATTACGTTAGTAAAAGTAGTTTGTAAAATAAAGAAAAACCAAAAATAAAAAAAGTGATAGCTTCTATTTAAGCCCTTTTGGCTTATTTTTCTGCTTATTTATAAGCAAACTCTAATTTTAAATTTAGATTACGTTTTAGGTTAATTGGGTTTCACGTTATTGTTAATATAGTTTGTTTAAATCGTTCTCATTCGTATTTCCTTAGTGTAATCATTCAAACCCTTATATACACTTTTCCGTCCAAATTCACCCGATCACAAACCCGTTTTGATTACCATCACACCTCGTCGGGACATAACGACCCGGGGAAACACTATATTCCACGGAGATTGACTCTAGGCAGTTTGACTTTGTTGACCAATTCACCTGGTCAATTTAGTTGACCGTTTGGAGCCAATTAGCTAATTTTACCAAACATACACATGATTTATGGATATCAACAAGATTAGTCATAAGATGAATTGCATAAGAGCAACAAAAATGGTCTATTTAATGAACCTTTCCAGTTTAGAAGGTCCACTTTTTGACACAATTGACTAATCACGCGCAGGTTAGGTTGGTCACAACTCATAAGTAATAGTAAAGAGCTTCTGTCTCAATAGTATTCATGTTGTATGAGAAGTTTTTCAATCAAATGATTGTGAGTACGTAAGATAAATTTATAATGTATATAAATATGAAATAGCTAGTTGCCACTAAAAAAAACTCAAAAGTGATACCAACCATGTAATTACCAACCTAAGATGGACACGAAATGTCAAATTAGTAGTCTAATGACAATATTAGAATCTTCCATAGTGGAAGAAACTCGTATTTTGAAATTGACCATAAGTAGGATTCCAAAATTCCAAATCAACCATGATTTGATTTTGTAACAGCAAAAAGATAAAAAAATAATAATAAAAAATAAGAAAGAAAATAGTAGTAATAAAGAAACATATATATGCGCATTCAAAGTTGGAAAACTTTACCACTAGCTTTCACCGTAACCGTAACATCAAAAACCTTATCATTATCATCATCGTCATCTTTTATATTTCAATATATTAAATATTTAAAACCCTTTTGAATTACGTTATTAGATTAAAGGGTTAAGATCCTTTTTTTTTATATTAAAAAACATGTTGAAAATTAAAGGATTAAAACCAGAGTTGCAGGAAATCCTTAATGCAGACATGAGTCACGTGCAAGAAAGGCGTCGTGTACGTGAAGCTTTTAAGGATATCCAGCTTAATATTGATCATCTCTTGTTTAAGGTAATTCTCATTTGTTTCATGTTTGGAATATGATGTTTTTTAAGGATCAGTTATTATATGTATAAAAGTCGTTAATGATAAGGGACAACACACACAGATATTTTGTGTTATATGGATGGATTGGTTGGATGTTGTTGAATGCATTTATTGTTAATGGAAAACACATGTGAGATGTTTCACTGGTGGCTGTTATGTTGGTTGATATATATTTATTTGGTTCATGCTTTTATTGCAGCAAAAATGATGGATACCATAACCATAAATTCTCTGATTAAGATTGTGCTTGAATTGCCATTAGTATTAATTGGGAAGTTTGCTATTTTATATGTGAATTATGGCATGTGCGTGTGCGCAGGCTTAATGTTTATGAGTAAAAGGTTAATTTATTTGATTGGATATATATAAGACTAAAATGGGAAAGCTGTGCTTGCGACTTTGTGACTAATGCTCGTCTGGTGACAGTATTTACATTTGTGTCCTGTGTTCGGTATTTATAATTTGTGGTTTATGACCTTATGTAAGTAAGTATAGTTTATTGTAGCCTACAGAAGGGCAGGATATACTCCAAATGACACTACTTATTTTATGATATCTTATAGACGAAGTACGATGGATTGAAGACAAAGGAGGTAAGAGCTGTCGATTTTAACTTATACTTTAGCTCATCAATCCAATTGCACTGTATTCTTGTGGAGAGAAAGGAATATATTCAAAAGGAAAAAGAGAGAACCTTAAAGTTCTTTTTCAAGGGCAATTATAGGAAAGAAAAGAGCTACTTGATCACAAAGTTTTGGCTATTTTTCTGTCCAAAAGTTTATCCCGAATGACGGAAGTTTTATGGGGAAAAAAAAAAGAAGTAAACATATTTAATGACAAAATTACTCTTAGACCTAAAATTTAACCAAATTTAAGCAGAACGGTATAATAGTAAGTTGCAAGTCACACTTAACAGTAATTAAAGTGTAACACTTATGTTTTTCTAGTCATATGTGGTGAACTCTAAAGGGACGGAAATTTTCTCAAAAAGTTGGCTTCCTGAGACAGGCTCTCCCAAAGCCGTGATATGTTACTGCCATGGTTATGGAGACACTTGCACATTTTTCTTTGAAGGTACCTGTTTGTTATATAACAACTGGTGTAAGTCACTTTGTTGAAGATATCCATATTGTCATCAAGTATTGTAATGCTTACAGGAATTGCTAGAAAGTTTGCTTCATCTGGATATGGAGTTTTTGCAATGGACTTCCCAGGATTTGGTCTTTCGGAAGGTCTTCACTGTTACATTCCAAGCTTCGATGCCCTAGTAGTTGATGTCATCGAGCATTATTCAAAAGTTATAGGTATGCGTCAAATCTTGGTTAGAGATATTATTAGTGTCGTAGGACGTAGAATGCCTTAAGTGATTATGTGATGTAAGTAATAAGAATTTTATCAGTTGTAATAAAACTGGTTGTAGAAAACAGTGTTTGATTGTTGCGAGTTAGAGACGCCTAATCCAAATTGACCAAATTCATGCTATGATTTTTGGGGTTGTAGAAAAGCCAGAATTTCGTGATCTTCCAAGATTCTTGTTGGGGCAGTCAATGGGTGGAGCAGTGGCTCTGAAGGTGCACTTGAAGCAACCCGAATTCTGGAGCGGTGCAGTCCTTGTTGCACCTATGTGCAAAGTACTATTCTGCTTTTGCCCTTCTTAATGTATGTACTATAATAGCATAAATAATTGGAAGTATTGCAGATTGCAGACGATGTAGTTCCACCATGGGCAGTAAGGCAATTTCTCATAGGTATTGCAAAAGTTCTCCCAACGTATAAACTTGTTCCGCAAAAGGATCTGGCTGATATGGCATTTAGAGACCCGAAAAAGAAGCCTTTGGTTTGTTTTGGTTTCCTTATTTTGATTTATGTGAAAACTTTTTTTTTACTACTTTATTAACTGTTTATCATATGCAGACGGATTATAATATTATTGCTTACAAGGATAGGCCACGTTTGAGAACGGCTATGGAGCTCTTAAACACCACCCAAGAGATAGAGAACAAACTTGAAAAGGTATGTTATTGATTACTATTGGTTGTGTTGAGATGTAAGTATCGAAAATGTTAAGTGAAGGTGGCCTAAGTTCGAAAACAACATTTCAGGCCACCTGGGTATCAATATGGTTTCGTTTATTATACCAATTTTGACACACACAAAATTCTTGGACAAATACGCCTCTGATCAAAAAGTAAAATAATACAAATTGTAGAACTTACTAAAACATGCTAGAAAACTGTAAAATGGCAAATCAATTTGTAACTAGAAGTGGCTTAACAAAAACGAAATTGATACATGGGTGACTTGTAATGCTTTTTTGAAATTTGGATGACGTCCTATTAACCAATTTAGTTATAGAGGATATACATTGTAGTTCTATATGGTTATTTGGCCCTTAAATAACCAAATTTATTGCAATTGGTTTATAATTGTCTGACCTTATATAAATATATGATCATCGGAAGCGTTCTGTTATTTAAAGAATAATAATTGCTTATTGTGACTACGAGAACTATTTTAGTTTGTATAGATCATGTTTCTTTTGTTGTATGTTGTGGCAGGTTTCCTTGCCATTGCTGATTTTGCATGGAAAAGCTGATATAGTGACGGATCCATCTGTTAGCAAAACTTTGTATGAGAAAGCAAAGAGCTCGGACAAGAAACTTAACCTATACGATGACGCTTGTCATTCCCTTTTGGAAGGTGATTTTGATGAAGTCATCCTTCGTGTGTTTCAAGATATTCTTACATGGCTGGATGAACATTGTGCTAAAAAGTAAATTTTATCAAGTTGTGCTGGATTTTTTTTTTTTTTTTTTTTTTTTTTTTTTTAAGAACAATTAAGAGAATAACAAGAACATGTTTTCGCAACACTTGAAGTACCTAACTTCTAAATGGAAGTGTTATTTGAAAATAAATGTGCTTAAACCCCTGTTCTTTTTGTTCTTTATACACATTTGTATTTAAAGCCATTCAGTCATTTTGTATCTGTAGAAGTATTGAGTTTTTTGTTGCACGTCAGACATTTCACTTTAGCACGAACACTCGTGATTTCATCATCCATCATGTTATAAATAAAGGCTGCCGACTTGTACGTACTATGTTGTTAGGATGAATAGATTATTTGTGTGGTTTAGTCAAATGTCTGTATTTAGTTTATTAAATCATTCATATGTTTTCATTATTTGAATAGCAACCTATTTGCTCAAAAAAAAAAAAAAAAAAAAAAAAAAAAAAATCAACCTCTAAAATGATATTATTGATATAAATTTTGTAAGAATTCTTTCTTATTCTTTATGGTATATATCTTGATGTCAATTGAGTTGGTGGGTACGTGTGTTCATGATGTTGTTGAAACCAGATGATTTGTTAAACTGAAGCAGTTTAGAAATTCCCTAAATCGAGTAGTTGGTAGTTCGATTTGGTTAGTGTTCTTTGCTGAGAACCAAGTCACATTGGCCAACCTTATATCCTAATATATGCATGAAAATTTTGTAATCATGTTAATCAAGCATATCCGTTCTTTGCTCTTTAATCTCCATCCTTCACAGTTAGATTTGTGTTTTTGCATATGAAACACAAAATGATGCTCAAAATTCAGTGCAAAGTGCAAACCAATGTCCAATAGAGTTTATAGCCAGTTTGGTTTGACGGAGTAACAAAAACGATTATCGATCTGGTGACATTTTACGTGCTAGTGTGCGCTAAGCAAACAGTACCAATTACTTGAGTGCGCAATATATATTCCAGTTCATATCCCATTCTTAGCTAACACATGTGCGTTTTCCGCAAGTGATAATATAATTTCGCTTTTAACTCTTCTGGTTTGTTTTTGCATGTTTGTCAATGTATTGATGTTGGTATTCTCGTCCCCGAGATGGTGCTGAGTGTCAGGGATACATGCAACTTATGGCAAATGTTCTGAATTCAAATCCCGGCAAGTGCACCGTATTTGCAGTTTATCAGATTTACATTCTTAAGATGGCCGTGAAAACGGCTGGCATATGAAGTATATAAATCCTGGCATAACTTTGTTTGATTGATTGGATTAGTATAAAAGCTGAAGCGTATATATGTGAAAATAATATGCAGCGGAGCTTTCTAACTTCGATTAGTTACAATCAGAAATAGTGTAGTCGATCCTGACAATGATGGACAAAATCAACACGTAGGGAAAAACAGTAGCAAAGAAGGGCTTCGTCAAATTAACAAGTCAAAAAGAACCGACTATATATAGCAGAAGCAGTGCATGAAAGATAGCTCTTAGATATTGCCTTGTTGAAAGTTAAAGAGGCTTTTTTTGTCTGTAGTTTAGTAACAACAAATGTATTTCATTTCAGCAGCAATTGTTTGTACAAGTACATGAACTTTCTCCTACCTGATGCTTTAAATTTGACTGGCAAGTACACTCGCCTTTGCATGGATCGGCAGCTAGAGCCTAAAGCAGACAGCAGTTTCCTTGGATTTGGTGCAACTTAGCCTTAAGAATAAATGAATCATCAGTTCTGCAACATTTGCTTCCGATGTTCTTCTGTAATGCGGATAGATATAACATTGATACTGCAACAATAGATAGCATAATTTATATAACACTTGTCTTTTCAGCTGTTTGCTAATTTTATAATTCTTGTTAGCAAAAAATATAGTAAAAAAAAAAAAAAGAAAAAAAAAAAAGGCTTAAGAGCCTACACAATGGTATTTTTTAAAAGAACATACCAATCAACAAACATATGAGCCTCAAATACTTCATGTTGGAAGAGGAGACCTCTCATTTTGGTCTTCAAAAATCCCATTCGTTAGATCAGTACTATGTACGTTATCTTTTTTCCCACGTTCCAAAGACGTTGCTTCATATATTCCTACAAAATTACAGTAAAGCTGTCAAAACCATGACAACAATAGATAAGCACCATTGGTTGTACAAACTACAATGTTGGCAAATAATAGTATGAGCTAGGATTTGGTTATGTCCTTTACTGAACGATGTGGAAAAGAAAGATTTATGAGATCTGAAGCTGTGTAACAGGCTTCCTATATGTGATACTGAATTTGAATATAGTTATATATGAGATATACTTGTACATACCAAAGCCTAACAGAGTGCAGCAGACCAAAAAGCCTACTAATGAGAAGTCCATTTTGTAGATGATTTCCATGAAAATTAAACATCCTCCAGCAACCATTATATGTCTTGGAGAGGAGAAAACCATATGCAACCTAAAAATAAAATTTGGTACATTTATCATGTGAACACTAAGATTTTAATACCGCAACAATCTAGGGCTAAAATAAGTGACTTGTAATACTTGAAATGTCAAATAAAAGAAACCGAGGAGCTTAAATTGAAAAAAAAAAAAAAAAAAAAAAAAAAAAAAAAAAAAACCCAAATGAGCATAATCCATTAGTCCTTAAGAATACCTCTCCTCGGCGATGCTGTCCACATAAAATATTAGGATTATACCAAAGAGTATGGTGCTTGAGAAAGCCCATGCAGAAAATGGCAATTCCACGTTGGTCGAACCCTGGAAGTCGCAATGAGAAAATGGTAAAAAAAAAAGTATTTTCCCTTATAAATATAGCAATGCATGTAGCTCAACGTACTACAATCATGTCCCACATGGCCACAGGAAAGAGAAAGCAAGTCGCAGATGCAATTGTTATAGCATGAAGCCTCCTCTTCAGTTGATTCTGGAGATAAAAAGTCACAGTAATTTTATTATTTTTCAGGTATTTGAATGTCACTAAACTACTAAAGTATTGGCCACTAGACATTGAAATAAGACTCTCATAATTAAATACATACCTTCAGAGAGATACGTCTTGCAATAACCCTTCTCAATGCTGATAAGATCCCAGCTAAGATGGGAGCTATCATGCTCTTCAGATCCAACACGTGTTCTGTTTGACCCTCACTCTCTAGGCTATCACTAAATGGTATTTTCTAGTTAAGGCTATCATAAAAGCATACAGGTCCTTTTGTTTATTGTGGTAAAATAAAAAAATAATAATATCAGATTCAGAGTACAACGATTTTGAGAGGATATAGAATGGAGAGTGTGTGGCCATGGCCCATCCTTGAGACAAGAAGTAGAATGATGCCAACATTGCAACAAGCCCACCAACCTGATCAGTTGCGGAGAAACAAATAACCATTAAGCAAAAAGATAAAACTAAAAGTATTATACCATTACTCACAACACACATAAAGATCAGAACATGTGATCATAAGATTATTCCGCTGTTAAGTGCAACCAATAGCAAATCTAGCATACATCAAGTCATCAACTATGTCACACAGTTGTCAAACACTTGCTGATATATTATTTTGCTAAGCGATATTCAGATTTTTTAACAAAAATGAAGCAGAAAACATAGCCAAAATCATGTTATAATCAGCCATCCAGCATATACTACCCTTATAGATGGCTATATTCTGCGAGAAAGGTCCTCCAAACATGTGGGTAGACCTATGTTCCCATTTTGGGTTCAAGAGAGGGGAGTGATGATCACGTTGTATCGGGATGTTATACAAAGTCATATCACTCAAAAAGTTACAACCTCAACGAAGATATAAACAGCAACTTTTGGGGCACCTTTGGTTAAAAGTATAACTAAACATCTTAAGCTACACTAAACACTGACATCTTGAGATAGAAACCAACCACATGTAACATTTACCTTTTTCCAGATATTCCCCCTCCTCCCATACAATACTGCAGAAAGCACACCAAGAACAGCACCTGAATACTCCGCCAATATAGCCCTGAAATTACACTTAGTACTTAGGGTGTCACAACCAAACTACACAGCATAAATGAATTGGAACAGACATTGGAGAATGAATAAGGGTTTTTCACTTTTTCTATAAAAAAACGAGCATGCCAAGGATGAACATCTAAGAATAGGGCAAGAATTGGTATGCTACAAACTGTAATGGCCCAGTCATTGTAAACAAGTTTTTAACAACTAAACATACATGTCAAATAGCACACATTATAACTTTATGCAGATCTTTTAACTATCTGAGTTTTATCTGAAAAGTTAATGTTACAAGCATGCCAAAGTGAAGTCATGTTTGTTTAACACCATGTGATCAGTCTCAAAGATCCTTCCCTGTTCCATCACATATTTTTACGTGGGCAGTTATCTAGGCAATACCGCACATGACTGTTTTGTACTTTTGTTATATGAGAGGTAAGCCACCGCTGACACATTCTATGCATTGCTATGACATTTCCATATTTCTCAACAGATATACTAATTGTGCTAGTCTAATGTTTAATTACATTTGTATCTACGAGGCATACATATCCTACACACATTCAGCACTAAGAATCGCTAGCACCAGAACATCAAAAACTAACTAAAATCAAAGAGGAATATGCTGTGTTAACAAGTTTATATAATCTTATCAAGCAGCAAAACTTACCTAACAGGCCCACAGGATTTCAGACCTATTCCCCACAAGATATAGTACAAAGCCGTAATCCCGCCATTTATAAGCGAAGGTACAACCTGAATATAAGAAAACCAAACCGTTAACCACATTTATGCCTTAAGTGACTAGCATTACAAGATGTATCCATTTTACCTGAGTATTTGTGAGTGGTCTACCCTTCCAAGGCTTTTGTAATATTAAAAAGAAAAGCGTTGATGGGACAAGACAACTGAATATAAAAAGCACAACAGAAGTTCCTGTCTGAGACAAATATCTGTACATCGAGTACACCGACCATATCCTCAACAAGTTCCCAATCACATGAATTATTTGTAGTGGTGTATGCCTGTTATACAAACATTAGTCACTTTAGACATCAACACGAGGCCACAATCAAAGCATTGACTCTAAGTGATAATGTTTGGGATTGAATATATTTAAGCACATAATCAGTGCAGAGCGTTTGGATAAAACAAATTGTGTGGTTAGAGGGTATTTGTCTAGGCTTATTTTTGCTACAAAGATCATGACTTATGATGAATAAGCTCATAAGCTCTTGGTTAGCGTTTGGATTACCTTACAATAATAATCTAATCGAAAGAGCTTCCAATTGAAATAATTATAATTCCTCCAACTGGCGTAAATAAATCTACAAGCCTAAGCTTATCCAAACACTAGAATGGGCGTATTGTTCTAAATAAGCTAACAGAAACAGCTCTAACCTAAAACCCTTGATCAAAATGGATTCAGGACCAATTATTACTTAATGATGTCTGATTGCATTTTTTAAACAGAATAAGCAAATGAAAACACTATTACCCAAATACCCTCTAAAATATAGCAACAAAAATGAGCAACAAATTCTAATAAGATTGGTGAGTAACAGTTAAATAAATTGTGGAAAAGTATTAATTAGGGTTTTAGCATGAAATAATAAGAAAGAAATAAATTACCTGAAATTATTATTGGCGGGTCGATCATCAGGAGTAGTATGATTTGGGGACATCATTTTTTTTTTAACAAGGTTTTATTATATTGGTATTGAAATTAGTAGTATATATTTAAGCTTCAAAAAAGTTGAAATTATAGAAAATGTGAAAATCTAGTAATTAAGAGGGGACCAACTGCAACTATCACGGATTTAATTGGTTTTATGAAGTGCTGCATAAATTTCAGCAAAACCAAGTTGAATCTCGTAAACAACAAACAAGACGACAACGCTCTTGGGCTCAGATCTATAATCTTTGGGCCTATTTTCTAAAAGCTTTGGACTGGGTTAGAGATGGCAAAAGAACATCATACCGATAGACCCAGACTCAAGGGTGCGATAGTGCGTTTGGTATTGTGAAATGTGAATAGAGGTGCAAAAAAAATCGGTTTTTTTTTCGGTTTTCGGTTTTAGAAAAACCGGTTTTAAAATAACTGGTTTTTCTAATAACCATTTTCGGTTCGGTTTCGGTATTTCGGAATCGGTTTTCTTCGCTTATAAATGTTCGGAATCAGTTTTTTTCGGTTATAAATTTTCGGAATCGATTTTTTACCGGTTCTTTTTTTTCAGTTAAAAATGTTCGGATTCAGATTTTTTATCGGTTATTTACCGATTCGTTTTTTTTCGAAATTTTACTAAAAACTTCGAACATTTATTTAATAAACTTCTTAATTATCAAACATATAATTAAACAATATTCTCATAACTTTTATTTAAACTATACAATTATACAATCATAATTTTGTTCTTATTAGTTCTATAATTAAACAATTTACTAAAACACGACACCACACGCGTACCGACATCGCATTAGTAATGGTTTAAGTTCAATAATTATTTTTCAGAGTCACTAATTTTGTTCTTATTAGTTTTATAAAAACGTTCCCAAAAATGTATTCCTCGCATTTTTGCTAAACCGGTCTTAAAAAAAAAAAAAAAAAAACGGTTAAAACCGGTTTTTTTTAAAAAAAAACCGATCGGGGCAAAAAACTCAAAACAGGTCTAACCGGTTCGGTTAAAAAAAAACCGGACCGGTTTAAAAAAACGATTTTTAAAAAAACCGGTTCCGGTTATTTTTTCGGTTAAAAAAAACCGGTTTTCAACTTGCATCTCTAATTGGGAATGAGATTATGACTATGAAAGTGATTAAAGATATTTGTTTAATATGAAAGGGCTCACCACTATTGTAATGAATAATAGATATAATTCATACTCCATATACATCAAGAGAGCTAAGCATGGATATTTCATAGATGAGGGACCCACCACTACTATCAAACTCATACCCATTATCATTCATGACACCATAACAAACGCATCCTTAAATGTGTGAAGCCGACTCGATCCGAACTCGAGTTTTCAATAAAGTCGGGTTTTGGTGTGTTTTTTTGCCTCACCTACATTAGACTTGAACCCATCCAACCCGACACGATTAATACCTCTAATTGTGATTGCTTAGTAGGTTGCAAATAGGTCAAGGCGAAATTCAGGTCAGCTTGACTTGACTCGACCTTTTTTAGACAAAGCTTGAACTTAACGTGATCGTATAGCAAAACTTCTGACATAGCATCGGGGAGGGTTTTGTAGAACCTTGTAAAAATTCCTTGTAATTATATCGTTATTAAATAAATAATCTTTCGTTACCGTTACTGATTCCCATTATCCCAGAAAAATTTGAACTTTTTCTTATTATATTATTTTATCGTTATCACGACATAATATAATTCACGAAATAACGGAACCAATTCTCGACACGTTACTCGAAATCTAAACATTTCACTAATCCTAAATTAAAATTCCTAATACTACATTAATACCAAACGGACCCTTAATTAATTCCAGCCCAATCCATGTTACTATTCATCAGCCCAATGAAATAAATCGAGTGTTGATACGTTTTTAAAAGGCGAAGTGTTTGATCAAAATCAAACCATAGCGACATGTAATAAATTCAATACTTAACCGTTTTGTTTCCCGATTGTTTCTATAAGTTCCTAATAATATTTCTAGTATGACTTCATGTCTAGATATCAATTATGACCAGCTATAACTAAGTGGTACACGATTTCTTAAATCGTGTACAAATAAAATTGGTAGTCGACATCTAAATGAATCACCAAGACATTCACCTCATTTCTAGCTCTCACAAAGGTTATAATATGATAGAAAATCAACCTAGGACTCTATAGTTACTGACATGAATAGTTCAAACAGTTCCATTGAAAGTTTTTACACCATACGTATTACAAAATGCTTCTATATGTACTCCATCCTCATTCACTCGTTTCTCTCATTCATCATACACGAAACAAACTTCATTTCTTCCTTAAACTCACCTCTGAAATCCCATAAATAATCATATGCAAGTTTGGAAGCAAGAAAGGAATTGTCGGGTGTAAAATATAAGTTATATATTTGGGTTATAGTCGAACTTGATCATTTCTTATGTTTCCTTCTTCCATTCTCGTTTTCCTACCACCCTAGTGGTGTAGTAAGTTATTTTGATCCCTTGTGAATTCAAGTTACACGTTTAATATATTCCATGCATCGTGTTTATGTTATGTCGAACATATATAAGCTTCATATGTTATTCTTACGTATATATTTATATACAGTACACGACAAGTGACTAGCCTCTATCTTGGAAGGCCTAGGAGTCACGACACACACATATTTCACGTTACTTTTTGTAGGATTCTCATAATATAACTAGTATGGTTAATGTGGTTATGATTCAAAGAATAAAAGTAAACTAGAGAGAGAAAGAAGTTAGGAGGAATTCCTAGAGAGAGAAAGTGAGAGAAAATATGGAAGATTAGATTAAGTGAAATGGAAGCTCCAACCCTCTCCACATGTGGAGTGGGGTATTTATACTAAGCTACAAACGCCCACACCCGGGCTGTGAATCAGGCATACAGTGGGTAAAGACCCGTCCTTCTTCCACGGTGTTACTTAAACTAGTACTAACTAACTAATATATAAACTAACTACGAGCTAACTTAATGCTATTACAATAATTAGTTGACCGAGACTTTTACAGGAATATTTGTATTTCTAACAATCTCCCCCTAAGCGAGGTCACCTTGGAGATTAAGCTCTTTGATCTTTAAGCATTATTTAGTCTTTGTAGCTCGTAGGTTCTGATTCTTCTCTTTTCTGCACACTTTGTACTTCAAGCAAGCGAACTTGTGATTTGGATTCCTTTGTGATATGTGATCTTTGAGCTTCTTTGAGATCATCAGCCATAGTAAATCTCCAAGCTCATCCATAGTAGTATCGCCTTCATGTGACGTAGTGACTTTAGGACCATCATGCTCACACCCTTCTGGATCAGGAGACATTACATTAGAGTTGTGGATCAGGAGACTTTATCATCAGAGTTGCGGAAAAGTTGTTGGTAGTCTCTCAACATTTGTTGTAGCAAGTCTCTCATCGTCATTGATAGTGTGGAGGATGTATGAGCATGAGGTATGGATTGACCCGATTCAGCTGGAAATAGGAGCCATCAACGCCATCTTTATATGTGTCCCTGAAATAAAACAGTTAGCAATAAAGATAGAGAACGAATATGGCTTTGTCATTCGTTCTGCGAGGACAGACTACCCTCCGGTTTTGTGAAAACCGACCTGTGATCAGGTAGAGTATATTTTTTTTTTTTTTTTTTTTTTTTTTTTTTTTTTTTTAAGAAGACTCTCCTTGACAGGAATTTCCAGCTTGTAGTAATGAATTTTCCAAAGAATCCACTTTGGAGTCTTTATACTAAGCATGTTCTCATACCGGAACGTCTCAAAGCAGACAGCACGATAGAGTGAATCGGTGAATTGATATTCACGGATTGATGAGAAATAGATTTATAGAGATCACTCGCGTGTCATATAATAAACATTTTGCGACACGACGAGAGTTTTATGCTTTGAATCATATTTCCATCAAAAATACTTTTGTTTGAAAGATTGTACACAATCAATGTGCTCGAAAAATTAGTTTGTGAGTACATTGAAAGGTTTTAGTAAAAGTATTCGTCAGTCCATATCCTGGAACAAGTTTGATTCAATTTTGAATCGCACCATCGTTGCTTTCCAGTTGTCACTTGATCATTGATCCAAGATGGATCTCACATGTCACCTACCAAGAGCTTGAAAGATGTTCGCTTTAGAAGGATTTCCATTGTCATTGTGAATATTTTCATATCACTCGGATGTTCTGGCAATACCACAAGGATAATGCGTAGGACTCTAAATATTTTATCTTATTTTCCACATTGTGTGAAACAATAAGCATATTTGGAATGTGTCCTATCGAGATTTATGGATGATCTCATGGCTCTAGACTCAATAGTGCGTTTTGATCCGCTCCTGGAGACTGGGGAGGCGTCTCCTGTTTTAGGTATCAACATAGCTCGCAATGAGCGGTTGATACATTGCACAGGGTTCCCCGTGAGAATGAAACAAGCTCTTTTAAGAGAACTTAAGTGGTTGGGAAGTTTAGTGCAGTGCATCACTGGGTCCATGATATTGAAGAATATTTTGAGATACGACATGTTTTAGAAAAAAAACTTTATTTGAAACCGAAAAACTCTTGCTCAAGCATATGTATGATTCTGTGTCATTATTGAATGACATTTCTAGAAACGTACATAATATTGATTACACAAGAGACATGTCGTGAGAAGAATATTTTTGGATTTTTGTGAATTTTCAGATTTTTATGGATTTTATAAGTTTTATATTTTTCTATTTTTCTTTTTGATTTTATAATCTATATACAAGGATACAAATTAGTTTAAGAGGATGTTGACATGAGTACCGAAATGAGAGTATCGTTCTCGTTGTAGAAGTCTGTAGTCAACATCTCTTAAACTTTCACCACCAAAGCTTTCGAGGCTCACGAATTATTGTCTGAACTTGTGGTAGCCATGATGTAATCTTAAACGGGAGCTTACAACTCTTGTGACTTAAACTAAGAGATCGATTCTCTCTCGGGATTTTACTAAAGTCAACAAAAGAAACCGAAAGATGTGATATGCGAGTTAGACTTAGAGTGAGATCTTGGATAAGTCACAATTAGCACTAAGTGTCAAGTTGCAACAAGTCAAGTTACAGTAGATCCGATCGTAATAAGTCAAGTTGTAAATATTAACTCACAACGTCAAATTACAATCAAATCAATCGAAACGACTTAAGTCACAAAAATTCACCAAACACAGAATGATAACAAATCACTAGAATCTCACAACTGAGTCAATCGCTAGGCACCACCAAATCGTCGAATTTTAGCCTCCTCAATGTGAAGCTTTGGTAGCTTCCCCCCAAACCGACAATCATCTTTATGAGACCACTTCCCCAAGTAGTTCAAGTGATGCAAAAAGTCTCATTGTATGACGCTCAAAGACCCAAAGGAAATGATAGCACCGAAGTAACAAGGTGAACCATGGATCATCTCTGCGGTTATCAATCCTGGAATGTATGATGAAGCCCGATCACATGACCATGTTGTGCATCCCCAATGTACACATTACTTTATGGTTTGTACAGCTGTCTATTTGGGGGAATAGGATATCAACATCTTCATTACACCAAATGCTTTATAGTTAACTTACACATACCAACTCAATCCATATTGTACGCATGTATCCAACACAAGAAGAAGTGATGACAGTCATGACACCAAAGTAACAGGTTGAAGCACTGATCATCTCTGTGGATATCACCTCCGGAATATATGATTAAGCCCGATCACGTGAACCTGTTGCGCGTCCTTGATGTACACAAATCTCTCCCCTGATGGTTGCGATCTCATTGGAATCAGCATAACATTGTGTACATGAAGCATTAACCAGAAGCACTTTACCATAAATCATATCAACTCATATGAAGATGTCGATAAGCAATATCATCTCACTCTCCAATTGTTCTTCTCATATTTCTTCCCACTGAAAACTGAAGTAATACATACCACAAGTATCAGAAGACCACTTCCCCTACGTAGTTGGAATAATACACCAAACGCTGCGAGTTAAGACACTGAGTTTCTCTACGGTTATGAAATATGTCTTCCCGGGATAACTTCAATTAAGAAGAAGTATTATGTTCATCACGTGTACTCGTTATGCATTCGGATGTATGTCTCCTTCCCCCTTGCTAGTTTTGATACATCAGAATCAGCAACAACTTTTACGCACATCTACTTGAAATATTGAGAAGAACCAAATAAGCTAAAATGTATCTAGTGAGAATCAACTGCTATAGAAACGCTCACCAATTGGGTTAATCCTCCCTCCCAATTAGTAAGCCCATAAGTGTACTTGCTCCCTCCCAAACTGACGACCCGTTTGAAATAACATTGATGCATGTTGAAGAAGTATCTCTCAATTCTGCCCAAAATGTCTTCAGTCTCTTATCAAGTCATCCACAACGTAAAGTGGATCATAGACTGATAATCTGTAGCTTCTTCACGGGTTAGTTTGGGGAACATCATGTCGACATTTTCAACTCACTTAGAATGCTTCCAGTTCTTTGATTAAAAGCCCCAATGTACACAATTCTCCCTCCATGATGATAACGATCTCTGGGAATCATCATAACTATGTGTACATAAATATATCAACTGGAAGCAATATACAAATCAATACCTCATGAGTAGATGTCGATGACAATTCTCTTCAACAATTCACTGTAGATCAACCCCTAAGTAAACCTCTTTTCACTTCCACTGGCTAATAGTAAATGACCACGTATGGAGAAAAACCCGATATAATAAACTTGAGACTGAAGTAGAGTTCCCTATTCTTGTGTCTTAAGCTTGCACTAATGTTGGAAGAACGGTGTAGAGAATTTATGCTCCAAGCAAATCTCTAAGTACTCACTGCCCAACCAAAGCATGAGACATTACCACCTCTTGCGATTATCCACAACGACAGTGGCGTGTGACAATGAGTACTACAACGTAACTCCTTAAAGTGATTGTTAACCAGGTCTTCAACCATCCACCTCGACTGCTGGTAACTAGATAAACCAAGTCTTCAACTTAAATCTCAAGCACAAGCAAGTTATCGTTGAAAGTCATTCATCCATCCAACCCCGACTTCAAGATAAACTAAGAACACGTCTATGTGAAAGCCAAACTTCAATCTCAAATATGTGATACCCACTCAACTCCGTAGTCACAATTAGTCTTCCTTAGTTAGTGGAACATTAGGTGTTGGAGGAGAGGAGAGTCATTTCATGCATCAATCAACATGTATTTTATTCACACTTCTCCCCCTCAAATATTGCATATGAGGATGCGATGTTTGATTGAACAAGTGAATAGAAATACATGTAGTTTATTCACACTTCTCTCCCTCAAAAATTGCATACAAGGTTGATCCACTGTCCACACTTCTCTCCCTCAAAAATTGCATTTGAAGATGCCATTTTTGATCGAGTGAATAATAACAAATAACATCTGATGAAGGTAATCCACTTGATGACTGAACAAGCGTGGAACAAATATGAGGTTTGTTGATGAGAATGGTCAGAAGCAAGAACATTTCTCTTCTTCAAAAGATAAAGCGTACTCAAGCGTACACTTTTCTTTTTCTTTGATGAACGGGGCCTGAAGTGTTTTCTGCAGATGCCATAATGATGAAGTTGAAGACCGAGGCTTGAACTGATGTGTTCAAACGTCATAGTCGTTGAAGAACGAGGCCTGAACTGAAGTGAACAGACGTCATTGCAGACATACATCAACATAGACCTTCTATACCTCCTGAAGTAGGAGATATGCTTGCTTTAGGTCTCCAGACTTTGAGTTTTCTCATGTGGTGAATGATAGATGTACCTGCAACTGAGTAAGGACTACCTGCACTAACATTACAAACTAGATTGCATATATATGGGTTAGTGACATTGGTATCCAAACCATTGGGGGATTCACGTTCAACCATGGTATTACCATCAGTGAGCAACTTTCCGGTAGGTATCCACTTAAGTCCAACGTACTTAAAAGTTCTACCCGTTGGAATCTTCTTATGGCAAAGTCTAGGATTATGAAGTTTCTTATGCATAGCGGAAGGCTTATTGATATTCCTAATCTCCACAGATTTAATAGTTTGTATCCACCTAGGAGAAGATTTAGGTTTGTTTTTCTGCTTATGCATTGTAGATGACTTACTAAAAGTCCTAGACCTAGCTGGTTGAATCAAAGGAATGTCCCTCAACAAGTCATAAGGCATCTTACGAGGTTGTGAACCTAAGATTCCATCCTTATGAAGTAGTGCCCTTTTCCTAGCCTTTTCTAGATCACAGTTCTTGTACATGCCATTAATATCAAAATAGTTTTGAATCTTAATGCTTGTTTTCGACACTGTTTTTGAACTAACCCTAGAGGAGCTGGGAGCAGGAGTAGCTACATTTTGAGGTTTAACCGAACTAGAAGCAGTTATCTTAGGCAAATAATGTGTAGTGACTGGTTTTGTCAAAACTTGTTCCGCATCAACTTGGGAGGCAAACCGTGTTTTTGAAAGTTTGGTCGTTCAGATCTAAATGCGGTAGGTTGCCTAACAATGGATTGGTTTCTATTTGATTGAAAACCTGGTTTCCCTAAGATTGATGGTTTTGCAAACTTAGTGTTCACTCTATCCCCTGTTGCTTTTCTTAGCTCGTTCTTTAATACGGTTATAGTGAACCCCTTTTCAAGAAGTTGAGCTTTGAATTCATCATTTTTGGCAATCAAAGAGGTTGTTTGTTCTATCGTCTTAGTTCTCATTTCTTTGATTGAGTCACCTAAATCCTTTTGATGCTTTTTCAAAATCTCATTTTCCTTAAGCAATTCAGCCACATAGATTGACAGTTCACTAATTCTTGTCTTAGTTGCATTAATGTCCTTGTTAGTTTCGACTAAACTACATTTCACATTCATAGCAGAGATATGTTTCTTCAAGTTGGTGATTGTCAAGTTTTTGGCTTCTAGCTGGGCTTTTAAATCATTGATCATAAAGAATTCACGGAAATCAGGAAGTTCCGGATTTTTACATGGTTGGTTACTTTGAAAACTTTCTTTCTGTTGTTGCATTGCGATTTCAAGTGAAATGCAATGTTTTTCAAGTTGTAAAAATCTGTTTGAAAGTTCATTAAAAAATTCTTTATCAACCATGTCATTTGATTTAAAAGACTCAGCTATAAACAAAGAACTTGACTCATCATCACGTTCAGCACCTTGATCACTTTCTCCCCCTTTATGATTCATATTTGTTAAATCAGAAATGGTATTACTATCAGTCTTTTTCAACAAATATGTGTCATAAGTGGGCATAACTTGATCAGTATGCAGTCGTTCATCAGAAAGCACATTATGATGTTCAGTTAGGGGTACCTCAGCACATGACACTTGTTCTTTTACTAGTCTTAATTTAGTGCCCATGTCTGGAGTATCACTAGTCACTGAGTTGCAGGGTGTGTCAAGCTTATCAGTCGCTGATTCTTTGCATATCGTGACACCTGACCCAACATCCGATGCTATACCCGAGTCACCAACACCATCACATGATTGTACTCTACATGCCTTCACCTTGTCATCATATGTAGGTATATGCTGTGCCTTTTCGTTAATGAATCTTTTCACTTTATCCATAAGCTGGACAAGTGTGTCTCTGAACGTGTCAACCTCAATTCCCGTGTGATCAGCAAAGCACTTTTTCGTCATCTCACTATAATGGTCATACTCCAGAGTGAATTTCGAATCAAAGAGCACTTGGAGTTGTTTGTTGATCATACAAAGGGCAGCCATGGATCCCATTTTGGAAAATTCTCCTTGGTCAAGTTGTTGTTGTAGTTGATCTAAGTTAAGAATCATTGTGCATGTGAAAGTCTGAACATCTTGACCAAAGAGTGTTGTAAATGCATGTTCGAATCCCATCTTGAATCCAGTTCCCTCTAAAAGTACCGAGAGATGTGAATGAAGTTGTCGAAAACATTCTATGCAGCTTTCATTTGCATTGTGAAGCACTTGTTGTGGCTGAAGCAACTCTCTCCCTTGCGAATTAGAGCACAAAGATTCCATATTAGCAATATTAGAATCAAACACCTTTATTTGTTGTACAAGGTTGGAAGATTTTGACATGTTGTGATCGTTCACGGGATTTTACAATTCTATGATTTAAACCGAGAAATAGATTCTTTCGCGGGATTTTACAAAATCAAGAATAAACCGTGAGACTTCGAAGAATTGATTTGGTTTGGTAGAAGTGAGTATGAGTGGTGAAGTAGACAAGTCACAGTGAGTTTCAGACAACGTTTGTGTTTCGAAATCCGAATAAGCCCGTAGTTATATTCAATAAGCCCGAAAATATCTCAACCCAAAATAATATATCTTAATCTCGGATTCTTGAAGCTCAACAAAATCGTTGTTCCAAAAACAATAACAACGAAATCCAACTAATTCAACTTACGAATTTAAGACCAAATAATATCAAAAGAACTACAAAACTCGTCCCTGTTTGATATCCTTCCAACAAATAAGCTGACTAGTCCAACACACAACATACGGCCCACTTGAGTATAATCAAGCGCAGCCCAATAACAAATCCAAAAATCACAACCCTAAAAAAATCGCTATATGAGCCACTAGTTAACACAATCTTAAGCCAATTTCATTACCCTAATCTCACTTAAAAAATAAACGCAGTCACAGCACTTTGGCAGCCACCAACACAGCAAAAAAATAATCGACCCTTCCTTTTGTTTTCTTTACAGCTCGAGCAAAGCCACAACACAAAGCAACAATGGCTTCACTTTCTCATAAAGTATCAAAGGTAGGCTTAAGAATCTTGTAATTCTTTAAACGAATGAAAGATGAAACGTTAACACTGTTGTTTTCGGTTTATCTTTATGTCATTCGAAAAATTAACAAGAAGTATATCTTCCAAAATAGATCTGTGATGATAAGTCTCATTTGGTTTTGTCCTAGGACAATTCCTTCCTTGATTGCAAGATGAGATAACCTGAGATCAATGAATGCTTGTTTTACTTGTATGATGTTTCGATGAAGTTAAACCAAACCAAAGGAGGATGACACACAGGTTGTGTTGTTCTTTCTTTAATAGAGTTCGAATATTAAAGAAGATACTCGTGTGTCATCATGGATCATGTGTGTTATCTTTATGATACTGATACGTGGGAATCGCACCAGGCTTTACCTCTCAAGGGATCTTGAGAAACTTACAACCCCCACCAGGCAGTGTACCTGATCGTTGTAGTATAGTATAGTGACAAGTACCGGGGGATTGATCGTTCAGCTATGAATAGTGTCGCTAGGATTAGAAAACCTAAATACTAGTTCTAAAGATGAGGGATGATTATTTTTGTATTTTTATATTTTTTTTTAGAAAGCAAGTAAAAATCTCGGGTTTGAAGGATTTGGGCCGAATTAGTTGCTAGTCAACTAATCCAATACTAAAGATGCAATCAAAATAAAATACTAGAAATGAAAATAAACTAAATTAACTAAGGTTGTGAGCAATAAGTGGAGAAGTTGTGTTTACTTAGATTTCATTACTCCCTAGATATCTTTTACACGTTAATTACTTGTTATAGTTGCGTGGATGACGGATTGTATTCCTTAATACCATTCATGGGGTGGCGCACTTAATTCCCCAATCCTATGAGTGCCTACTTCACTCCTATGTCGAGCCGGCTAAGAAGCTCCTAACATGGGATCATTAGAATTTACTCATGCATTAAATACAACCAATAAAACCTAGTGCACGTCAGTTCATGTTTCCTAAGACGTTCAAGCATGTTACCAATTGGAGATCTGCCAGTTTTCTTAAGCCTAACATCGAAATCATTCATCCAATACAACCATAAACAAGTAATCAACACATAATCAACATCTAGGTTTCATTAGATCCAAGCAAACACAAGATAGATCTAGCCTAGCATGATGGAATTAAGATAAGAACAAGATATAGACAACCAACACATAGACAAATTGATTGAATTAAAAGAATACTTATCTCAATTACACATGAAAGGGTTCAAGGGCTGAGAACCCTTGAAAAACCTGTAAAATTCGTGCCAAGTTCGGCCTTAGAGTTTTTCCAAAACTTATTCTTTTTTTTAATGTGTGAAAATTAGAAAACTATATATAGGAAATAGGGTCTGACGGCGTCAAGAACAAATTTGTGACGCCGTCATCTCGCCGCCAAAATAAATCTCGGACTGCCTTGATCCAGATCTAACGCCGTCAAGTGTTATGTGTTTCCAGGCCGTCATGCATTTTACTCTTGACGCCCTACCTTGTGACGCCATCATTTCTGTACTGGATCGTCATGGAAAATACTCTTGACGCCGTCACCTACTGTTCCCAGCAAGGAAAATTAAGACTTTGGCGTTTTCTTCACTTTTATGCTCTAAAAACGTTCGAATTGCTTCCTTTTTCAGATTTCTCTTCCAAAGTACCTAAAATCACAAAAGGAACGATTTAGGGCAATATTTGATCAGAATTCGGGCTTAAATGACCCCCTAAAAGTGGTTCATTTTTCGCCTCATCATATACCCTTACACTTAAGATTTGCTTGTCCTCAAGCAAATGCGCTTTTATTCTACTCAAAATACAAGTTAGGGGTCATTTAACACTAATATAAAAGTAATTATAACAAATAATCGTTACACTAAAGACCAAAGACAAGCACGGAGGTCATACACTAGCACCTCATAAATAGTGTTTAGATACTCACATCTCTCGGGTGTAATAAAGTATAAATTACAATATGGAAACGGAAGATATCTCTCACTACCTGTCATAGCAAAATAGATTATCATAGGCTTGGGAAAGGATCAAACATCCACCACATGGCGTAAGCACCTAGGATAAAATATCAAAGAGGTCTTTTAAAGGGTTGTAACGTTAGGTATAGGGATATGAAATACACGGTTTTGTTGGATAAAGGAAGTTTTTACTGGTGGCGAGTTAACAATCTTGGTTAATTACATGTACAATATGACGTTGCTAAGCCAAGACTAGACTCGACTTAAGCTAATAAATGAAAAATAACAAAAACATAAAATAAACATAGAATGAAACGGGATGGTAGTCCGTATGTTTTTTCTCTTTTTCCTTTCTATTTTTTTTTTCTTTTTCTTGATTTTTTCGTTTTTTTTTTTTTTTTTTTTTTTTTTTTTTTTTTTTTTTGCATACACTCTTACCCTACCATCCAAAATAATACATCATAGGGAATGAACATTCCCCTTACACTTGAATCTTTACATACTTTACAATGAACTAATCTAATGACTCGAATTAAGAAAATCAAAACAATTGGAGCACTTTTAAGACTAACGTACTTATGGGGGTAATAAATGATGTTCTTCCCCATTACTCCATAAAATAAGTACTTTACCCATGAGTCCCAATCGTCCCAAAACAATATGTACAAGGATATGACTCGACTTAGCAACCATGTAATCAATTAGATAGTTAACTTAGGGTTTAACAAATAACAATAATGCACTAAAAATGAGCGCATACACAGAAGGCTAAGGTGATTTGGGTGTACATTTAAGTGGGGTGTAACAAATTCTTCCTTTAAGTAAAATGCTTAAAGTTAGAAACGAAAAGATATGCTCGGAGGGGTGTACTAGGGGTTTCGTGTACTAAAAATGAGTACAACGCTAAGGGTGTGGGAAAAATTAGTTGACTTAACTAGCCAAGTAATATGACTTAAATGGTCAAGTAATTATGATACGGGTTTAACACAAGGGTGATCCTAATGCCTCTTATCATGTAGTAAATCCTACTACACGAATGTAGTCTCACTAGCGGTCTCGGGATGCATCACTAACGCAAGTTCTAGAATCTAAATGCTACCGGTACACTCATAAGCACTAATAGTAAATGCTTTTCCTATCAAATCTAAAGGCGAACCTCACATATTTGGGTGGAAAATTTTTCTGAATATACGGTTTTGTGCCAGTCATACAATCTCTTATCCATGAGACGCTTGCTATGGCTAAAGTTTCACTCCTAAATGTTGTAAAAAAATTTAAATTTGGTGCTAAAATTGCACTAACAAGTATTTCTCATAGTTTTATTACACATCTACCATTAAACAAAACAAACTCAAGCGAAAGTGCATATGTAAGGTATCATCTTTTTACCCTCCCCTTACACTTAAGATGAACATTGTCCCCAATGTTCAAGTAAAGAATGTAAAAGTGAAATAAGTAAAAAGAATGAAATCAAATACTCCCCTGATTCGCTCGGTATGGATAATAAGGTGGCCAGGTTAAATCTTCCTCCAAGAAAATGAACAATCAAAGCTTCCCATCTAGAATATAAATCATCTTCTTGTCATACATAACCTGTAAATCCTGAGAAAATAGACAAGACAACCTCGCATAAAATCGGCGGCAACCTATATAAGTTACTAAATCCTAGAAAACAAGATAAGATATAATGCTTGTGGAATGAAGTTTGCAGATTTCCTGGAGATTATAAAACTTAATAATTCACAAAAATCATAAGACTCCGTTAGAAAAAACAAAACCGGTAAAATTTCCAGATTTTTACACGTGACGCCGTCAAGAATTAATTCGTGACGCCGTCAGAAGTGACCTGCAGAAATTCTTATGTTAAGTTTCCGGAAAATTTCTGAAAAAACTTCGTCCTACTTCCTGGAAAAATCCTGCAAAACTTCATTATGACTCGATACAAGCATTTGACTATAACAAATACGAATATACATGTTTATTTAATATTGTGGAGAATCATGATCGGTTTGATTCTTGAAAACATATTTGGGGTTTCCCCTTACACTTATCTTTTGCAAAAATACTTTTAGGTGGAGTTAAGACTAGGCCAAAACAACAAAGTAAAGTATTTCCACTATTTAATTGAGAAACATGATCTACCAACAACAAAAATAAAGCATGCATACGGAAGCAAATAACAAACAAACAAAATAAAATCACACAAAACATGGGTTGCCTCCCAAGAAGCGCTTTTCTTTATTTACGAGTCTTGTAGCTAGACTCAAGGTCATGGGTTAACGTGTATCGCTTATGCTCACATAACCAAGTGTGAGCCATCTAATAGTCGCCTCATCTTTCTTATATTCATCTCCTAACTCTAGACATCCGCAATAGTATTTTTTATTCTTTTCATGAGTATACTTAAGCCCTTTTCTCTTATCATTCTCCCTTAGCATTTCTATGGGCGGATACCTACTACACTTCTCCATGGAAAAATCCTTGAACCTAGGGTGGGTGCGGGGCATTTGATACATAAAATCTTCATCCCCATCCGAGAATGTAATTAACCCTTCTATGAGTTTTTCATCAAGGTTGGTCAACCGTTTGAAAGATCTTCCAAACACAACTTGGGTCAACTTATCATCAATAAATTCTCCTAGATTCTCCATAACCATGAACTCAACAAGATAGACCAAGCTTCCTACAAACACATGCAATGGTATTGCCCTAGCAATAAGGTTTTCTCCTTTGTATTCTAACTCATCTACCATGATTTTATTATATTCATTACGCGAGATTATGTTCATTGGAAGAGATGAGTTAAGATAGGCGTTAAAGCTCTTAAATACGATCTTACAAGGAAATTGCATGTTAAATGAACTATCACACTCAATTCTGGTTCTAGGGTCGACATACCTAAGAGGGTTCACTTCCTCTTCCATCCTATTCTCATTAATCACATCACCATCACCAAGATCCTCATCGGAGTCTGAATAGTAAAAAGGACTAGCCCTACGGTCCTCATCATGACCAGACTCCTCTAACTCAGAATTATTGTCAAAGTGGTGGTTGGGCGAGATGTTAGGTGGGTTCTCATTCTCAACTAAAGGGAGTGGGGCAGGCATTTGGAAAATCCTACGACGAAAAACACGAATAACAGGAATCAAACGATCAATGTTATTGTTATCCATCGAAGTAGTTTACGAACAAAGGAAACAAAGAAATAAGATAGACTAAAGAAAACCTAAAAATAAAAATAAAATCTTACTAGAAAGGAATCTAGCAAGTAGACCTAATAAAAAGAGATTCTAACCTAAGCAATAACTATTCCCCGGCAGCGGCGCCAAAAACTTGATACGTGGGAATTGCACCAGGCTTTACCTCTCAAGGGATCTTGAGAAGCTTACAACCCCCACCAGGCAGTGTACCTGATCGTTGTAGTATAGTATAGTGACAAGTACCGGGGGATTGATCGTTCAGCTATGAATAGTGTCGCTAGGATTAGAAAACCTAAATACTAGTTCTAAAGATGAGGGATGATTATTTTTGTATTTTTATATTTTTTTTAGAAAGCAAGTAAAAATCTCGGGTTTGAAGGATTTGGGCGGAATTAGTTGCTAGTCAACTAACCCAATACTAAAGATGCAATCAAAATAAAATACTAGAAATGAAAATAAACTAAATTAACTAAGGTTGTGAGCAATAAGTGGAGAAGTTGTGTTTACTTAGATTTCATTACTCCCTAGATATCTTTTACACGTTAATTACTTGTTATAGTTGCGTGGATGACGGATTGTATTCCTTAATACCATTCATGGGGTGGCGCACTTAATTCCCCAATCCTATGAGTGCCTACTTCACTCCTATGTCGAGCCGGCTAAGAAGCTCCTAACATGGGATCATTAGAATTTACTCATGCATTAAATACAACCAATAAAACCTAGTGCACGTCAGTTCATGTTTCCTAAGACGTTCAAGCATGTTACCAATTGGAGATCTGCCAGTTTTCTTAAGCCTAACATCGAAATCGTTCATCCAATACAACCATAAACAAGTAATCAACACATAATCAACATCTAGGTTTCATTAGATACAAGCAAACACAAGATAGATCTAGCCTAGCATGATGGAATTAAGATAAGAACAAGATATAGACAACCAACACATAGACAAATTGATTGAATTAAAAGAATACTTATCTCAATTACACATGAAAGGGTTCAAGGGCTGAGAACCCTTGAAAAACCTGTAAAATTCGTGCCAAGTTCGGCCTTAGGGTTTCTCCAAAACTTTTTTTTTTTAATGTGTGAAAATTAGAAAACTATATATAGGAAATAGGGTCTGACGGCGTCAAGAACAAATTTGTGACGCCGTCATCTCGCCGCCAAAATAAATCTCGGACTGCCTTGATCCAGATCTAACGCCGTCAAGTGTTATGTGTTTCCAGGCCGTCACGCATTTTACTCTTGACGCCCTACCTTGTGACGCCGTCATTTCTGTACTGGATCGTCATGGAAAATACTCTTGACGCCGTCAATATTTTCTTCTTGACGCTGTCACCTACTGTTCCCAGCAAGGAAAATTAAGACTTTGGCGTTTTCTTCACTTTTATGCTCTAAAAACGTCCGAATTGCTTCCTTTTACAGATTTCTCTCCCAAAGTACCTAAAATCACAAAAGGAACGATTTAGGGCAATATTTGATCAAATAAATTCGAATTCGGGCTTAAATGACCCCCTAAAAGTGGTTCATTTTTTGCCTCATCAGATACAAGCCTTAACGTTGTATTTGTTGTAACGGTTAACAGCTTTTCGTCCCCTTTGTTTTTGTAATTCTTTATCAGTTTCTTGTTATTGTCTAACTCGAATGAAATCATGAACCAATTATACACGAGTTAACAGATCTTGAATCCCTTTACTTTTATTATCTATCATGAGTATGATGATGATGGGTTGTTGACGTGAGCCAGTTGACATGTTTAGGATAGATGTTGGTTTAAGTTATGTGACTTGTCTTCATCTACTTACTTCATCTTCTTAATTATAATCATGTTAATTGTTTCGTGTAAAGATGGACTGATGTAGTTGTAGTTATACTGTTAGCGAATAAAATTAACATTCAAAGACAACTCGCTACATGATCAACACGCTAACATGACCATCCTGCTAACAAGATCAACCCGCTAACTTGACCACCCCGCTAGAATCAGATTACACCAACCCGCTAAAATCTGAGTACACCAACTCGCTAAAATATGAGAATACCAACTCGCTAGAATCTAAGTATGTCAACTCGCTAGATCAATGAGACAAGAATGTCACTGTCTTAGCAGTTTGTCATTATATCCCAAGATGGCAAAATAGGCAACCAGCTACTATTTTAGCACCAACTCGCTACAGAGAAAGTCGCTCCGAGATCCAACTCGCTAGCAAGAAACAAGCTCCGAATCACTTCCAAAAAATCAAATTTACGAATGATGCAACCTTCCCAAGTGACAAACTAACAACCTAGGACACTTATACACATAAAAGTACAATCAAAACGCATAAGCAAGCCACAATCAAATTCAAACCGAGGGGTTTTGAGAGCTTTTAAAAAATCACAACAAACCAACAAAAACCACTTAAAGATACGAGTAAGCTCAATCCCAAGATGAAACCATGGCTCTTGATACCAATTGTAGGATTCTCATAATATAACTAGTATGGTTAATGTGGTTATGATTCAAAGAATAAAAGTAAACTAGAGAGATAAAGAAGTTGGGAGAAATTCCTAGAGAGAGAAAGTGAGAGAAAATATGGAAGATTAGATTAAGTGAAATGGAAGCTCCAACCCTCTCCACATGTGGAGAGGGGTATTTATACTAAGCTACAAACGCCCACACCCGGGCTGTGGATCAGGCATACAGTGGGTAAAGACCCGTCCTTCTTCCACGGTGTTACTTAAACTAGTACTAACTAACTAATATATAAACTAACTACGAGCTAACTTAATGCTATTACAATAATTAGGTGACCGAGACTTTTACAGGAATATTTGTATTCCTAACACTTTTACTTTACATGCATCATATCAACTCATTTTGGAACCATGCTTAATCGTATAAAAACTATATATACTTAGAAAAATATACTAAGTCTTTTACATACATATCAAACGTCCTAAGTGACCCAAGAAACTCTCGTATATCTTTAAATATTACGTAACAAGCCTACGATATTTTTACACGATCTATTAGACCACCAAGCTAGCTAACAATTTCGTGTATAAAACTTGTGAAAATAAGTTAGTCTCGACACTTAAAATTCACCAAAGTGAATCGCATGAACACCCCTTTGAAAACTAACTATTTTAACAACTTGGGCCTAAAAGCCCAATAAGCTGAAAATAAGCATTTCTGATAAGCCAGCTTATCTAAACCTTTTGATATGAAATTAGAACATGAAAAATGATAATTTTGATGAGCTCAACTCGTCTCACGATGTACGGATTTTAAAACGTTATTGGACTTTGATTTTGGCTCGTTAAAGGCCCTATTATTGAAAATAAGCTATTTTACCAAATAAGTAGTTGAAATAAGCTTATTATTAATGGAATAAGCCTCGGAAAATTTAATATAAATTTTATCATCATTTTTGAAACTTTGGACTAAAAATGTAACGCGACGACACCTAGAAGGACTAAAACTGTCAATATTGAAAAGTAAGGACTAAAACAGTAAAAACAGAATCATAAGGGTAAAAATTGATAATATTTAATATTCTAAGCCTAGGGTTGAGTATTGGACAATTAGAGGACTATAATTATAAATTTTATATAAAAAGGACTAACGGTGTAACGCAAACGTTGTTAGGGTAAAAATGGTAAAACTGGAAAAGGACAAGGACTAAACATATTCTATTTAACATTCTTAGTTATTTTTCTATTTTTGTAAACTAGATCACATTATATGCATATAAACTTTCATTTTATTATATATTATACAACTCAACGTTAATAATATATATAACGATATTTCAAATTAGATATTATTACTTATGGTTAAAAAGGTAAAACTTCGGTGGATAATTTAAATAACGTATTTTTCATATCATTTATAAACATAAGAATTTCATATACATATCATCTATTCATCATGACGAATAATTATTATTCGTTATTCGTTTCGTATTTACCAAATGGTATTTGGTCAAATTCTCAGATAAATCTATTTATCAGGTTGTATTTCGAAGCCGTTATCATAATTTCGTCCGACTTTACTTTTCTTCATTTCAGTATCAATTAAGGTGAGTCATAGCCTCACATTTACTTATTTTCAAACTCCGTGAGGGGGATACATGTTATAAACAGATCACAAGTAATTTTTTGTATGCTACCTGACTTGATATATGCCTAAGTTACCTATTGCCCAAAGACCCTTGATCATGAGCCATTAATCACTATTATGTGAGCGCGAATATAATGAATAGATCTATTTAAGGTTTGACAGCCTATCCCATTAATACTTGATGGAATGCCATTATGCATGTGGTTAGTCGTATTAGTCGCGATATATTATATTTGAGTAAAAATAGGAATTGACAAATCACCTATTACATGAGGGCAATATTATCATTGATTTGATAACCACCTCCGTATTTACGGTATTTGTTAACGTTTTGCGTGTCATGAGACTTAGAGCAATATATACTGCAATATCAATTTTTAACTGATTGTATTCCTAATACAATCTTAGTTGTGTATCAAAATGATTACTAAATTCAAACTTTATGATATCACTCAACATTTTTGTTGACTTTTAAACATGTTATCTCAGGTAATTAGCAGATGAAGCAAGCGTGGGACGGGCGAAATCATCAAAATTTATCTACTTCTTTAAATAATAGTGTAAAATCAAGATGTTTAATTCAGTTTAAAACATCAAGATTTCTAGTATTATAATACTCTGATATGACCTCCTGTATTTGAATCTTTATTAATGAAATTATGTTTTTAAAACGTCTCTTTCGAGCCGTTTTCTACATTATGACTTCGATCCTCACCGCAACACCCTAATTACTATTCCGCTGCCACATCACGAATTAGGAGGTGTTACAGGTTTGCTATCGGCTCCAACTCTTACTCAAAAATTCGACCATTTGTATCAAAGGAATTTCTTTCAACCAAAGTTGTTTCAAATTCATTTAACATTTTACATCATGATTAACTGTATCTTTACTACATATAAAGAAAAAAATGTTTTTACCTAAAAAATCTTGAAATGAAAATTGTTAAATTATCATTATGCCTTTGTGTTTTATTTAAACACTGTCCCATAACCTTACTTGTAAGATAAACATGAAAATGTAAGTTTAACCATAGAAAATTAATTTGCACACACATTTTCATGTTGTATTAAATTTACATGCTTCTTTGTCTGTCTGTACATAACATAACCATGACAAATGACGGAGCTAAAAAAATTTTTGTAGGACGACCGAAACAAAAATTTTCACGAAAAAATATTTGAAGGGAGGGCCGAGATGAAAAAAAAAATCTTTTTTTAACACATGAAATCGTAAATAAATACACTAGCTGGCTTAGGCTTGGAGAGACCGGGACCCTTCCCGGTCTTCGTTAAGCTCTGTCCATGACCATGACCCATATGGCTATAGTTAACAAAATTGTATCCTTATGGGAAAATGAAACTTTGTTTTGAAAGCTTGTACTTGCTCAAGAAAAATATATTTATTTTTCATTTCTTTAGAATAAAGGAAGGGTTTTATACTTTTATTCATAGAAAGTAGTTATAAATTTAAATAACGCGTTTAAATAACTTTTTTAGAAAATTAAAAAAAAGCAAGAAGATGTAAAAGAATGGAAAGAAAAATATGTGAAAAAGTAAAAGCTTTTTCTTAAATTCTAGCTAAATTTTGAGAAATGAGATTTTCATTTTTTTGATTTTTTTTTTTAAATGTATGATCAAGTTTTTTCAATTTCCAATAAAAAAAAAATAATAATAAGTATTTTTCACATACTAAACATTATATTTGTTGTTTTTGATTTACACAATATTTTTTTGAATCATATTTTGGTATTGATATGCCCATTAATAATTGATGAAACCTCACTATTCATATGTACCTTTACAAAAATAATTGCAAAAGTGATACGGAGTACTAGTAGTAAAGCCTAGTAGGGTCCGAAATACACAAAAAAACACATGGGGATGTCATGCATCCGATGAGGATGAAGAAGGTCGTCACGTGCTGCACGCACACATTTTGAATTTTTATTACTTACGTAAACTAAAATCCAATCCATAATCCAACCAAAATTATTTATTTTTTCATATCGGTGCCACCAAAGCATCATCAAACACTCCCCGGTCCCACACCCACATTTTCCAGATCAATCCTTTTATATTTTTTTCAACAAGCATTGCGTTATTAACTATTTCTGTTATCAAAGATGCAAGCTGTAAACTTAGGTGTCAACAGTTTTAATCTTCAAAACCGGGTTTTATCCGGTTCAGACCGGTTCGTTAGCAAAAAGAGTGTCACATGCGTTATTCCGACCGGCAGGGTCTATGTTTTCGGATCGCGACTCCGGTCCAGTCAAACCGGTGCCGGAAGTGTGTTCCGGTCGGCCGTGAAGTCCAGATCAGTCAAAGCTCAATCTTATGGTTTGTTTTTATATTATTATATATAATGTTATTTATTTATTTATATCATGTTTGAATTTTATTTATTTTTTATAAATATAGTTAGGTACTGGTTTTAAGTTAGAGTGATTCAGGGAATTATAACATGTAACATTTTGGATTTGTCTACATTTTTAATGTTTTGATTGTGGAACTGTGACTTTTTTATTGTCGCAAAAGGCGCAATTTTATCAGTTAGATATTAGATTCTCTGTTTGTGGTATTTGTTAATGAGTTTTGGGATTTGATTAAAATGTAGATGGAGATGTTAAGCCTGTTAAGAGCGAAACCAAGTCTACTGGATCGGTTTTGCCTTATGTTGGTGTTGCTAGTCTTGGAGCTATACTGTTTGGTTATCATCTAGGGTATGTGGCTTTGTACCACGGGATTGTTACGTATTACTATGAAATTGCAACTAATTTCTGAGCTATTTGTGTTCCAGGGTGGTCAATGGTGCACTTGAGTATCTGGCAAAGGATCTTGGTATTGCTGAAAATGCAGTTCTTCAAGGCAAGTTTTACTGAATCATTTGCATATTCAGTGTTTCTCCTTTTCCTCTATTTGAGTAGTATATTGAAAGCGTGATTTATATTCACATACTCAAATCTCATACATAGTCGTGAACGATACAGAATCACATAATAGGATTAAATGGTTCAGTTTCCAGGACACTTGCCCTCGGTTATTGTTTGGGCCTTATCTTGATCATTTTATAGCCTTTGCTTGTTAACAGTTGTATTCGATTAATGCATATCTTGATTAATGTATATCTTGAAAATACGTTTGTTTTGTCTTCTATCAAACATGGTTCGTAATTCTTTTATACGGGTGCTCTTAATGCAGGATGGATTGTTAGTACACTTCTTGCTGGTGCAACTGTTGGTTCATTTACCGGGGGGTCTTTGGCTGACCAATTCGGAAGAACAAAAACTTTTCTACTCGATGCAATTCCTCTTACAGTTGGAGCATTTCTTTGGTTTGATAATCTTTCCATTTATAATATTGCAATAATCATCACCATAATGTTGTGCTCATAGATGCTTAAAAATGATATAAATATGCAGTGCAACGGCTACAAATGTACAGACCATGATAATAGGCCGCCTGCTTGCCGGCATAGGAATTGGCATATCATCTGCTATCGTCCCTCTGTACATATCTGAGGTAAACTCCTTACAACCTTTTTTATGCTTTATATCCAAAATCCTTCCATTTCTCACATGACGTATTTCTGTTAGATCTCACCAACTGAGATTCGAGGCACACTTGGATCAATCAACCAATTATTCATTTGTGTTGGAATCCTCGCAGCTTTGGTGGCTGGACTACCCTTAGCCGGAAACCCTTTATGGTGATTTTTCCACATTTAATAAAGCATCTTATGGTAATTGCCTGTATTTCATGCATGTTTGTTTATATCTACATTTGTTATTCAGGTGGAGAACTATGTTTGCTATTGGAGTTATCCCGTCTGTTCTATTGGCATTAGGAATGGCATTTTCTCCAGAATCTCCTCGTTGGCTTGTTCAGGTTGTTGCACAAACTACTTTGTGGTGTGACCACTTTTGCTTTATTTACTTTGTGGATTGAATACTGATCTGTAGCCATTCACTTGCAGCAAAAGAAAATTGTCGAAGCAGAAAAAGCAATAAAAACATTATATGGAGAAGGAAAAGTTGCAGAGGTTATGGCTGACTTAAGTGCATCTGGTCAAGGTTCTGAAGAACAAGATGCTGGTTGGTTTGATCTTTTCAGTAAGCGGTACTTTAAAGGTAACATTACCACACATGTAACACTTTCTTCATTGTATTATATAGTAAGGCTATAATTATATGATGCAACATTGACTATGTATGTGGTATGCAGTTGTGAGCGTTGGTGCAGCCCTTTTCTTGTTCCAACAGTTGGCTGGAATAAACGCTGTTGTATACTATTCTACCTCTGTTTTCCGCACTGCAGGAGTTGCATCTGATGTAGCAGCCAGTGCTCTCGTTGGGGCAGCAAATGTTTTTGGTCAGACAACCCTTTCTTGTCTTTCATTTTGACAATGATACTTGCAAGATATTGATGAAGCATGGATTTTGGTTTCATTGCAGGAACAATGATTGCGTCTTCTTTAATGGACAAGCAAGGAAGGAAAAGTCTATTGATGACAAGCTTCTCTGGGATGGTATGCACATAATCATCTCATAAACTCAAAAATACAGAGTTTGAAATCATGTATAGATAATTCATTACTTACTTTGTCTTAAGGCTGTTTCAATGTTGCTGCTTTCATTGTCCTTCACATGGAAAGTTTTGGCACCGTATTCTGGACCACTTGCTGTTATCGGGACTGTATTGTGAGTTAATATAGCTAAATATATTCTTAAATATTATTATATTTTCTTTGATCTTGATCATCCACATTGCACTTGACACCGGTTCCCCAGGTACGTGCTATCCTTCTCTCTTGGTGCTGGTCCTGTCCCTGCCCTTTTACTACCAGAGATTTTTGCCTCCCGAATCAGAGCAAAAGCAGTTGCCTTGTCACTTGGAATGCATTGGGTAAGTCAGCAATCATCGTTTCTTATAATTATTTATGTTTATAAAGGTACACAAGATTAATTCCCCTGTTTTAGTTTTGTTAACAATTATTTTAGATATATATCATAGAAATGATGGTCACAAGATGGCCTAAAATATCCTAACACTGTTCTTTATGTTACACCAATCATCTTGTGTCGACTCACAAAAATGACATTTATAAGTTTTAATGGGTTAGATATTGAGTAAATCCAGAATTCCAGATTCTTTTTTTCTATCTTTAGATCTATTCATTTCTTATTACAACCGTTTAGTTCATATATGACCATAAAAAGCAATATCACTTACAAATGGTTACACTGTGTTTGGGCAGATATCAAACTTCGTTATTGGATTGTATTTCTTGAGCGTTGTAACTAAGTTTGGCATAAGCAAAGTCTACCTGGGATTTGCATCCATCTGTCTTCTGGCTGTTATGTACATAGCTGGTAATGTTGTTGAAACAAAGGGGCGGTCATTGGAAGATATTGAGCGTGAACTTAGTCCAGCTGTCTGAGGATGTGCACATTGGGTAGTTGTTAATCTTGATGGGAATAATAAGGCAGCTTCTGCAGTCACTAATCTTGACACCGGCAAACATAACTGCCTCATAACTAGTTTTTGATTTTCTTGTTTATGATCTGGCAATCTGCCCACATTGTAAATTTTGCTACTATGGGCACTTTTTTGACAAGGGATATTTTATTTGAGTCTTTTTGATACAATTGTCTATAAAGTGTTTCCTGTGTTTTAGTTCTTGACTTCTGATTGAATCTAAAAGCTACTGACACTACTTTAGCTCAATCTTAATCACACATGTTCTATTGAAACGAACAATAAGAAAAACATGCCTAACCATAAGTCGACATTATATGGAACAAGAAGATAAAAGACCCATCCTAGTTATAATTTTCAGTTTCTCACATACGAACACATCCTTGACAAGCCCAAAACGGCAAAAAGATACATTGATTGCTGCAAGGACCATTGTAACTTCTGACCACTGTGTTTGCCAAGAGTTTCTTCTCTGATCTTCTGTCACGTTCGTAACAATCTTGAGTCTTGACCACACGTTATGACTAACAGACCAACCTAAGCTGAATGCGCCATAACAACGTTAAAATCTGAACCTCATGACGACAAAGCTACATGTTGGATTTCCTTTCCCATCTTTCTTTGGTGTCAAGCCTACAAATTAACAAACTAACGATCAAAAACCTATGTGACGCTTTACGTGGGGAATATATTACCAGTTTTCAATAGCATAAAGATATACAGTAACAAATTAACATTCATAACTTACCCCCAGTATAGCTTCTGTGGTTTCTTTGCGACTGTCCGCGCTGCCACAACATTCGGCACAGTGGATACATTCTCCTGACGCCTAGCTAACGAGATATTACTTGTATCTTCAACTGCAGCTGCTTTACTTGCCTTTTCGCTAGCACATTCTTCACCACGACTATCCTTCTCATCTAATCCACTCGGCCTAGACAACTTCCCTGCGAAACATTGCCTCACAGTAAATACTAAATTACAAAAACGATCCAAAAATTAAAAATTGTCAACGAGACTTTTTAAGTATTGAACAAACCTTTTGATTTCTTTTTGGTTTTGGATTTCTCTTTTATTTGTAATCGCCTCTTGCGCAGTTCCTATCGACGAAAATAATGACAAAATATTGATCACATTCACATATTCACATCAAACATACACTTACTTCAAACACAACAAAAACACCGCACCCGGCAGGAGCCGTGCGATAGGAGGACTGCTTTCAGAAAGACCTCTAGCACACTTATTTCAAATACATCTTGAGATATGAATTGAATTAGTAAATAAATAAATAAGCTGACCTGGAATTTGGAAAGACGAGCTTGAGAAACAGAAGAAGATGGTTTTAATTTAGGATTTAAGGAAGCAGCAACAGATGCGATTGCTGCTTCTTTCCTCTTGTCATCTTCTTCATCCATTTTCAATCTTTAACCTAACTGTTATACGATAATCCCCTGTTTTCTGTTTCTTACTTTGAGTTGAGTTACAGAATTGGTCCCTCTACTTTTGTTAATTATGTTAAAGCGGATGAAAGAGAGATTAAAATATGAGAAAAATTCTTACCAAAACCTTTTATGATACTGAAATATCAAACACAATGGAACACATTTAAATTACCAAAATGAACTTTCTCGTTAGATGAAAGACATGTGACAAATCAAAGCTCATCAAAGTAGGCGCACATTTATATATCTTCACCAAACACCCCCCTTTTTCAATATATAATGTTAGGCGCACTCAAAAACTCGTGTGCTCCCTTTTGTGAATCTAGCTAAAAGACAAAATAAGTGACTAAAAGACCCTCAAGCGGGATATACACTAACTAAGTGCCCCTCAACTCTTGTGCCCCTACCTAAAGATAAAAACTAAGCGCACATATAGTAACTGAGTGCCCATCAACTCTTTGTGCTCCTCACTAAAGACAAAAAAACACATACGTTACAAACCAAAAAAAGAAGAGCACCTAAAACCCAAGCGCATTGATAAGGATTTATTTGATACTCCCTCCGTCTCAAAATTATTGTCCCATTTTGACTTTTCGGTTTTTCTTTCTCAACTTTGACTATAAATATTTTTGTTTGTGTTATATAATTTTTGATAAAAATTATACCAATAAAAATACATTTAAAACTCAATCCATTCATATATTTTGTATCAAATATTATGTAATATAACAAAAAAAAAAATAATAAAAAAAAATTTAAGGTCAAAGTTGAAAGGTAAACACCGAAAAAGTCAAAAGAGGACAATAATTTTGGGACGGAGGGAGTACATTTTTAAGGGGTCATTTAAGCCTAAAATCGTGTTTATATGCTCAAATATTGTCTTAAATCGTTTCTTTTTGCATTTTAGGTACTTGAGACGCGAATTCTTGAATTTGAAGCTTTTTGTACATTTTTGGGCGAAAAAGTGAAGAAAACAACAAAGTCGCGAAAAACCTGTCAAGAAAAGACACCTGACGGCGTCACGTTATAATCTGTGACGTCGTCACTTGGTAACTTGGAGCTTGGGAAAATTAACACACAACGCTTCAGAAAACTTTGAAGATTTAAGAATCTTTGACCATATTAAACAACTATATGACCTTTGGGACATTTGTTATGTTTATATTTTACTGAGGATCATCAGACCATAATCAGAGCAACCAGCAAAGTCCGGCTGGCTCGAACAATATAACAATGCATGATATCCGTATATAGTTCGAAAAAATATAACAATAGCCTTATTCTTTGCTACAAAGATGAAAGATCGCCCATCTCGTGGATTTTGGTAACCCCGTGCATTACTGAATAGAGGCCCCATTAAACACAAAAAAAATAACATATGTGATACGGCCCGGTTAGGGGTTGTATCGGGATAAGACACCACGTTTAGCGTGTGCGAGCTCCTTAAGTAACAGAAGAGAAGAACTAGAGAATTATTGATCTTAAAACTTGATTGAATGATTCATAATAATGATTCGGAATATATAACCGAATAACCCTAGCTTGTAAAACAAGCCAAACATAAAGACATATCTAAACAATGACACTTTCCTAATACGACACAAAAACATATCCTAAATAAATATAACATGACATAAAGCACGGGGCGTATCAATATGTATCAGCAGTGCATGAACTACTGAACTTGAGTTTCATATTGTGTATATATATAATAGAAGTGATGAAATTTTGTGGCCCTAGTCAAGCGGTAGCCCTGTGCAATGGCACCGCTTGCACTCCCCTAAAGACGGCCTTGTTAGATTACTAACACTTAAATTCCTGTTATAGAGATTATAACATTCCTTCCTTTGTGTACTTTCATAACTCTAATCTTCCAAATTCATACAAATTAATTTATTAATTGCTACATTGCTCCTTTCTCACATTAGCTTATTATCTTTAGTTTGCATGTAAACGAATCAAAGTAGCTTCCTCTGTTTCATTTATACTGTAACCACTACTTATAATACCCACGCACGCGCGAGTTTTTAATATTTTTTTAATGATATATTTTTATTTTTTAAAAAACAAATAATTTAATCTTTTTGTTTGTTTGATTTATGATTTTTAATTATATTTGTTTATTATTAAAGATAATCATTTAAAAGTTTAATCGCATCTTATCTATATTTTTTTTGTATTGCATCTTATATATATATATATATATTTTTGCATTTATCTTCTACTTGTGTAGTATATCAATAAAACAAATTTTTAAAATTTTAAATTAAAAAATAACAATTAAAATATTACCTAATAAGGAAATATTCTTTTTTCAAAGTATCTAGGGGTTTTGTTTTATTATATAAAAAAGATTAATAGTTTTCAATAATAATCATAAAAGCGATTAACAGTCAGTGGATGAAGTGATCATTAATGTCTAACGAAAACTATCGATTCAAGTCATTCAGTTATCGAAAGGATGCAAATTAAACACAAAGAAGTGAATAACAAATTGTGATCGATCATAATTAAAAGAATAGATTAATCAGCAAGTCTTGCAATACTTTAGGTGTAACATTTGCACAACGTTAACAAATTTTGTGTATCCTCTTTTACCATGTCTATGCAATATGTTATAGTGAAAGTTGCAACTTCACAGTGGAACAAAAAAAGTAATTATCATAGGTTATGAAGATTGTAAGAAGTATTCTCTTTTAATACCTTTCTTATCCCTTCTAAAGAAGCTATAGAATAAATAGTACATGTCCTGAAAGGATATAACTTTTTACTGTGGTAATATGCATGTGGAACGAGGAATTGAAGTAACCTGCAAGACTTGCTGACTCGAATAATGTTTGAACACCTATCACCAAATGTAGAAACAGGTCAAACGATACTTGAGAAGATGGATTTGCATCTTCACTTTATTTGGATAACTGAGATTCCCACCACCTTAGGCCCTTAGCTTACTGATCTTGGTAGTTACTCATGTTGTAACTGTTATATAGAATGACATAATAATATTTGATGAATCCTCAGAAGTTGATCTCTCGAAAATGGTTCAAAACCATACTTGCTGGTTCAAAATAATATAAACATACTTGCTGGTTCAAAACCAGTACAAAGACACATATTTCAATGCTTCAGAAGTTGATCTCTCGAAAATGGAGAGCATGGAACACCTACTAATTAACAGAACAAACTACCAAATAATAAGGAGAATTATGTAATTGGCAGATAAAAAACCCCACTGCCAGTGAATTCACCATGGTTAAACACTTAAATGCTACAAAAGTTCTCTGTGCCATTACTAAAACTAGCAAGTTAAACCAAAAAGGGGCTCAGTGAGAAAGAGAACTGAACTATAATACGGTAACTCATCAACAATCTTGGCACATCAACCTAAAACCAATTGATGGCAGTTAAGGGATGAATCCAAGAGGCTTAAATAAGCTTTGACATATATAATTACTGAGCAAATATATGATACATAGTGCTAAAGATCAAGCTAGCTAGCTTGAACTATTGGACACGAAACCGTTAATTACTATCAGGCTCCCTTTTAGGGTAGTCTACATCCACAGTCCTACAGTATTTCTAGGCAGCCTTGTTGCAAAAGGTGCCATTTACATAAGCTATGATGCATTATAAAGCATATAAACAATACATATATAGATAGCTAGATATCAAGCTAGCTAGCTAGAATTATTCAGAAAAAGAAACCTTTACGAGCAGGCTTTCTTTTAGAATACTCCATATACACAGTCCCACAGTCCTTCGTGGCAGCCTCGTTGCTATCTATAACCTTCTCAGTCATCATGGCAGCCACTGGGGGATTATACATTTGTCGCTGAACCACAGACACCGGGGAATTATACACTTGTTGAACCACTTCCACTGGGGCTTCATACACTTGTCGTTGAACCACTTCCACTGGGGCTTCATACACTTGTCGCTGAACCCCAGCCACCGAGGCATCATACACTTTTCGTTGAACCACAGCCTCAGGGGCCTCGTACACTCGTCGTTGAACCACATAATTATCTTGTTGACGTTGACGCTGATGATAATTTAACACCGGCAGTGGTGGATACTTGGAGTAACACCCACGTGGGAAGAGTTTATCTATGTCCTCAAAGGCTTCTTTCCTAATATCAGCAAGGTCAGTTTTGTTGTTCTTTGAATAGTATGACATTCTTTGGGAGATAAGAAGTAGTATTTGGCTAGGTTGTTGTGTTTGGGGTATGTCTAAGTAGGGCTGTAAACGAACCGGACGAACACGAACGGAGCCCTGTTCATGTTCGTTCGTTTAATTTTAACCGAACAAATAAACGGACACGGACGCTTAAACGGACGAATTTTCTTGTTCATGTTCGTTTATTAAGAAAATGAATTGTTCATGTTCGTTTATGTCCGTTCATTAAGACACTAAACGAACGCTAAACGAGCATAAACGATCGAACATAAATGAAAATAGACAAACAAACATAAACTTTATTGAATTCTTCACAATATATTGTTTTATAAGTAGTTGTTTTGTTTAAACAAACCAATTTTTAAATTATAAAATTAAAATATATGATATATGAACATAAATAGATAAATAAACATAAACGAACTTTAATGAACGCTTAATCGGACGTTCACGGACATAAATGAACGAACGAGACTTTTGTTCATGTTCGTTCATTTAACTAAACGAACGTAAAATAATGTTCATGTTCGTTCATTAAATAAACGAACAAACATAAACGAACTTTTTACCGAACGGTTCATGAAATATTCACTGAACGTTCAGTTCGTTTACAGCTCTATGTCTAAGCAAGAGACTACATGCCTTTATATAGTACATTGGTGCAAGTATCACAAAAATGATGGCATTTATAAGAAATTTCTCAGAAGTTTTATTATACCAAACTTCAATCTTTTGTTTCGTTGGGGAATATTTTTCTCTCTTCTTATTCCTTCTGGATTACTATATTTTATAATAAAAGTTTGTAAAAGCATTATTACTTAATTAGTCCCTAAAAATGCTTTTGCTCATAGATCCTTCAAGGAGTCCTAAACAGGTTAAAATAACACTACTTGGATGCATTTGCTGAGGGATACGGAGCGAACAAATTTCAAGAATCTTTGACCATATTGAATTGAACAACTATAACCTTTAGGATATTTGTTGTTTATATTTTGCTGAGAATCATCAGACCATAATCAGAGCAACCGTGTAATCATAAACTCTAAAAAACTGAAGTTAATCTATTTCATATAATAGTTGTTTAATTATAACTCTCCTTGATAGTTCAACTTTAATCTATTACACTAGTGTCTAAAATTATACGAGAAGTACATGCTTTTGCATGATAATTCGATCTGAGAGAAACGTATTACTGTCTAGACAAATGATACCTTAAGTGTACTCTTTGGACAACATTAACAAATTATGTGCATCATCTTTTACTATGCAACTTGTTATAGTGGAAGTTAAAATTTCCGTGTGGCGCAAACAAAAGATTATACAAGTATCCTCTTTTAATTCCTTTCTTAATGCATGCATCCCTTCTAAAGAGGGTATATATAGTAATGGTCCGAAAGGATATTGTTAGTTGGTTTGGCTTAAACTCCTAAGGGGCAGTTTGGTAATATTAGTACTAAAGGGTATTTTAGTAATTTTGGTAGTATCTAGAATTTGTATGTCGGTGTTTTGTATGTCGGTTATTTAGTTATATATAACCTATAGCAGAAACAGAACTTGTAATCTTTGACACACTTCATAAATAAAATCACAGTTTTTGTTCTGATCTTGTTTTGCTCCTATTCTGAGTTTTGTGTTGCTGCTACTGTACTTTTGCCCCATGATTATCCCTCCCTAATCCTAACAAATTGGTATCGAGAGCCAGGTGATCGATTTGAAGCAAGAAGCAAGTTTCAATTGTTTGAGGTTGTGGGTAGGACGCAAAAAAAAATAAAATAATAAACAGGAGTGTTGGAATATCAGATAATTAATAATAAATCGTGAATAATTATGAAACATAAACCCATATAACATTGCTAATTACACTAAGTACTGTAACAACCAAACTCAATGTTATAGAATTTAATAATCAACATTTATCTTATTAGGGATATTACAAAGTGAATTTTATCCAATATTGGTTATTACATTCAGCAATTGAACACTGACCTGTATTGTTCTAATTGCATACTCATTAACGTACTATATGGACAACGTTGAATACCCATTTATTGACATAATAGTTAGATGTACATTGGATTATTTTGCAACTTTTGATGTTGGCAAGTAGTAGTATTGAAGCACAATTCCCCTAGTGAACTTAATGACTTTACTGGATGAATTGAGAAATAGTATTTAATATGATTTTTTAAATACATTGGTAACCCAATGAAATCAAATGTATGCTAACAGTTTTTATAATTGCTAAATTTATATAAACAATATTTATTATGTATTAATATTGGATTATGCACAGGAAGGCATGTAGTTAAATGGCCGTTTATGTACTTTAGGTTGATCTTTATTTTGTATTAAGTATTAAAAATGAATTATGCAATCCAATTTATGCATATAAATGGCACAATATGTACTTTAGTCAGATCAATAATTGAAATAATTATATAAGTGAATACTGTGAATGGAAAGATGTAATATATAAGCACAGTTACAGAAATATAGAGAAATGGGTCTTATTAATTATATATTTAGTTACACAATTGTCATATGAAATAGTACATGGATTTCAACATTTGGAACATCCATAACTATATATTGTACATTAGACATTACACTTGGCAACCATGACTGCTGAAGGGAATCGAAAAAAGCCATCATTGTATTCAGGTTCATTTGTAATTAGGAAAATGCGTGTTCATCTGATCTGTTGTAGTAAGTTTCCAGGCCGTGATATATTCACATCTGAAGTACCTGAAATGAAAGTTAGCACAAACCAAACAATATTTTGCACAATGGCAAACCGAACTATATGGTCAAACAAAAATAAAATCAAAAGTAACAAAACATGAGAGTTTGTGTCTTCTAGACAACAATTAAAAAAATCCCCAAACAACAATGTTAATCCAATGTCTTATTGTTGTCATAATTGTTTATTTTATAAAGTCTGTTTGGAATGCATCATGCTTGAACTCATTCTGAATTTTCAACCACAAACCTGATTGCAAAATGCATAAAGAGAAACATGTTAATATGGGCAGGTATAAAACAATAAGTGACCAAAATACATTCAATATGCGCTCACCGCCTTGGCTTCTTATTGGTGGTTAAGGTGTCAGCCTCACCGTCTTGCTCACCATCTACAGTTATTAGCTCAACATCCCCATCCGGAAACTCAATATCCACACTGCAAACAATTAAACCACGATTGTTATATTAAATGTATTTAATATGTAATATGATTAGTTTTGCAGTCACTAAAGATTTTAAGTTTTCCTTACATATTTTTTTTCATTATCAACTACAGGGTGGGACTTTTTCAGGCGGTTGAATGTTGGGGCCGATGTTGAAGTCGACTTATTAGTTGGCGTATTAGACTGATCACCTTGGGCATCTTCCGATGGCATCAGCTCATTATCCGTTTCGGACTCTTCAATATCAACCCTGCAAACAATGGGATTCCATTAGTAAGTGTCCTTAAATAGAATCATGTTGTACGGATAATGCTTATTCGCTATACAATCAATAAACGTTTTGATCACCTCTTTCTTCTCTTATTTTCTACAGGCTTGGATGGTGTACTAAGTGCTGGCGATTGGGAGCCTGGTTTGGATGATGAGCCAGCAACATCAGTTCTGTTATCAATGGTACCTGAGCTAGTGGTTTCAACTGTTGGATTATGCGGGTCAACTGTCCAGCACGTAAAACTCTCGAAAGTTCCGTATTCATAATACGTTTGACTTCTGATTTTAAATACGTGCGTTGTGCCAATGAGGTCAGCTATAGGTGATGGCAAGTTTTCGTGATCGTCTAAACCCTGCATAGTAAGGTGTCAGTTATGGGAATGGAGGAGTGGGGTGTAAAAAGAAAGGATTTTATAAATGTACTTCATCATCATCCACCACTAATGCGGAAGCTAGAAACTTGACCAATTCAACTGATGCCTCATCAAAAAGGACTACCACAGTCTGTTCAGTATCATCCGATATACCGAGCTCAAGGCGATACCTGAGGAGTACATGTGGCAAATGGTAATAGTCAATTTGGGTAATTATACATACAAATGCTTAAACTGTAAGATACAAACATACAATTACCTTATGACCGGGTACTCAATTGTCCTGTTGCATGAATCACACCAAAACCGTCCACCCTTTCTAGTAACCCCTTTTTTGCAGTTGTCACCCCCACATGATGGAAAATTCCATCCCTTTCTAGTACGCACATTATCAATCTTGGCCTTGATTATGAAAGTAGCCGTCGGTGTATAAATGAGTTATATAAATGTTATGCAATATAAAGAAGAGATCGAAACAACGGGTGCAAAATAAGACATACATCATTTTGCCTATTGCGGGCCCACATCAGCAGATTCTCAATAGACCCTTCTCTTGGCTCAGAGTTGGATACATGTAAAACTCCCTTTGAAGACTCAGTGCTACTAACAAATAGGTAAACAATGCATTAAAATTTGTTGTATTTGGGAACAATTCAATATTAAAATTTAATTCCACACAATTTCATACCCAATGTTTGAACTCAATGCTTTGATTGTAGGGATGTCAGTAGAATCTAGTATCTGGGTGGATGAGCTACTGGATAGATAGAGCTTATCTGGGAGGTAACATTAAAACTTAAATTAGTATCAGGTACGTGTTTAACACATAAAATGTAAATAGTCTAACACCACTTACTGTTATAATGTCTTGCAAATGTAGAAGTCACCACAACAGCACACATGCCTACATGCGTTGTCTTCTTATCAATCAGCACATCCGCAAGCCCTCCCCATAGGGTCACCCGTATCGACTGGCCCCGGATTACACAGGAAAAATAAACAAAACAAACAGTAAGTTCCCTAATACACATTGGAAATAAAGTTATCAATTTTACAACATCCTTTATAAACAATATAAATTTCAACCGATGATTGGCCAGGTAAAAGTCAAGGTTTTTGGATCCTGTTTTTGTGTAGTTCACCCTTCCAACATTAGTCACATAACCTGAAGCATCTGGAAGGTAACATCTTTTTTAGCAACAATACTTACATACAAATAAATTTAACATACATAAACAAAAACAACAAATTACCAATGAGATATTTGTTTTTGGTAGGCTGCATGTGATCAAAATCCACCAATTGCAACGGATACCTAACAAACCCTTCAGATATAACCAAAGATCTCCTGATGGTGGTTGATCCATCAAATTCTAGCATAAACTTATCGTCCTTCCTAATACGATAATCCTCCCTATTTTGCATGACAACAAAATTTTTTACCGAATACACACCCACCTCTTTTAACCTCAAGAAATTGTGAGCCACCGTTGCTCTGGCAGTACAATGAATAACATTACCCTGCAAAAAATAATTTGTAAGGAATAACTGCCAAAAAAACATATATTTGGTTACATTTTATTATATGCTGGCATTATGCAGGATTTTCAAGCATGGATGTCAAGGTACCTTTGAATCAGACACCAAGAAATCGGTGCTCAAATATCGGCCGGAAGGAGCATTTATATCCCACATCCTACACAACATGATAACAATCGTACCGGTCTCATCCAATTTCAATTTGTCCAGGAACATCACATCCTTTGGGCTCACGATTTCTGCAGCCATAATATTAATTTTAATGGACCTTTTTTTTTAATGTTTACTCCCACCCACAATGTATGGGCAGGGTATGGGCTTCAAGCCTTATTTATGCAGGTTCTATTTATGATTGTTTTAATTGTAATTTGATTCATATTCTTTGAGGGTGCAAAATAGCAACCCCTTTGAGCTCCAGCATTGATGCGAGCATTCAAGATGGGAGGGTGCAAAACCGCAACCTTTTTGCATCCCAGCATTGAGTATGGGCATATTTGCATTCAATATGTACTCTTCATAAACCAACATACTTATATTTATTTTCTTATGCATTAGCAGATTTGTACAGTACTATTAGCATTCAATATGAGAGTATCATAAAATGAAATTGTGTATATTTATTTTGGTATGCATCAACATGTGTGTACCGTACTAATGGTTGTGCACAACCCCCCTTGCACATTAAATTTAGGGGGATAAGCTTTATATATTATAAGATAGGAATATGTGGAACAAGGAAGCAATCTGCAAGTCTTGCTGACTGGAACAATATCTGAACACCTGTATCAAAATGCAAAAAAAGATTGTCAAATGATACATATGCGTGAGAAGATAAATTTGCATCTTCACTTTATTTCGATAATTAAGATTCCCCACATAAATTCCCTGGTTGATCATGTTAGTTACTTTTTGTTACTGTGATATATACATGATACTGATACAAAATACATGTTGGATTTCCTTTCCCATCTTTCTTTGGTGTCAAGCCTACAAATTAACAAACCAAATTATTCAAAACCTATGTAACCCTTTATGTGAGGAATATATAACCAGTTTTCAATAATAAATAGATATACAGAAACATAATCATAACTTACCCCCAGTATAGCTTCTGTGGTTTCTTTGTGACAATTCGCACTGCCACACCATTTCGCACAGTCTCCTGACGCCTGTCGAACGCGATACAATTACTTGTATCTTCAACTGCAGCTGCTTTACTTGCCTTTTCGCTTGCACATTCTTCACCACGACTATCCTTCTCATCCAATCCACTCGGCCTAGACAACTTCCCTGCGAAATTACAAAAACGATCCAAAAATTAAAAATTACAACAACGATCCAATCCACTCGGCCTCACAGTAAATACTAAATTACAACAACGATCCAAAAATTAAAAATTGTCAATGAGACTTTTTAAGTATTGAACAAACCTTTCGATTTCTTTTTGGTTTTGGATTTCTCTTTTATTTGTAATCGCCTCTTGCGCAGTTCCTACCGACGAAAATAATAACAAAATATTAATCACTTCACACATACACTTACTCTAAAGTTCAAACACATAAAGCATAAAGTAAAATAAAATGTTATATACAAGATAAGTGCTTTTTAGATAATCAGATGAATGAACAAATTATAAGATATGAATAAAAGTAAAGAATCAATAAATAAGCTGACCTGGAATTTGGAAAGACGAGCTTGAGAAACAGAAGAAGATGGTTTTAATTTAGGATTCAAGGAATCAACAACAGATGCGATTGCTGCATCTTTCCTCTTGTCATCATCATCCATTTTCAATCTTTAACCTAACTAATTGTCATACTATAATCCCCTGTTTTCTGTTTCTTACTTTGAGTTGAGTTACATATTTGGTCCTTCTACTTTTGTCAATTATGTTAAAGCGGATGAAAGAGAGATTAAAATATGAGAAAATTTCTTAACTAAACCTTTTATCATACTGAAATATCAAACACGATGGAGCACATTTAAATTACCAAAATGAACTTTCTCGTTAGATGAAAGACATGTGGTAAATCAAAACTCATCAAGGTAGGCCCACATTTATATATTTTCATGAAACGTGCCCCTTTTTCAATATATAATGTTAGGCGCACTCAAAAACTCATGTGCTCCCTCTTGTGCGCCTAGCTTAAAGACAAAAATAAGAGATTAAAAGACCTCAAGCGGCACATACACTAACTAAGTGCCCCTCAACTCTTGTGCTCCTCACCTAAAGGCAAAAACCAAGCGCACATATAGTAACTGAGTGCCCCTCAACTCTTTGTGCTCCTCACTAAAGACAAAAAAACACATGTTACAAACCAAAAAAAGAAGGGCACCTAAAACCCAAGCGCACCTATCTAACCAAGTGCCCTATCATTTATGCGCTTCAATTAAAGACAAAAAAACATGTTACAAGGAAACCAGGCGCACCTAGCAACTCATGTGCCCCCATGCGCTTCAGTCAACTTGTAAGTTCATTTATTTTGTTTCAGCTTCAATGCTCATATGGCTAGTTTATAAGTTCACGTGTGAGTGTATTTTGTTTAGTTTACTTCATAGCAGTTCTAGCATGTTAATCTTCAATATATATTTTATGTTTTTTGCAAATAATGATGATGATGATAATAATAATAATAATAATAATAATAATAATAATAATAATAATAATAATAATAATAATAATAATAATAATAATGAGGTAAGTATATAACTATATTTACCCCTTTATTATATACCTCTAAAAAAAAGAGGCGCATCTTCAAATTGAAGTGCTCCTTGTATGAAAGTGCTCTTGGTGGAGGCCCATCTTAAAATTGAAAGTGCTCCTTATATGAAAGTGCTCTTGGTTCATGTTGGTAATTTGTAGAAAATAGGTTTGTTTTGGTAAAAGTGGCATGTTTTTAGGCTTATTTGGTAATTTCGTTTTAAAATATGCGTTGCAATGACTAAAGCCCCAGATAGTGAACCTGAAGAACGAAGTACACTTCCAACACGCATTTGGAAAAATGGTGAATATTGTTTAAGAAAGTTATTTAACTAGATGTTTTTGTAGTTTTGTTATCCTTGTTTGTATCACATTTATCATTTCGTGTTTGATAATGTACCATCCGATCAGGTCGAAGGACCCCCTTCGGCCCTGCTCGTAACCTACATAATCGAAGGCCTTGGTTAGCCTCCTAAAACTTTCATTGGCGTAAAACTAATCACCAGTGATCTAGTTACCAAGTGAGAATTCGCCAGTCGAAGGATTAAGCCTTTCGGGGTATCCTTCGATAAGTTGTAAGGACGGAACAATGCCAAGTCCAAACATTGATAAGACCAAGTCTTACATACGTCTCCTCTTCCTCCTTAGCTCCCCCGCTAAACCAGGATGAGTGGGACACTAAACCCTAGTGGTTACCACAAATCATGGGACGCCCCCATGATCTCCTAAAAAGGTGCAAGCACTCTCCAAGCTATTTTCCTCCCCTATAAATAGTCTTGAACGAGTCACAAGTCTGGTATGCAATCTCTATCACCCTACTTTACTACATTTTCACTAAACTTTTTATACCAAGTACTTATTCACACGGCGGAGGTGGTTCGCTGGGCCCAACCCCTGCGCAATCACTTAACGTAGTGTCTTCGAATTTCTTATTTCAGGTTAAACACAAGTTTGGCGCAACTACAACATCCCCTATATCTATTCCACATGAAGGAGAGCTCCTAGCAAAAGCATCAAGGCTCTATTCATGAGTGAATGTGCATTGCCCTTCACAAGGAACGCCAAGAGCTTCACCGAACGCGGGAAGAGTGTATAAAATCATTTGATTTTGAATGGTGAAGTTGACATAGATTTCACCATTAGGATCAGTGGTTAAGTTGAGAAGACTATAAAATTCTAAAACAAATTGTGGATTGATTTTATCATCGACTCTATAGATGCAATCAAGGTTAATGAGTTGGAACATTGAGTTTAAATAGTTTATATCGGTATAGTCTCCAAAGACACGACGACCTTCATGGAAATATCTAGATTCAACGTTTTTGAAAGCCTCTTTGATGGGTTCAGAATAGTAGTTAGAAAGTTGAGGAATGTATTGTTTTGTGTTTCGGTGGTCAAGGCCAATGGGTTTAGGCATGTTTCACCTATCAACAATAAATCCATAATTAGCTAAAATCTAGTATTGATTAAGTCTTGATATTATTTGAAAACAAGCATTGATTATTAGGAGTTCATATTTGTCTTCATTAGTGTATATAAATAATATGAAACCAGTAAGTTGTTTCGAATCCATATTTTTCTATACGGGGATTATTAGAGTTTTAAAGTTTTATTTGAAACCATATTTTATTTACTAATGTAAGCGTTAATGAGTTAATTATCAACAGTGTGGTGTTTGAGATTAGAAAGTGTCAAGTAAACAAGGTTGATAATCCTCTTAAATCTAGTGGAATGATCCCTAATAAGAAAAGATTAGATAAGGATGACTTAAAATTAGAGTTAAGGAGTGATTATTAAGCTTGGATTTGAAACCTTGAACTTTTATGGTAATTTTGAAAATGTTCTTCGTTGCCTTTTTAGAGATAAGAGTTTAAATGAGTTTTGTTTGGCTGTGAACAAAAGAGGACCGTGTATAAGATGAAAAGCCTAGACGGTCCCTTATCGAATAGGGACCGCCTGGAAGTTAGGGACCGTCCGCAGTATGGGGTTCAAGGAGTTGGTTTTAGATGGTTTTTGGTGTTTTGGTCTTAATGAAAAGTCTTTAGTTTTAGATGGTTTTAAAACATTAACACTTTGAATTTTAAGACACGAAAATGACTCAATACGCACGAGTAAACTAAGGAATGAATATGAGATTGAATCGAGATAGAAGAAAAGAAGATTACTCAATACGCTTGAATAAAGAGTGGATTTTGAATCGAGACAGAAGAAGTGGAAGAGTAGCATGTGAGATGAAGTTCAAAGACGAGACTTGCATCGAGGTGACTAGAAGTCAATCATGTCATAAAAGTCATAGACGAGAACTTAGACAAAAGATAAAGAGTGAAGCGAATGTGCATCGTCTATAGTGATTGATTGATGAAAAGTTCGATATAAATAATGGTTGTGGTAAGACCATTATTTTTCCAAATAGTTTGCCTGAATCCAATGAAGGATAAGCAATTAGACATAATGTCTAAGTAACACATAATATCTGGCACATATTTGCACACAAAGTTTATCTAGCATGCAAGCAAGTAATCTCAAATCATGTAATTTCATGAATCATATAGCAGGCAATCAAGTAGCAAACATATTAGTCAAGATTGTTAGAAGACTTACCTTGGCCTTTAGCTATCCTTATTAACACATAACCAAATCATGTGTTATTGGTGATGCTAGACTTAGATGATACTCACTTGGCAATTTGACCTATAATTAGTTAGTACTTGGCTTGGTGAATCGTCCATTAGCTTAGCTTTATACTTTGAGGCGTGCATCATTTTAATGACTTGCAATCTTCTTTACTCAATTTTAACCACACATTGTCTTCCTTAATGTCATTACTTCGGGACTAGTAGATTGCTACTTCAACTAGGTCGCTTAAGAATTCCTTGCCCGCAATGTAACCTACAATGAAGACATTCATACTAGTAGTACACGATTCCACTTAAACTAAGTGTTTTTCTAATATCACATTTTCATCATCTTTGGCTTGAACATTTCCTTGGTGTATGTTTAAACTATTTTACAAAAGCCATTTGCCATTTGACATAAAATTGTTTTATCAAACTCAAATTTTAGGCAAAGATTCATAAATCAAAATTTTTGCTTCAACAATTTCATACAAGTTTCTTATGAAAAATTTATTAGCAAAACTTCTTTTTATTGATTATAAATCATCAATTGAAATGACATGCCAAAGATTATGATTTATTGATTTCACATAACTTTCAAATTCATTTTTCTAAATGACAAAATTTTCATTTTTGAAAAATGGTGGCTCATTCAAATAACACCCTTCTAAATATCATTTTGATTCTATAGATCGATTCAAGTTTTAAAGTACAGTATACTTTAAAGATCTTGATAAACGAAGCTTTGATACCAATTGTAGAAACTAGAAGGGGGGTTGAATAGTTTAACCGCTTCTTTTTAATTTTCTAAACCGTTTCGCCGTTTTAGGTCCGGTTATTTATCTTTTACCAACATGTTGAAATCTACTAATTATGTGATATCAATTTAGTTGCTAGCATACACAAATAAACAAATAAAGTAAAGAGTAAGGAAAGAACACAACCAAGAGACACGGTGATTTATAGTGGTTCGGCACGAAGCTCACTCTCCGTCCTACTCCGCTCCCCGAGTACCACACTCGAGAGTTATCAATCACTATATCAACACACTCCTTCAGGCGGAGCAATCCGTACACATGCTTACACAAGGCTTAACGACACTAAGCATAATGTCGAGTTTTAATCGTAGCTAGAACCAATCTATTCCAAAGCCCACGTGGCCACACGAACAAGCACTCTTGTCCAATCTTGAATCTTCACCCGATCCAAGTCTTCACACAATCGACACACTTGGTTCTTTACCCGAACCAAGCCTTCACACACTAGACACAATTGGTTCTTCACCCGAACCAAGCCTTCACACAAGACACACTTGAATCATCACCCGATTCAAGCCTTTACATAATGACTCAACAAAGTACTAATCAACACACTAGGACACCACTCTCCTCACATCAAATACATGAACTAATCTAGTTACAAGACTTCTTGGATCTACATCACCATCCAAGCTCACACACATATAATACTTGGAACTACATCACCATCCAAGTTCATACAAATATCCCATCCTCGACTCACACACAAGTCAGAAAACAATGACATAATATACATAACCTATCACCGCAACACATGTTACGTTTGTGTGTGGACACCTATAACATCTCGAATCTTCATAGTTGTCGAGAGTTCTTCTCTTGCACTTGACGGAAGAGGAAATCAGTTATAAACATATACCGACATGTTATAGTGATCAAAGAATAAAATGAACAAAGACCAGAAAGTTTTGTGTGTGTGAAAGCCTTGTTTCTAAAGTGTAACAGTTCAGTATTTATAGACGATAAGAGGGAGAGGGACGGTCCCGTAAATGCCAGACGGTCCTTTATCACTAAGGGACCGTCGACCTATTTAAGGGACCGGCCCGAGAAAACGCTCCCTTTTTGTCCTGACATGGTGAAAACTTATCTGGTTCAGGATAATCTGATTTGGGGGGGGGGGGAATAGTTGTTATAAGGTTTGAATTTGAATTTATTTTCTTAATAAAACATTTCTTTAAAAACACAAAAATACTTTTGTGAAAATGTTTTGTCAAACTTAAAAATGTAAGTTTAGGTGAAAAGAAAATTCTTTGATCACTTAACTAATGACGGTATAACGTTTGTTCATACCTGAAGTGACGTTGAAGCAGCTACGTAGAAGAAACGAGTTTCCTCGATTAAAAACTTATAAACCGTAACTTTACGTAACATGTATTTATATTTTGTGATTATCAAAACACGAGAAGACCGAATAATGCGAATAACGTTTTTGACATTATTTGTATTAACACTCCCTACCCAATTAATGATATAATATTTTCCCTAGAATCTATTGTTTCGTCTTGTACAACAAAGATTTATTCGGCCAAGTACTTAAAGTTTCAATGTTCGAAGGATGAATCAAGATATTCTTGTCTTGTATATTCATAGCATCCAACATAATTCACATTAACTTTCCTAAGAGTCTTAGGGTATTCAAAGCCCTCTGCACTAAAAAGGACAGAGATGGAGTGGGTCACGACCCTCCGTCAGCAGTCAAATTATACGATTGCTAAAAATCTTGGTTCAAAGTACACACAATAAGGATGTTTTTTCTACCCTAACCTTAGGTTGTACGATAACATTAATAAACGATGTTAAGAGAAGAAAATATGACAACAAAGTAAATTTGCATTACGAAAATACCCTACGAACATTAGAATCATTCAAAACATAAAAGAAAACATTGTTTTCGGGTACACACCACCCTTGGGGTTAATTCAATGTCCACATGATAGCCTTCAAGCATTTTTAGAGGAATGCGGATCATCATAATGTTGAGAAGAAAGGGGCTTTGCGAGTGAAGTCTTCTTGCTAGGGGATGATGGTTGTATTATTCGAGGCTTTTTTGAAAGAATCTCCGTAACTGAGGCCATGGGATCGATGGTGGCTTAGGTGAGAAACGGAAACTCTGCTGATGCCAAGGCATTACTCATGTCATCATACTCCCTTTCATGGGAGGAGCGGTAGTATTTTACTTTTGAAAATATCATGGGTTCTCCGGTTGCAGCTATTTCCTCCAAGGTAGTACATTTACCATGGTAAATCTTCATTCACCAAATTAGCTATGGCTTTGCCAACCTCATCACTATGGTACAATTCTATGGGAATGTATGGGACAACTTTGGAAACAACCTCGGCCCTTTCCTTCTGAAGACTTTAGCATCGTAGGACCAAACCACTCACCTCCTCTTTGAGTTTAGCCTCCTGCGACAGAAGTCTATTCTTTTCAGCTTCAAGACCTTCGCATTTGGACTCAAGTGCTTTAACCCTCTCTTGTAAACCAATTAGTTTTTATTCCTCCAACTTGAGCCTCCCACACTAAACTTGTGCTTCCTTAAGTTGACTGGCAAGCTTTATGGTATTGACTCGAAGGCCTTGCACAACTGGGTTCTTTTCAAGATCCTTCATCACCTTATCACATTTTCCCTCCAACTCAGCATATTGTAGCTCTCTATTCTTCTCCCTGGAAACAACAATGCTCAAATCTTCTTTGGCATCTTTAACTGTTTGAATCAACTCCCTTATCCGTGTGTTGAGATGGTTGTCAAGAATGGCCTGCCGAGTGTAGCTCTTGTCATGGAGGTCGCATAACCTCTCAAGGGACATATCATCAAGCGTTTGTTTCAAGCTAGCTGGTGTGACGCCTTCGACCAATCGACGACAGGCAAAGGAGTTTGGCAATTCCTTGGTATTGGATAGCCCTGCATAATATTTGATAATCAGACACTGACCAGTTTAACAATCAAAGGGTCCTATTAAATTTTACTTACCATGGATGTCTTCGTCCTCGAAAGCTACGGACGCAATCGCCTTACCATGGGATTCCTTTTGTTTCACAACCTTGGATGTAGGAAGGGGTATGTCTGGTTTCCTTTTTGAGGAAGGCTTCAGAACATTTGCACTGGTTCCTTTCCTCTCGCGCACCCTGCTACCTATACCGGAGGAGCCAGCGGTGACAATCTGGTTTTCATCTGATGGATAATCGTCTGAATCAGCAATGTCCTCCGCCACGAGGGGATTTTTTTCTGTATTTACAGGGATCAATGCCATAGCCTCGTCCTCAACAGAGAAAACATCAACTTTATTGTTGTTCACAGAGATAGAAGGTGAACCAGCCCCGTAGCTGAAATCCTTTGCCTCTCTAGGAAGGAAGCCAACCTCTTTTGCACCACCAGAAACAACAAAGTTTCGAAAGGCCATCTCTGCAAAACGAAAAAACACATAAATATTATCAGATGAGTTATTCCTTTTAATTCAATAGATTTGTTTACATACTCTTTCCTTCACATTCTATCTCAGGCTCCAAAGGAGACCCCTACCAAAGATCAATGATGCCTGCCATATATAGAATGGGCTCCGGGAAGGTCTGGACATCCACAGGATGGCGAGCGAGACGCTGATAAAGAGGATCAATGAGAACATTGCGCGGCAACTGATCATTGAATTTCTTGCGGTCGAAACGAAAGGACTCATCTAGGAGGGCTAGGTATTGTGGAGGTATGATTGTACTTTGAACATAAAAGAACTTCCCTTTCCGGTTGGTGATGTTAGTAAAGGGTTTTGTTATCAAGATAGGAACATCTGACTCTACCCTCTTAGATAGGGTTAGCTAATCACCACCAGGGCATAGATTGAGAAAACCTCGTAACACGGTCAAGTTTGGCTCATAAACACACGCCCTACACATCACTATATAAGTGGTGAGTTTAGCAAGACCAAATGGGTTAAATCTCGATATATGTACCTCATAATATTGCAATAACTCTAAGAACAGAGAATGGAGGGGTATTCGTAGGTTGGATCAAGTAAAAGCATGTATGTACAGACCCACATACCCTTTCGGAGCATCATAAGTGTTTTGTTCTTTGGTAGGGAGCATCACCTTGTATTGTTTGGGTATGGGGTGATCTTTTAGAAAAGTAGCTAATGCTTCTCTGGAGAGAGTACATTTTTGTTGTCTAATAATAAACTTAGCATCTATGGTATACAGCTCTATATGAAGTATTAAGTAAAGATCGAAAGAGGATGTTACCTTTTGCTTGAAGCAGTAGGACAACTGTGTGTAAATTTTGGAGGTGTCAATGGAGGTAATTAGGGTTTTTGAGTTTATAAGTCTTTATAGGGCCTAATACCTTAATTTTCGATAACACTCGCGTTCTGATAGATGCAATGTATCCGGACTTTAAACGAACATTTAAATTTTGAATGGACGTTTAGGTTTTCCGATAAATAGGCCGTTATGGCTCTAATGCTATGTGATAGGTGCTTGATTACGCACATTTAATGTGTATTTAAATTTAAAGCATATTCCCTTTCTTACAAGTTTTGAAAGACTAGGGAAATAGTGTACAGATTAGATAGAGTCGTAAGCAATGTACCTTCGTAAATGTACATCACTTTCGACTGGGGGCTTGATAATGTACCCTCCAATCAGGTCGAAGGACCCCTTCGGTCCTGCTCGTAACCTACATAATCGAAGGCTCTGGCTAGCCTCCTAAAACTTACATTGGCGTAAAACTAATCATGAGTGATCTAGTTGCCAAGTGGGAATTCGCCAGTCGAATGATTAAGTCCTTCGGGGTATCATTCGATAAGTTGTAAGGACGGAACAATGCCAAGTCCAAACATTGATAAGACCAAGTTACACGTCTCCTCTTCCTCCTTAGCTCCCCCGCTAAACCAGGAGGAGTGAGACACTTAACCCTAGCGGTTGCCACAAATCATGGGACGCCCCCATGATCTCCTAAAAAGGTGCAAGTACTCTCCAAGCTATTTTCCTCCCCTATAAATAGTTTTGGACGAGTCACAAGTCTGGTATGCAATCTCTATCACCCTACTTTACTACATTTTCACTAAACTTTTTATACCAAGTACTTATTCATATGCCGGAGGTGGTTTGCAGGGCCCAACCCCTGCGCAATCACTTAAAGTAGTGTCTTCGTATTTCTTATTTCAGGTTAAACACAAGCTTGGCGCAACTATGACATCCCCTATATCCTTTGATCACCATTTAAGGCCTGATCATGCAATTTATTATACAATCAGTGTTCTTTATGTTTTTAATTTTTAGTTTAGTGAATCTTTTTCGATCAACTATATAAGTAAATGGCCATGCACATGAACATGTGATGAGCAAACGTAATATGGAATATGTTTGTTCACACAAATTCTAGTTTAATAACTTTATATATTTACATTTAAGTATTGAAAATATCATGGAATCCTTATTTCATTTCTTTTGCAAGTCAACCTACCCAATGCAATTTCACGACCTGTCTCACCATTTCACTTGGTCCCACATCACGGATTAAAAAAATAGTTTTGCAGGTGCAAGACCCACTCTTGAAATCTTGCCAAGTTATAAAGGAAGGGAGTTGATACTCCCACCACATATTTTGATGCTTGATCACAACTTGTGCATTACAGTATTGTATCTGTTAAAGTTACGTATAAATATTAATATGTAAATGACTAGTATTGAACCCGAGACCTCGGGATTGCAAACAACACAAACGAGAGTCAAAGATTAATAAGTATTAATTGTTAGTTATATTTATTAATAACATAAGTTCAAGGACTAATGATCGTTAGTTATCAAATGTACGGACTAACTATCGTTAAAAGGAAACGGAAAGGACTAGAATGAAACTTGGTAACAAGAAGAATCCGGAACACCCTTTGGGTGTGTGTGGCCGGTCGAACCAAGCCTAAGGGAGGCAACCCATTGCCTTGCCTTGCTCTCCAAGTTTTATCTAGTATAAATACAAACCCAAGGGTCATTGTTTTCTGACCTTTTATGCTCACACAATACCCTAAGGCTTGTTTTCTCCCTTGTTTTCTTCCTGCCGATCGAACATCCCTAAACCCTTAGGGATTTCGATTTCATGTTTTACAAAACAAATGTTTGTGTTTAATCTTGCAATTAATTTGATTCGGTATTAGTTTGTGTGAACAAGAACGAGGTAACAACTCACTATAGTTGTTATCAAGGAATCGATCAATAAAAAGGTAAGGGATTGATCATTGATTCATAAACCCTAATTACGGTTCATCAATTAATTCAAGATTTGCTTATTTGATTCTTGTTCGGGCTAGAATCACCACGGTACGTTCCTATTTATGTTTTAGTTAATCTTATGTGTTGTACTTGATCCTCGCTTCCGCAAACGTGTACTTTGATTGTTAAACTCTAACAGTGGCATCACGAGCCATGTATAACATGTAATTGATTACTAAAACGTAATAAAAATCGGGTCTTTAATTGTTTTAGATACATGTTTTGATCTAGGGTTTTTCTTTTAATTTTTTTTTATAAAATTTGAAACCCTAACCCTAATTTATGGGGGGGGGGGGTTGATTTTCCACTTAAAACCCTAATTAGGGTTTATGGTTTTTGATACGTGGGAATCGCACCAGGCTTTACCTCTCAATGGATCTTGAGAAGCTTACAACCCCCACCAGGCAGTGTACCTGATCGTTGTAGTATAGTATAGTGACAAGTACCGGGGGATTGATCGTTCACCTAGGAATAGTATCGCTAGGATTAGAAAACCTAAATACTAGTTCTAAAGATGAGGGATGATTATTTTTGTATTTTTATATTTTTTTTAGAAAGCAAGTAAAAATCTCGGGTTTGAAGGATTTGGGCGGAATTAGTTGCTAGTCAACTAACCCAATACTAAAGATGCAATCAAAATAAAATACTAGAAATGAAAATAAACTAAATTAACTAAGGTTGTGAGCAATAAGTGGAGAAGTTGTGTTTACTTAGATTTCACTACTCCCTAGATATCTTTTACACGTTAATTACTTGTTATAGTTGCGTGGATGACGGATTGTATTCCTTAATACCATTCATGGGGTGGCGCACTTAATTCCCCAATCCTATGAGTGCCTACTTCACTCCTATGTCGAGCCGGCTAAGAAGCTCCTAACATGGGATCATTAGAATTTACTCATGCATTAAATACAACCAATAAAACCTAGTGCACGTCAGTTCATGTTTCTTAAGACGTTCAAGCATGTTACCAATTGGAGATCTGCCAGTTTTCTTAAGCCTAACATCGAAATCATTCATCCAATACAACCATAAACAAGTAATCAACACATAATTAACATCTAGGTTTCATTAGATCCAAACAAACACAAGATAGATCTAGCCTAGCATGATGGAATTAAGATAAGAGCAATATATAGACAACCAACATATAGACATATTGATTGAATTAAAAGAATACTTATCTCAATTACACATGAAAGGGTTCAAGGGCTGAGAACCCTTGAAAAACCTGTAAAATTCGTGCCAAGTTCGGCCTTAGGGTTTCTCCAAAACTTCTTCTCTTTTAATGTGTGAAAATTAGAAAACTATATATAGGAAATAGGGTCTGACGGCGTCAAGAACAAATTTGTGACGCCGTCATCTCGCCGCCAAAATAAATCTCGGACTGCCTTGATCCAGATCTGACGCCGTCAAGTGTTATGTGTTTCCAGGCCGTCATGCATTTTCCTCTTGACGCCCTACCTTGTGACGCCGTCATTTCTGTACTGGATCGTCATGGAAAATACTCTTGGCGCCGTCAAGATTTTCTTCTTGACGCCGTCACCTACTGTTCCCAGCAAGGAAAATTAAGACTTTGGCGTTTTCTTCACTTTTATGCTCTAAAAACGTCCGAATTGCTTCCTTTTTCAGATTTCTCTCCCAAAGTACCTAAAATCACAAAAGGAACGATTTAGGGCAATATTTGATCAAATAAATTCGAATTCGGGCTTAAATGACCCCCTAAAAGTGGTTCATTTTTCGCCTCATCATATACCCTTACACTTGAGATTTGCTTGTCCTCAAGCAAATGCGCTTTTATTCTAGTCAAAATACAAGTTAGGGGTCATTTAACACTAATATAAAAGTAATTACAACAAATAATCGTTCCACTAAAGACCAATAGACAAGCACGGAGGTCATACACTAGCACCTCACAAATAGTGTTTAGATACTCACATCTCTCGGGTGTAATAAAGTATAAATTACAATATGGAAACGGAAGATATCTCTCACTACCTGTCATAGCAAAATAGATTACCATAGGCTCGGGAAAGGATCAAACCTCCACCACATGGCGTAAGCACCTAGGATAAACTATCAAAGAGGTCTTTTAAAGGGTTGTAACGTTAGGTGTAGGGATATGAAATACACGGTTTTGTTGGATAAAGGAAGTTTTACTGGTGGCGAGTTAACAATCTTGGTTAATTACATGTACAATGTGGCGTTGCTAAGCCAAGACTAGACTCGACTTAAGCTAATAAATGAAAAATAACAAAGACATAAAATGAACATAGAATGAAAAGGGATGGTAGTTCGTATGTTTTTTCTCTCTCTCTTTTTTTTTTATTTTTTATTTTTTTTATTATTATTATTATTATTTTTTTTTTTTTTGCATACACTCTTACCCTACCATCCAAAATAATACATCATAGGGAATGGACATTTCCCTTACACTTGAATTTTTATAAACTTTACAATAAACTAATCTAATGACTCGAATTAAGAAAATCAAAACACTTGGAGTACTTTTAAGATTAACATACATATGGGGGTAATAAATGATGTTCTTCCCCATTACTCCATAAAATAAGTACTTTACCCATGAGTCCCAATCGTCCCAAAATAATATGTACAAGGATATGACTCGACTTAGCAACCATGTAATCAATTAGATAGTTAACTTAGGGTTTAACAAATAACAATAATGCACTAAAAATGAGCGCATACACGGAATGCTAAGGCGATTTGGGTGTACATTTAAGTGTGGTGTAACAAATTCTTCCTTTAAGTAAGATGCTTAAAGTTAGAAACGAAAAGATAGGCTCGGAGGGGTGTACTAGGGGTTTCGTGTACTAAAAATGAGTACAACGCTAAGGGTGTGGGAAAAATTAGTTGACTTAACTAGCCAAGTAGTATGACTTAAATGGTCAAGTAATTATGATACGGGTTTAACACAAGGGTGATCCTAATGCCTCTTATCATGTAGTAAATCCTACCACACGAATGTAGTCTCACTAGCGGTCTCGGGCTGCATCACTAACGCAAGTTCTAGAATCTAAATGCTACCGGTACACTCATAAGCACTAATAATAAATGCTTTTCCTATCAAATCCAAAGGCAAACCTCACATATTTGGGTGGAAAATTTTTCTGAATATACGGTTTTGTGCTAGTCATACAATCTCCTATCCATGAGACGCTTGCTATGGCTAAAGTTTCACTCCTAAATGTTGTAAAAAATTTTAAATTTGGCGCTAAAATTGCACTAACAAGTATTTCTCATAGTTTTATTACACATCTACCATTAAACAAAACAAACTCAAGCGAAAGTGCATATGTAAGGTATCATCTTTTTACCCTCCCCTTACACTTAAGATGAACATTGTCCCCAATGTTCAAGTAAAGAATGTAAAAGTGAAATAAGTAAAAAGAATGAAATCAAATACTCCCATGATTCGCTCGGTATGGATAATAAGGTGGCCAGGTTAAATCTTTCTCCAAGAAAATGAACAATCAAAGCTTCCCTTCCAGAATATAAATCATCTTCTTGTCATACATAACCTGTAAATCCTGAGAAAATAGACAAGACAACCTCGCATAAAATCGGCGGCAACCTATCTAAGTTACTAAATCCTAGAAAACAAGATAAGATATAATGCTTGTGGAATGAAGTTTGCAGATTTCCTGGAGATTATAAAACATAATAATTCACAAAAACCATAAGACTCCGTTAGAAAAACAAAACCGGTAAAATTTCCAGATTTTTACACGTGACGCCGTTAAGAATTAACTCGTGACGCCGTCCGAAGTGACCTGCAGAAATTCTTATGTTAAGTTTCCGGAAAATTTCTGGAAAAACTTCGTCCTACTTCCTGGAAAAATCCTGCAAAACATCATTATGACTCGATACAAGCATTTGACTCTAACAAATACGAATATACATGTTCATTTAATATTGTGGAGAATCATGATCAGTTTGTTTCTTAAAAACATATTTGGGGTTTCCCCTTACACTTATCTTTTGCAAAAATACCTTTAGGTGTAGTTAAGACTAGGCCAAAACAACAAAGTAAAGTATTTCCACTATTTAGTTGAGAAACATGATCTACCAACAATAAAAAAAAATAAAGCATGCATACGGAAGCAAATAACAAACAAACAAAATAAAATCACACAAAACATGGGTTGCCTCCCAAGCAGCGCTTTTCTTTATTTACGAGTCTTGTAGCTAGACTCAAGGTCATGGGTTACTACGTGACCTCATCGTTGGTTCCACTCTCTAGGTCGTCTTCTAAACCAGTTTTGTATTCCGGACCTAGTTGCAAGCATTCTTTGTAGAAACCAAGCATCCTATTCTTCACATACTCTACTCCTCTACGTCTATCCTCCTCATTCCTATAATAAGCCGCTTGCTTGTGTTCTTTTTCTATATTAGAGAGGAGGCGGTATTGCTCAATTTTGTAGGGCATTTGATAGGCAACCTCATCATTTTCTTCCTTAAATCTAACTATCCCTAGAGTCGGATCATAACTCATCCTAGTGGCCTCAAAAAATGGTTTTCCAAATATTATTTGGCTTAGGCAAGCATCAATCACTGGACGAGTGTCTTCTACTATCATAAAATCGATCTCATAAGTGAGATTGCCTATAATCACATGTAATCCCTTCACTCTTCCTGCAAAATTACTTATCAGATTCTTATTGGGCATCATCCTAAAATCAAGTTGCTTCTTCATCACCCAATTGTAATAAGTCCTAGTCATGATGTTTACGGGAGATCTAAGATCGATGTAAGCTTTCCATATATGCATGTGCCCGATATTGCATGGTATGTTAATGTTAGAGGGGTCTCCCATTTTGATAAGGGGTGTGCCAAGGATATATGGTCTCTCAGGACTATCGAATAAATCCTTATGGTATTCCCGTTCTTCCTTGGTGGGCATCTTGTCAAAGTATTTCTCTATAGTTTCTACTTCCTCTAACTCTTCTCCCTTATTAACCTCAACCTCCCTACTTTCATCCCTAGTCTCGGTTTCTACTCCAACTTCATCCTTGTCACTTTCTTCTATCTCCTTATCTATTGGTTTAATGGTGACAACATTGACAAAGTGGACATGTTTGGACGATGAGGGATCCTTAATTTGGACTCCGTTATTGGTGTCCCTAGTGTCCTTCCTAGGTGTGGTTAACGCTTGGTTGTTGAGGGCTTTCAACAAGTTGTCGATTTTGTTGGTCATCTCCGTTTGTTGTTGGTTGAATTCGGTTTCAAACCTAGCTATGCGAGCTTCTTGAGATGCCATGAATTTTGATATCAACCCTTCAAGATTGTTGGTACTACCATAATTGTTAGAAGGATTGTTGTTGAAAGTACGGTTGGAGGGTGGACCGTTTGGTTGATAACGATTAGGCGGATTGGAAGAATTGGGTTGATTTTGTTTCCACCTAAGGTTTGGGTGATTTTTCCAAGAGGGGTTGTATGAATCACCGTAAGGTTTTGGCTCGGGCTTGAAAGTGTACCACTTATCTCCCGCTTCGTCGGTACGCGTGGATGCGTAGTCCGCAAAAGCTGTTCCGGGGAGTTCCACACAATCACGAGTGTCGTGGGGACCACTACATAATTCGCATGAAGAAGTGATTTTGTTCACTTGGCTTGAAGGCTTAGGAGCTTCGTAAGATTTCATGAGAAACTTGACTTGGTCATCAAGTTCCATGATCCTGCGGTCGGGAGTGCTAGAATTGTTCGAAGGCAAAGATATTGCCTTGACCGTTTTGTTCAAATCACGGGGATCATTCCAACTTTCGTTGTCATAGAGAGCAAGATCTTCTATGAGTTCCCATGATTGTTTCGCACTTAGATCACGTAGCTTACCACCGGCCGATTGGTCAATGGCTCGCCTCGTGGAGAGATCGATATGGTCATAAAAGATTTGGACTTGGAGCCAAAGATCTATGCCATGATGAGGGACTTTTTGGAGTAAGTCCTTGAAACGAGTCCATGCTTCATAAAGAGATTCATTTTGACGTTGTTGGAACATCAAGATGTCATTTCTAAGCTTAGTAGTTCTCCCCGGTGGGAAAAATTGAGCAAGGAAACGAGTGGTGAGATCATCCCATGTGGTGATGGATCCCGCGGGTAAACGCTCAAGCCATTGACTAGCTTGATCCCGTAGAGAGAATTGGAATAGGCGTAATCAGGTTGTCTCTCAAGTTGCAACATCTAGGTCTATGGAATCTACGATTTTAAGGAAGTCCTTAAGATGTTGGTTTGGATCTTCGGAACGAAGTCCATGGAATTCACATCCGCTTTGCACCAACCGGATGGTGTCGAATCGCAAGGGAGTCACATTGGCTTCGGTGAGCTCAATGGTGTTTCGGTAGCCTTGGTGGCTAGGTCGGGAATACTCTCCTAAGGTTCGGGGCCTAAGAGGTTCTAGTGGTGGGTTTTGTTGTGGTGGGATGACGGGTTCAAGGATGTTCCCATCGTCCATGATGTCGGGTGGTGAAGAGTTACGAACAAAAACACAAAGAAATAAGATAGACTAAAGAAAACCTAAAAATAAAAATAAAATCTTACTAGAAAGGAATCTAGCAAGTAGACCTAATAAAAAGAAATTCTAACCTAGACAATAACTATTCCCCGGGCTGCGGCACCAAAAACTTGATACGTGGGAATCGCACCAGGCTTTACCTCTCAAGGGATCTTGAGAAGCTTACAACCCCCACCAGGCAGTGTACCTGATCGTTGTAGTATAGTATAGTGACAAGTACCGGAGGATTGATCGTTCAGCTAGGAATAGTGTCACTAGGATTAGAAAACCTAAATACTAGTTCTAAAGATGAGGAATGATTATTTTTGTATTTTTATATTTTGTTTAGAAAGCAAGTAAAAATCTCGGGTTTGAAGGATTTGGGCGGAATTAGTTGCTAGTCAACTAACCCAATACTAAAGATGCAATCAAAATAAAATACTAGAAATGAAAATAAACTAAATTAACTAAGGTTGTGAGCAATAAGTGGAGAAGTTGTGTTTACTTAGATTTCACTACTCCCTAGATATCTTTTACACGTTAATTACTTGTTATAGTTGCGTGGATGACGGATTGTATTCCTTAATACCATTCATGGGGTGGCGCACTTAATTCCCCAATCCTATGAGTGCCTACTTCACTCCTATGTCGAGCCGGCTAAGAAGCTCCTAACATGGGATCATTAGAATTTACTCATGCATTAAATACAACCAATAAAACCTAGTGCACGTCAGTTCATGTTTCTTAAGACGTTCAAGCATGTTACCAATTGGAGATCTGCCAGTTTTCTTAAGCCTAACATCGAAATCATTCATCCAATACAACCATAAACAAGTAATCAACACATAATTAACATCTAGGTTTCATTAGATCCAAACAAACACAAGATAGATCTAGCCTAGCATGATGGAATTAAGATAAGAACAATATATAGACAACCAACATATAGACATATTGATTGAATTAAAAGAATACTTATCTCAATTACACATGAAAGGGTTCAAGGGCTGAGAACCCTTGAAAAACCTGTAAAATTCGTGCCAAGTTCGGCCTTAGGGTTTCTCCAAAACTTCTTCTCTTTTAATGTGTGAAAATTAGAAAACTATATATAGGAAATAGGGTCTGACGGCGTCAAGAACAAATTTGTGACGCCGTCATCTCGCCGCCAAAATAAATCTCGGACTGCCTTGATCCAGATCTGACGCCGTCAAGTGTTATGTGTTTCCAGGCCGTCATGCATTTTCCTCTTGACGCCCTACCTTGTGACGCCGTCATTTCTGTACTGGATCGTCATGGAAAATACTCTTGACGCCGTCAAGATTTTCTTCTTGACGCCGTCACCTACTGTTCCCAGCAAGGAAAATTAAGACTTTGGCGTTTTCTTCACTTTTATGCTCTAAAAACGTCCGAATTGCTTCCTTTTCCAGATTTCTCTCCCAAAGTACCGAAAATCACAAAAGGAACGATTTAGGGAAATATTTGATCAAATAAATTCGAATTCGGGCTTAAATGACCCCCTAAAAGTGGTTTGAATTCGGGCTTAATGTGAACGTATCTTGTGACCTATGTGCTAATTGTTAGATTTTATCCGTGATGAAACATGCTTGTTTGTCATGGATCTTGTTTTTTTATATGTCATATGTTTTAGATAGATCTAAAATTGGGGAAGACTCCAATATATATATTAAAATCAATTTATATGCTATGTGGTATGTATATTAGCTTTGGCCTACGCAATTGATTCGTCAATGTATGTGATACTCTTCCATTAAGAGGAGAATGCCTTAGTTGATTACATGTATGATTATACCTAGACTTGATTTTATTAGGATCTTTTCTAATAAGGATTGCATGTGGCTAATTGTTTCACTTTAATTATTATTAGTTGTTTGTTTTTCTTTGATTACTTGTTTTATTGTTAATTGTTTGACATGATGTAAGCAATAAAAGGGTGATTTTTCATAAAGAAAATAATATGGACTAATAATGGTGAAACCCTAAGTGATAAAGATTGAATCTTGCGGAGTCTTATGTGCCAACAACGGTTCGCTTCGCACGGTAATTCGCTCCAAGGCGAGACTAGCAAGATTCATACTTTATTACATGTTTTGAGATTAATTCTATAAACTTTTGCTTGATTGATGTTTTGTACAAACATGCTTTTAAAAGTAACTCTTTCAAGACAAAATTCATAATCGTGATATGAAGGCTTAGAAAAAAGCCTTAGAGTCTGTCTTGGTTATCACACTCTTGAATACATCTTAAACGAATTTCTTTTAAAATCATGCTTGTAGAAAGTCATCTTAGGGTTTTGTTAAAACTTTGTGTATTAATTTCAAGAATTGGTAATAATTTTTTTTTTTTTTGAAACTTATGCTATAAAGATGAGTGCATGCATCTTTATACATATTTTGATTGACATATCAAAATAGAATACCCTTAAAATTTAAGTTACATGCCATCTATCTATAAGGAACACTTGGAATTTTAATTTAGTAAACGTGAGACCTAGGCTAAATTATTATAACAAGGTAAAATTCTGTTAATGCATGAGACCATAGATAGTAATTTTACAGTTTCTAAGGTAGACGACTTAATTAAGTTGTGCGTGAGACCTAGAACTTAAGGCATGAGATGGGATGAAACATGCTTACAAGGCAAATTGATGAATCAATTTGATGTAAATCCCATAATGGTCTAGGAATTGGAAATCTTGTTTGCCAATTATTGTTCGACAGATTACCATCTTTTATACTTTCACCACTAGCAGATCAACTGATGTGGTGGTATCTATGTAAAGTTGGATCCTAGATTTTCAAGAAAATTTTGGTGGTTATATGAATATAGCCTATGGGTATTTTATTTTCTTGAAGATATTTATTATCGAAAATACTGATGTTTGAACTTTTATCTGTAGATATGGCTCAACCCGATAACCCAAATGTGATTTCTGCTTTCAAGAGTCATCTTGAAAGAGAAAAATTGACTGGAAAGAATTTCAATGATTGGCACCGTTCGCTCAGAATTGTCTTGAGGGCGTCCGGAAAGCTAGATTACTTGACCGAGGAATGCCCTGCTGAGCCTGCTACTACTGAACCAGAAGCAGTTAAGGCGGCATGGAGGTTGGAGCATGCTAAGTTTAATGAGGTTGCTTGTTTAATGCTCACTAGCATGAGTGCTCAGTTACAAAAGAAGTTTGAGTACTACTTTCCTAAAGACATGCTTGAAGAACTTCAAAAGTCTTATGAAAAGTCTCCTGCAGTTGAATTGTATGATGAACTTGACAAGCTACACAACTGCAAGCATGGTGTTGGTAAACCAGTTGAAGATTGTGAATGAGATGAAAGAATACTTTGATCAACTTCACAGAATTGGATTTGGCTACCCCGACAATGTGCAAGTGCACTTGATCAACAAGTCCCTTAACAAGGACTTTGCTGGTTTTGTGCAGAATTTCAACATGCACTGCTCGGGGAAGACAGTCTCAGAATTACTCGCATTGCTTGTTGATTATGAGAAGAGTCAACCAGCCAAGGTCAAGGCCCCTACCCCGCAAGTGTTGGCGATTCATGGGGGGAGAATCCAGAAGAAATCACATGTGAACAAAGGCAAAGGGAAAGGTGATAAAGGCAAGCAGGTCATGGCCTATCAACCTCAACCCAAGATGCCCAAGATGAAGCAGCATCAGTTTCTTTAAATGGTGTTTTTTATTTTAATGCTATTGCTGTGAATGGTGTGTTTGAAATTGATATGAATGATAATGATAATGCTTTTGTTAAAAATAATTCAATGTATAGCATCAGTAATAAGAGAATCAAGAAAGGTCTGGATTCATCTTATCTTTGGCATTGTCGACCTGCTCACATTGGCAAGGCTCGCATGAAAAAGCTGCAACATGATGGGCTTTTAGATAAGATCAATGATGAATCATTTGATAAGTGCGAATCTTGCATTGCTGGGAAGATGACAAAGAAACCCTTTAAAAATAGGATTGAAAGGGCTAACGATCTACTTGCTCTTATTCACACAGATGTGTGTGGACCACTTAGACATGTGTCAATGAGAGGTGCTAGCTACTTCTTAATATTTACGGATGATTACAGCCGTTATGGTTATGTTTATTTACTTAAACATAAACATGAGGTGTTTGAAACATTCAAAGTGTTTAAAGCAGAAGTAGAGTTGCAACTTGGAAAAAAGATTAAAGCTCTTCAATCCGATAGAGGTGGTGAATACCTGAGTCAGGAGTTCATAGATTACTTAGCAAAGGAGGGAATTGTCCAGCACCTTACTTCTCCATATACTCCACAACAAAATGGTGTATCTGAGAGAAGGAATCGTACATTGCAAGACATGATACGATCTATGTTTAATCTAACAACTCTTCCTTATTCGTTTTGGGATTATGCCTTAGAATCTGCGGTTCGCATTCTTAATATGGTTCCAACAAAGAAGGTGGATAAGACACCATATGAGTTATGGACTGGAAAAGATCCTAACTTGTCTTATCTTAAGGTCTGGGGTTGTGAGGCGTATGTTAAACGTGACTCAGCAGACAAGCTCCAACAAAGATCTGTGAAGTGCATCTTCGTAGGATACCCTAAAGAAACTATGGGTTACTACTTTTATTACCCACCTGAAAACAAAGTTTTTGTTGCAAGGTACGGAGACTTCTTGGAAAAGGAGCTCATATCTCAAGAATTCAGTGGGAGAGTATATGATCTGGAAGACGATCATGAAGATGTAGCAGCTTCTGAAAACACTAGCCAACTTCCTGTGGAACCTGAAAGTTTAGGTCCTCCACCTGAAGTTGAAGTGGTTCCCATTCATAGGTCAACTAGACCTGTGAAAGCTCCTACACGTCTATGTCTTAATGTAGAGTGTGAGGAAAACTTGATAGGAGATCTTGATGAACCTACAAGTTATAAAGCTGCCATGAATAGCCCTAAAAAGGAAAAATGGCAGGTTGCTATGAATGGGGAAATGCAATCCATGAAAGACAATGAAGTCTGGGAAGAAGTAGACCTACCTCCGGGTGCCAAGTTAGTTGGGAGTAAATGGCTCTACAAGAAAAAGACTGATATGGATGGCATTGTACACACCTATAAGGCCCGTTTGGTAGCTAAAGGCTATACTCAAACTTTTGGTGTTGGCTATGAGGAGACCTTTTCTCTTGTAGCTGACATTAGGGCTATTAGGATTCTTATAGCCATAGCCGCTTACTATGACTATGAGATTTGGCAAATGGATGTCAAAACCGCCTTCTTAAATGGTCGCCTAGATGAAGACATCTATATGGCGCAGCCTGTGGGGTTTGTGAATCCAGAATTCCCAAATCGTGTATGCAAACTTCAAAGATCCATTTATGGATTGAAGCAAGCATCACGACAATGGAATAAGAGATTTGACAGTGAGATTAAAAAGTATGGATTCACTCAAAATCTTGATGAGCCATGTTTATATCACAAAGCTAGTGGGAGTAATGTAATTTTCCTTATTTTATATGTTGATGACATATTGATCATGGGAAACGACATTCCAAGTTTGCAAAAGGTTAAGGCATATCTTGGAAGTTGCTTTTCTATGAAAGATTTAGGGGAAGCTGCATTTATTCTGGGAATCAAGATATATAGAGATAGATCTCAGCGATTAATTGGATTAAGCCAAAGTGCTTACATTGATAAAATATTGAAGAGATTCAATATGCAAATTTTCAAGAAGGGATATTTGCCGATGCAAGAACAACATGGCTTGAGCGAGAAAGTTTGTGCTTCAACACCTGAAGAGGTGCAACGCATGAAGAGAGTCCCTTATGCTTCGGCTGTGGGATCTATTATGTATGCGGTGAAAAGCACAAGCCCTGATGTGGCATTTGCTCAGAATTTAACCAGTCAATATCAGCAGAATCCAAGTGAAAAACATTGGACTGCTGTTAAGAATATTCTTAAGTAACTTAGGGCTACTAAAGAGATGTTCTTAGTTTATGGGGGTACTCCATCTGCAGAACTTGATGTTACAGGTTACTGCGATGCTTCTTGGAAAGGTGATAAAGATGATACGAAGTCTCAGACGGGTTATGTCTTTATCATTAATGGAGGAGCTGTGGATTGGAGGAGCAGAAAGTAGAGTGTACTAGCGATGTCAGCTACAGAAAGTGAGTATATAGCTGCTTCAGAAGCTGCAATGGAAGCTGTTTGGATTAGGAAGTTTGTTTCAGGGCTTGGGGTTATGCCTTCGATTCGACGACCTATAAAAATGTATTGCGACAATTCAGCTGCAATTACATTTGCCAATGAGCCTGGAATCATGAAAGGTACCTGACATTTCCCGATTAAGCATCACTATGTTCGAGAACAAGTCGAAATAGGTGAAATTGAAATGCTCAAAGTTCACACAGATGAAAACTTAGCATATCAGTTTACAAAGCCTTTACCTGGCACCAAGCTTTACAAGCATGCTGAAGGAATAGGACTAAAATTAGCTGAAAGTTTCATGCCCATTTGTGATTAGTATTTGGATAAGTGATGTAATGTACAATTATTATTTTAATAAAATAAAATATTGGTTATGTTTATTTATTCATTGTCATAATAATATATCCTATATTTGCATGTTTAAATCCATGAATAAATTATTATTCTAAATTGTCTATTGTCGATTAATGGTATGGGAATATCATTAAACTAAGACAATTTTGAGTATTGGTTTAGGATATACTTGAAAGTATATTGATGTGTAGTCATACCAATTTCACATGATATTCAATGAATTGAGTATTGGACTTATCCCAACAATATGATTTAATGTTTAAAGTGAGAATCATATTTAAAGTTATCCTCAGACTTGAGATACCAGATAAGTGTCGTGGATGTAGTGCATTTTTGTGAAACAATCTACCGCTCACCGTAATAGGGAGTTATAAGGGTTGTTTTCAGAAGTGTTGCAAAGTTCATGGGTTATTCTCGTAGTCAAGAGAGAATTTGTTCCTTCTGATTTGTTCAGAAGTTTAATACTGCTGGCCCCTCGTAGGGTTGATAAAATGTTTGCGTGGCCACGCCCAAAGTCTATCTGGAATACGTTCAGATGTTTTGGTAATTTTGTTCAATCATAAAGAGACGAGAAACAGAATTTAATAAAGAACCTCACATCTTTATTAATGTAGTATTAGAAACAAAAGGATAATTATAATGATGAATCATTAAAGGTTTTTCCAGGAAACCTACCTCGATTCGTGCTTGGGGCATTAGAGTGTTGCAAGACGCCAACCAATGTCATTTTACTATTAATAGATATACGAGTGGGAGCTGTTAAAAGTTACGTATAAATATTAATATGTAAATGACTAGTATTGAACCCGAGACCTCGGGATTGCACACAATACAAACGAGAGTCAAAGATTCATAAGTATTAATTGTTAGTTATATTTATTAATAACACAAGTTCAAGGACTAATGATCGTTAGTTATTAAATGTACGGACTAACTATCATTAAAAGGAAACGGAAAGGACTAGAATGAAACTCGGTAACAAGAAGGATCCGGAACACCCTTTGGGTGTGTGTGGCCGGTCGAACCAAGCCCAAGGGAGGCAACCCATTGCCTTGCCCTGCTCTCCAAGTTTTATCTAGTATAAATACAAACCTAAGGGTCATTGTTTTCTGACCTTTTGTGCACACACAATACCCTAAGGCTTGTTTTCTCCCTTGTTTTCTTCCTGCCGATTGAACATCCCTAAACCCCTAGGGATTTCGATTTCTTGTTTTACAAAACAAATATTTGTGTTTAATCTTGCAATTAATTTGATTCGGTATTAGCTTGTGTGTACAAGAACGAGGTAACAACTCACTATAGTTGTTATCAAGGAATCGATCAATAAAAATGTAAGGGATTGATCATTGATTCATAAACCCTAATTAAGGTTCATCAATTAATTCAAGATTTGCTTATTTGATTCTTGTTCGGGCTAGAATCACCACGGTACGTTCCTATTTATGTTTTAGTTAATCTTATGTGTTGTACTTGATCCTTGCTTCCGCAAACGTGTACTTTGATTGTTAAACTCTAACAGTATCGTACAACACTGCAATGCACAGTTGTGGTATTTGCATAAAAAAATGTGGTGGGAGTATCAACTCCCATAAAGGAAGTTAAGTGGCACATGTTGAAATATGGGGGTGTGTAGTAGGGGTGAGCATGGTGCGGGTTTTGGTAAAAATCGAACCGCATCCGCAATTGCGGTTTTTGAAAAGTGAGAATCCGCAACCGCGCGGTTTTGCGGTTTTACGGATTGTTTTTGCGGTTTTTAAAGTTTTTTTTTACTTAAATCATATTTTTCGTATATATTTATTATAGAATAAACATATTATAAGGTTATATGATGAGTTGAAACATATCTACAAAATGTTGTGTATTAGTATGAAATTATAAATCTAAACAATACTAAAAGTCAAATGAGGCAAATAATTTTAAAAACTTCGATGATAAATTGATAGAAAAATAAAATTATATAACCTAAAAACTCAGACAATAATTAACCTATTAAATACGTTTGAAATAACTAATTATGAAATTATAAACCAAAACATTTTATCATACAAAAATTAAGAAATTTAGTTGGTTTATATATATATATATATATATATATATATATATATATATATATATATATATATATATATATATATATATATATATATATTGTTGGGTTTTGAGTTCTGCTGCTGAGTGAAACTGCTGCTAGAGTAAATGATTCTGCTGCTGATGACAAAGTGCTGCTAAGGAAAATGCTGCTGAAGGAAACTACTGCTGAAGAGATAAGCATGTATTCGTAATAGATAATTATAGAATAGATTGAATGTATATCTTATATTTCTATAATATTCTTATCTTGATTAGAAAGTTATTGTAAACCTAGTAGGACTCCTTGGCCTATAAAAGGAGGATCCTAGGGTTAGATTATGTACGTATTGTTTAGTTTTCGTTTACACTTCAAGGTTGTAAAACCCTAGCATTATTGAGTGCTCGTATTAATAATATTGAAGTGTTGATAGAGAATTATTCTTCTTAAGTTAAGCTTTTACATTCCGCATTCAAGCTTAAGTGTTTACTTTAAGTCAACTTCTATATAAGATTGTTTGCTCAACTAGGATTAACAAGTGGTATCAAAGCTTGTGATCTAGAAGTTGTAATCAAGAAGAAACTGTTCTTTGCAAGTTTGCTGTTCCTAATCAACTGCTGAAGATGGGTGATGACACACATATGGTGACTGCTTCAAAGGTTCCAATGCTCAACCCTGGTGAATATGAGCTATGGAAGATGAGAATTCGACAATACATTCGCATGATTGACTTTAACATGTGGAATGTGATCATGAATGGTGACTCTTTACTAAAGAAAGGCCCTGATGGTAAAGATATACCAATCAAGTCTGCTGAAGAGAATTCTGTAAGGAAGATGGAGATCAAGGCTCACAGTATTCTCTTGATGGGAATACCTAATGAGTTTCAGTTGGACTTTGAGGGTTGTGAGACTGTTAAAGAATTAATGGGTGCTATTGAATTCAGGTTTAGAGGGAATGATGCTACCAAGAAGTCAAGAAAGAACATGTTGAAGCACCAGTTTGAGAACTTTACTGCTGAAAGTGGAGAGAAGATTATTGGCACCTACAACAGGCTCAATCAACTTGTCAGTCATCTAAAGCTTGTTGGCTATGTGGTTTCACAAGAAGATGTGAATCTCAAGTTTCTCAGAAGTCTTGCACCTGAATGGAGTATGCACACTGTTGTTTGGAGGAATAAGCCTGACTTTGAAACCATGAAGTTGGAAAGCCTCTATAACAATTTAAGAGTGTATGAACCAGAATTATCTACTTCTTCTGCTTCTGGTTCACAAAATCTTGCCTTTGTATCTTCAAAGTCAAAGGGGTCTAAAGAATCTCACTCTGGTGCTTATGGAGTATCTACTGCTGATGGATCTGCTGCTAGTTCTCATGATAATAACTCCACCAGTGATATGGCTTTATGTGCATTCTTGGCTGATCTAACATCAAGTATAAGGTCACAGGCACTTAATCAAGATCTGGATCACCTTGATGAAGATGATCTTGAAGAGATGGATCTTAAATGGCAGATGGCCATGTTGACCTTGAGAGCTAGAAAATTCTGGAAGAAAACTGGAAAAGAGATCAAGTACAGACCTAAAGAAAATGTTGGCTTTGACAAGTCAAAGATAGATTGTTACAACTGTAACAGAAAAGGTCACTTTGCCAGAGAATGTAGAGCTCCAAAGAAGAATGGTGAAGCATCAAAGAAGACTGAAGAGACAAAGAATACTACTACTGCATTAGTGTCTTGTGATGGATTGGGAGAGTATGATTGGAGTGATTTGGCTGATGAAGAACCAAATTATTCCTTGGTGGCTCAAGTCAAGCCTGAAGTACATAACTTTGCACTTATGGCTTATTCATCATCATCTTCTGGATCTGACTTTGAGGTATCTAATGATTCTGATTTATCTGTGTGTTCTTTTAAGTCTTGTGCTGACACTATAGAAGAACTTAAGTCTAGGAATGAGAGTCTAAATAAAGAAGTTGAAAACCTAAAACTTGATAACTTAGGTTATAAAGTAGGTATTCAAAATGTTGAAAGAAGACTTGAGTACTTAAAAGAGTGTAAGATGGAATATGTAGATAATATTGAACTCAACAAGATGATCAAGATTGAGGATAATGAAGATCAGACTTTTGATGTGAGATCTTGGTTAAGTAAGTTCACAGCTAAGAAAAAGAAAGAAGATGCTGCAGCTAGAAAGAAGAAAAAGGCACTTAGAGGTCCAACTCCATTACAACAAAGAAAAGAGTATGAAAGATATCTGAAGAATATGAAAGGATGAAAATTGGTGCAGTTAAAACCTAAGTCTGATCAAGAGGTTTATGATTTGTATCAAGAGGCTAAAAGACAAACAGATACCTTTTATCCTATGGGTTGTGCTGAAGACTTGGAACATATTGCTCAGAGGAATAAGAAGTTGGTACCTGAAAAAGTAGTTGAAGCAGAGCATATTCAAGAAGCAGATGTTGTTAAGCAGCTTGATGATGTAGTTAAGACTACTTCTTCTGTGCAAAGTGTTAAAAGAAAAGGTGTGGTTCAAAAATCATTTGCAAAGAAGAAGAGAAAAACAGGGGAAGAAAGCAGTTCTAAGCCAGAAGGAGATGAGTTCAAGAATGATTGTGATCATATTCCTCTTGAGCATTTAAAAGAACAATTGAAGGTTTACACTATGGTTGGCAAGGTGGAAGATCCTGAAGTAGTTGATGCCAAACCATTAGGAATCAAATATCCTATTATCAAAGTAACTACAGGATATGATACTAACATTGGAGCATTTCATGATGTTGAGAGATCTGATGGTAAGACTCACAGGTTTCTTAGATTTCAACAGATGCTACACTACTTTGATAGAGAGGATGTTGATGACTTATGGAAGTTGTACAAAGCAAAGTTTGGAGCTGAGAAGTTTGATGGTAAAAAGTATGAGAAAGATCAAATTGATCATATCATAACTATGTCTGATAATGTTCTGTGAAGAGCTCTAAAACTTATGTATGAACCTTCAATGGATGATTCTGAGTGGACAGAGATAGTACAATACAAAGTAAGAAAATGGAGAGTCTTTCAAGATTCTGAAGTTCATATGCTAGAAATTGGACCAATTACTTTGTATATGCTAGCTGAAAAGGATTACCCAGTGGTAAGATACTGGAATACTGTCAATCAGATGGTTAATGGTGCTGGATTACTCAACTTGCAGAAAGACTATGATACTGATGATCAAGCATTCAATTTGCTGTCAAAGTATAAGAAGATACTTGATCAACAGACATCTCAAGACATGAGTGTTTGGAAGCATCCTCCTGATGTTTTGATGAGCTTTGAAGAAACTTAATGATTTAGAAATAAATATTAAGTTTAGGAGAGGATTGTTGGGTTTTGAGTTCTGCTGCTGAGTGAAACTGCTGCTATGATGAAACTGCTGCTAGAGTAAATGATTCTGCTGCTGATGACAAAGTGCTGCTAAGGAAAATGCTGCTGAAGAGATAAGCATGTATTCGTAGTAGATAATTATAGAATAGATTGAATGTATATCTTATATTTCTAGAATATTCTTATCTTGATTAGAAAGTTATTGTAAACTTAGTAGGACTCGTTGACCTATAAAAGGAGGATCCTAGGGTTAGATTATGTACGTATTGTTTAGTTTTCGTTTACACTTCAAGGTTGTAAAACCCTAGCATTATTGAGTGCTCGTATTAATAATATTGAAGTGTTGATAGAGAATTATTCTTCTTAAGTTAAGCTTTTACATTCCGTATTCAAGCTTAAGTGTTTACTTTAAGTCAACTTCTATATAAGATCGTTTACTCAACTGGGATCAACATATATATTTGAATATGACTTGCGGTGCGGTGCGGTTATTGTGGTGCGATTTTTTGGTAGAAACCAAAACCGCACCGCAAAATGCGGTTTTTTATTTCTAGAAACTGTACCGCGGTTTTTGTTGCGATTTCGGTTTTTGCGGTGTGGGGTTTACGGTTTTTTTCAGATTTACATTTTACTGTGCGGTTCCTGCTCACCCCTAATGTGTAGGCGCCTTTCGTAACTCTCACTTTTAAGGTCACTAAACCATTGTCCAATTTGATATTACACAAAAAAGTGTCTTCAATTTATTAAACAACTCCCAAATTTGCATTGTCCAATTTGGAAATTCGCTCCTTTTTAGCTCATGATGTGGGACCGGGCGAAATGGTGCGGCAGGTCACAAAATTGCATTGGATGGGTCGATTTGCAAAAGAAATGAAATAAAGATGCCATGATATTTTCAATACTTTAATGTAAATATAAAAATTATTAACCTAGAAATTTTGTGAAAAAATGATGTATGTACCGAATCTAGTTGAGACTTCACCAACACTCTCGGGTAGTGTACACGTTTGTGTATAATATAGACTCGGTAAGACCGGATCGTTCAGTAGAGCGAGAGTATTCAAGTGAAATAAAGTAAACTAAATTAATTGGACAACGAATATATTTTTAATCCACACGATTATCTAATAATAAAATGACTAAAATTACGAAAAGTTAAATAAACAAAATAGTAAATTGACGACTATCAAGAGACAAAAGACGTGCTTGCCTTGCTAATCATCTATCCTATTAACGACATAAATGTATGTGCAATGTTCATCTAGCCATATTGCAATGAGTCTTATGTAGTGTAGGTGTGATTCGGTCGGCACTCCATACATGCTTCTTCCTATAACTGCATACGCAGATGGTTAGGGTCGCATTTCAGGTATAGTCCAACCATTAAGCTTCTCAACTAGTCTATATGACAATGTTTCTATGTGTTTTACAGACACTTAATTACCAAGTAATTTGCCTAACTATCGTTCATTAAATCTTAAATCCTATTAATTACCACTTTTAACGCCGTTAAGCCAATGGTCATGATCCTAACAACTAAGGGATAATTGTAAGGTATATTAATGATTCATGTAATTAACTTTCAGATGGCCATACCTACTAATAATTACTATCAGGACATAAACATGGTAAATGCAATGAGGTAAGTCTATACACACATATAAATAATCCATAATAAAGCCAGAATGAATGTAAAAAATCATGTCATTAATTGACTAAAGTCATAACAAGGCAAGTACTAAGAGGTTTAGACTTTATTTACCGGGGTTAACCCCTTTAACAAAAAAATATGAGGCTTTAGACTTCCATTACAGGAAATAAAATAAAGATATATCAATTTTCAAAGATCAATGAAAGACATAATGATCAAACCGAAGATAAAAAAATGTTTATGATTTAATTTGTAGTTCCTTGATCCCTTGATGTTTCTAGAATTGGAGTGTTGCTGCCTTCTGAAAACATCCTATGGAAGTTGGGTATGAAAGCCTAACCTAAAGCGTGATGGGACTCGATATTTAAGCTGAAAAAGGCCCAAGCCCGTCTATCTATATAGCATATGCACCTGAGATAGCATACGTCATATAGGCCTTGAATGCACTATCCACGTCATCGATCTTCAGGTCCATATGGCGTATGCTTGGAATGGGGTATACGCCGTATGGTCTTCAACACTTATTGATTTTCTTCGAAGTAAACATGTATACGCCGTATACAAGAATAGGGGTATACGGTGTATGTCTTGACTGAAATTTGTACTTGTTCTCATTTGGTTTCTTTTATGGTGTTTCATTGTATAGTTGTCTAACTATCCAGAACTTTTTTATTACTTTATACTATCGTCCATGCATGAGTGTTGAAAATCAAACGAGAATTACACGATCTTGAATGGTAATTCTGTATGAAACGTACTGTCTTGAAAAATGATACTTTAGGTGTAATATATGCACAACGTTAACAAAATTTGTGTATCGGCTTTTACCATGTACTATGCATTCATGCAACTTGTTATAGTGAAAGTTGCAACTTCACTGTGGAACAAAAAAAGTAATAATCATATGTTATGAAGCTTGTAAGAAGTATCTCTTTTAATGCCTTCTTATCCCTTCTAAAGAAGATTTAGTATTAATAGTACATGTTCCGAAAGGATAAAACTTTTTATTGTGGTCGGTAATATGCATGTGGAAAACGAGGATTCAAGCAACCTGCAAGATTCGCTGGCTCGAATAATGTTTGAACACCTATCACCAAATGTAGAAACAGGTGAAGCAATACATATACTCGAGAAGATGGATTTGCATCTTCACTTTACTTGGATAATTGAGATTCCCACCACCTTAGCTTACTGATCTTGGTAGTTACTCATTTTGTTACTGTTATATAGAATGACATAATAGTATTTTATGAATCCTCACTATGATAAACATACTTGCTGGTTAAGTAACAAAGACACGTATTTCAATGCTTCAGAAGTTGATCTCTCGAAAATGGAGAGCATGGAACACCTACTAATTAACAGAACAACCTACCAAATAATAAGGAGAATTGTGTAATTGGCAGATAACAAAACCCTACTGCCAGTGAATTCACCATGGTTAAACACTTAAATGCTACAAAAGTTCTCTGTGCCATTACTAAAACTAGCAAGTTAATTAAACCAAAAAGGGGCTCAGTGAGAAAGAGAACTGAACTATAATACGGTAACTCATCAACAATTTTGGCACATCAACCTAAAACCAATTAATGGCAGTTAAGGGATGAATCCAAGAGGCTTACATAAGCTTTGACATATATAAGCATATACATGATACATAGTGCTAGCTTGAACTATTGGATACGAAACTGTTAATTACTAGCAGGCTCCCTTTTAGGGTAGTCTACATGTCTTACAGTATTTCTAGGCAGCCTTGTTGCAAAAGGTGCCATTTACATAAGCTATGATGCATTATAAAGCATACATAAGATACATATATATATAACTAGGTATCAAGCTAGCTAGCTAGAATTATTCAAAAAAAGAAACCTTTACGAGCAGGCTTCCTTTTAGAATACTCCACATACAGAGTCCCACAGTACTTCATGGCAGCCTCATTGCTATCTATAACCTTCTCAATCGGCATGGAAGCAACTGGGGGATTATACACTTGTCGCTGAACCACAGCCACCGAGGAATCATACACTTGTCGTTGAACCACTTCCACTGGGGCTTCATAGACTTGTCGCTGAACCACAGCCACCGGGGCATCATACACTTGTCGTTGAACCACTGCCACTGGGGCCTCATACACTCGTCGTTGAACCACATAATTATCTTGTTGACGTTGACGCTGATGATAGTTTACCCCCTGCAGTGGTGGATACTTGGAGTAACACCCACGTGGGAAGAGGTTATCTATGTCCTCAAAGGCTTCTTTCCCAATATCAGCAAGGTCAGTTTTGTTGTTCTTGGAATAGTATGACATTCTTTGGGAGATAAGAAGTAGTATTTGGCTAAGGTTGTTGTGTTTGGGGTACGTCTAAGTAAGTGACTACATGCCTTTATATAGAACCATTGGTGCAAGTATTACAAAAAGAATGGCATTTCTAAGAAATTTGGCAGAAGTTTTATTTTACCGAACTTCAATCTTTTGTTTGGTTGGGGAATACTTTTTTTCTCTTCTTATTCCTTCTGGATTACTATATTTTATAATAAAAGTTTGTAAAAGCATTACTATTACTTAATTAGTCCCTAAAAATGCTTTTGCTCATGGATCCTTCAAGGAGTCCTAAACAGGTTAAAATAACACTAGGATGCATTTGCTGAGGGATACGGAGAGAACAAATTTCAAGAATCTTTGACCATATTGAATTGAACAACTATAACCTTTAGGATATTTGTTGTTTATATTTTTCTGAGGATCATCAGACCATAATCAGAGCAACCGTGTAATCATAAACTCTAAAAAACTGAAGTAAGTTAATCTATTTCATATAATACGTAGTAGTTGTTTAATTATAACTCTCCTTGATAGTTCAACTTTAATCTATTACACTAGCTAGTGTCTAAAATTATACGAGAAGTACATGCTTTTGCATGATAATTCGATCTGAGAGAAACGTATTACTGTCTAGACAAATGATACCTTAAGTGTACTCTTTGGACAACATTAACAAATTATGTGCATCATCTTTTACTATGCAACTTGTTATAGTGGAAGTTAAAATTTCCGTGGCGCAAACAAAAGATTATACAAGTATCCTCTTTTAATTCCTTTCTTAATGCATGCATCCCTTCTAAAGAGGGTATATATAGTAATGGTCCGAAAGGATATAATTTTTTATCATAGGAATATGTGGAACAAGGAAGCAATCTGCAAGTCTTGCTGACTGGAACAATATCTGAACACTTGTATCAAAATGCAAAAACAGATTGTCAAATGATACTTATGCGTGAGAAGATAAATTTGCATCTTCACTTTATTTCGATAATTAAGATTCCCCACATAAATTCCCTGGTTGATCACGTTAGTTACTTTTTGTTACTGTGATATATACATGATACTGATACAAAATACTTGATGGTTTGAAACCAAAAAAAAACAAAGAAATTTTCAATGGTTTAAAACCAACCTAAAACATGTGGTGATATATGTGCAGTGGTATATACTTAATTTGGGTTTTTTAGTGATTGTGATTGTATGTGATAATGATAACAATTGAAGTAATTGGCACATGAAAGCTCCCAATATAATGCCAGTGATTTCACTATAGGTATAGCCTTACAATGCTAAAAATGAAAATTGTTGTGCTATTACTAAAAGTCTAAAACTATAGAAAGAAATTGTGGATCTCCATCTATAAAAATGGCCAATTAAAATTGATATCTAAGAGTAAAATTCGTGCATAATGGCTCAAAGAAGAAAAAAATCTTGTGGACATGACTTGAAAATGGCTAATTATGTGTAAAAACAGTTGATGTATCTTGAATCGAGGTGTTCCATTATGTACATTATGTCACCGAAGTGTTTAAAAGTGTACTATTTGAGTTTTTATGCTTTTAATAAAAACTTCTTAAAAAGCTATTTTGTTGTATTTTTTTTACTCTCTTTCTTACTATTTACACCCATAACCGATTAAAGCCTCGCCATATCTAATTCTGTTATGTTTTATGTTCTAAAGATCATAACGTTCAATCTAGAATACTTTCCTCTTTAGTTTGAGATCGGTTCCGACATGGTTTCGAGTTCGATTTCGAAAACATAAAATGAAGTCGATAACCCACGAAATTCTGCGGTACTTTGGCGACTCTCCATGATAGTTGCGATATGATAATATTTGTTAGTTTTTCCCATCCACTTGTTATGGTGTCCGAGTAAATTATCATGTCAGTCACGTTAATCTCGTCAGACATGCGATATACTGCGATGCTGGGGATGAACATTTTAAATTTGAATGTGGAACATGTAGTATATATGGTGTGTATTGCTATTAGAGACAAACAAATAATATGTTGATTATAACAATGAAAGATAAAATGTAGAAAACGATACCGTAATTATTTTGATAGTGTGACACAAAAACACAAGGAAAATGTTGAGGCGTGTGATGCTCATACTTTCCTTAAGACAGATTCGTCCTCTCCACGATGCTTGAGAAATCATAGACGTCTATCTCTCAGGATACAACAACAACAGATAACCCCGTTAGCACAAACGAGTTATCTAGGCGAACCAAAACGTGTCTTCCCTCTATTACAAATGGATACACACAAGCTCAAGAATAATGGTGAACAAAGGAGAGGAGTGAATATTTTCTTGGTGTTTTAGACAAATGGGAAGAGCTCTCATTTATAGGTACAAGAGATGAGGGGAAAAAACGGTCACAATTAAATCTACTAATGGCTCATGAACACACATTTAATTCGGTCATTACAATTGACCAAACATTAACATTGTTCTTAAATCCCATAGTATACATCAGGACCATCAATTGTCATTCAATTCTAAAAATTTGACCATATTTTTTCCAACAGAACATCGACAGGAAACGAGTACTACGATATGAGATTAACACGTTTTTGTCATGTGATTTCATATTATCTTTCCTTATAAATAGTGTGGTTTACTATTCATCCTCATACATCCCTTCTAATTACGATATGCCTAAATGTCTTAGCATTGTAAACATTTTCCCTTACCAATTCAATGTATCCAATATAGATGTCACATGTTGACTATATGTCTAAATAGGACCTGATCATGACATGTCGACTATACGAAACCTTACATAGTTAGCGAGACAAACAAACGAAGGGACCACTCTATCCAACCCCTTGGTTCATGTCTAATCTGTTAATGAACTCGTATTGCACGTATATCAAATAAACAAATGTCTTAGCATTGTAAACCTTTTCCCCTACCAAACATAAACAAATTAAGTTATGTTCCTTATCCAAATTATAGCCACAATTTAAACTTATAACTAACAAACATAAACAAATTAAGTTATGTTCCTTATCCAAATTATAGCCACAATTTTTTCAAACATAATTGATCTCACTTTAAAAATAAATAAATAAATAAAATAAAATAAAATTAAATATTAATTTTGAAAACACTTCACATCTATCTTTCTTATTCTAATCCAATTTCACCTAAGACTACTCCCACTCACACTACTTCACTTTTCATCTCAACGGCACATCAATTTTCTTTCTCCCCTCACCCCTCTCACTTTTCAATCCCAATAATCCACCACTCTCTCATCTTTCAATAAAATACATACTTTTATATAAACATATCCTACTAAATACCACACAAATACTCACAAACTAAATAATAAATAATAAAAACACATGGAGGGCCGCACTTTCACATTTCCATATGTAGTGAAAGGTTCACTGTTCGTCCCTCTTAGTTTCCTCCATGCTGCGTGAGCTGGTGCCTAGTTGATGTCTTGCCGGCCTTGCTAGCACTAGTCTAAGGCATGCACTTTCTCACTTTCGTAACTTTCAAAACTATACAACACTATCCCCTTACCCTAGAAACCAATATTTATATCATGACTGTGCTAGCGTGTCACTATCGTATTTTACCGTCACTTAATGCAAAAACATATGTCCAATCTTGGATGAGTGTGGAGTATCTTTGTGATTTACACACAACTAGGGGTGTCCATGGTCTTGGAACCGGACCGAACAGGAACTGGAAGAACCGAGAACCGTCCCATGTTCCACGGTTGACGGTTCAGTTCCGGTACGGTACTCAGTTCCGGTACGAGAATTGTTGGTAATTCCCAACGAGAATCAAAGTGTTTAAAAATTTTACTTTTTTCGTTTTCGATCATTCATAAAGGACATGATATATCAATATAAACACACACAAAAATTACTCCTACAATGCAAATCGTTCCAATAATTCCATTTGTTCAAAATAACATAAACAAAAACACAAAATGTCAAAATATAAGTTTATAATTGTTCAAAAGTATCAAGAACACGTATTTGGAATGGACTAGTAATTGTAAAATGCCAAAAATGATATTTGGAATGGTATTTACGATATAAGTTTATAGTTGTTGAATGAATGATGGTGATGATGATATTTGAATCTTTAAATGATATTAGTAATTGTAAAACACCAAACTGATATTTGGAATGGATTATAAGTTAGGGTTTTTTAAGGTTTTAGATATTTATTGTTACAGGTTACTAATGGGCTAAGGGTTTTTTTTTTTTTTTTTTTTTTTTTTTTTTTTTTTTTTTTAATCCCAAAAAGTTGCATGTACACAATGTATCAAACAAACCCTATAAAATTCATATTTTCAAAAGAGTCGGTTCTTTCAGGAAAGCACCAGACTTGCACGGTTCCGACCTGAATCGTCCCAAGAACTGAAAATTAAAGTTTTAGGAACTAAGAACCGGACCATGGTTCTAATCTATGATTCGGTTCCGGTACGATTCCTCGGTTCTTTTGGTTCATCAGTTTTTTTGGACACCCCTACATACAACCGTACTTTTTGTCCTTAATTACATATTACGATCCTTCAAGATTGACATTTTTTAACAAATAAACCTATCATTTCATTAGATGTTCATTTGTTTATTTCGATTCACGGGGTGGTATTGTCTTTCTATTCACGATTTTTCTAAAACAATCGTCCAATGTATTTTATATCTTAAATATTGTTCTACAAAAGGCTATTAAGCCAGCTACGGCAAATTACTGGCTTAAGCTGTAGAACCTTGTAAAAATTTCTTGTAATTATATCGTTATTAAATAAATAATCTTTCGTTACCGTTACTGATTCCCATTATTTCAGAAAAATTTGAAATTTTCTTATTATATTATTTTGTCGTTATCACAAAATAATATAATTCACGAAATGACGGAACCAATCCTCGACACGTTACTCGAAACCTAAATATTTCATTTATACTAATTACACTTCACTAATCCTAAATTAAAATTTCTAATTACACTTAATTACCAAACGGACCCTTAATCAATTCTCAGCCCAATACCTCGTGCACTGTTCATCAGGCCCAAGGCCAAAGCCCAACTCCAAAATCTTAATATTTCATATATTCCACTAGCATCATGCCTACAAAACGCCTCTTATACTCTCGATTCTTACACACGACATACCAATATTTTTACACCACCTCGTTTACCACCTAGCCAACTATTAGTGTGTCGAGTGTCATGTTCATAGGACGACATTTGATACGTTTTTAAGTGGCGAAATGTTTGATCAAAACTCAACTCAATCGATTCATAATAAACTCAAATCTTAATCGTTTTGTTTCCCGTTTGTTCCTAAGTGTTCCTAATAACATTTCTAACATGATTTCATGTTTAAATGTCATTCATGATCAGCTATGTTCAAATGGTACACGATTTCTCAATTAGTGTATAAAATAAATGGTTGGTCGACATATACATGAATCATCAAGACATCTACCTTATTTCATGCACTCTCAATTGATATTATATGATATATAAATCAGCCTAGAACCTATAGTTACTGACATTGCATAGTATTTGTGGTTTCCTTGAAATTTCTACACTTACGTGTGATAAAAAGGCACCATATATACTCCTTATGCATGCATCTGTTTCTATCAATTATCATACACTTTCAAAACTTCCTTTCTTCCTAAAAAACTATTCCTTGAAGACCAGAAGTTGTTACAATATCGTTTGGACGCAAGAAAAGCTATCGGGTTTAATATATACGTTTAATATTTTGGGTATTAGTCGAATTTGATTGTTCCTTGTGTTTCCTTCTTCCTCTCTCGACTCTCTACCACCCTAGAGGTGTTGTAAGTTGTTTCAACCTATTTTCAATTCATTTCACACGTTAAATATATTTCATGCACCATGTTTATGTTTTATCGATCGTATATAAGTTCATATATATTCATTTCGTACATACTTACATATAGTACACGATATGTGACTAGCCTCTATCTTGGAAGGCCTAGGAGTCACGACACACACATAATTCACGTTAGTTTCACTCTACATGCATCAAACGAACCTATTTTTGAACCATGCTCAATCGGATGAAAAACTATATAAACACTTAGAAATATTTCTAAGTCTTTTCACATATAAATAAACGTCTCAAACATGCCAAGAAACGCTCGTATAACTTTAAATATCACGTAGTAAGCATATCATATTATTACACGACTTAATAGACCACCTAGCTAGCAAACGATTTCGTATATATAACTTGTAAAAATAAGTTGATCTCGACACATAATTTTCACCAAAGTAAAGTGCTATCGATATCCTTTAAAACATATGATTTTTAACGATTAGGCCTAAAAGCCCAATAAGCTAAAAATAAACTCTTATGATAAGCTAGCTTATCTAAACTTTTTGATATGAAAATAGAACAAGAAAAATGATATTTTTGATGAGCCCAACTCGTCTCACGATGTACGGATTTTAAAACGTTAACGAGCCTTATTTTCAACTCGTTACAAGCCCATTTATTGAAAATAAGCACTTTTTATAAAATAAGCTATTGAAATAAGCTTATTATTTATTAAATAAGCCACGGAAAATTTTATATAATTTTTCTAATCATTTTTGTAACTTTGGACTAAAAGTGTAACGCGACGACATCTAGATTCTAGAAGGACTAAAATTGTAAATATTGAAAGTGAGGACTAAAACTGTAAAAACAGAAACATAAGGGTAAAAATTGATAATAGTTAATATTCTAAGCCTAGGTTTGACTATTGGACAATTAGAGGACTATAATTGTAATTTATATATAAAAAGGACTAACGGTGTAACACAAACGTCGTTAGGGTAAAAATGGTAAAATTGAAAAAGGACAAGGACTAAACATATTCTATTTAACATTCTTATTTATTTTCTATTTTCATAAATTTATTTCGTATGCATTTAAACTTTAATTTTTATTTGTATATATTATTTAACGTAACGTTTATAATATATATAACGATATTTCAAAAATTAATATTATTACTTATGGTTAAAAAGGTAAAACTTCGATGGATAATTTAAATAACGTATTTTGTCATATCATGCATAGCATAAGAAATACATTGCACATCATCTATTCGTCATAACGAATAATTATTATTCGTTATTCGTTCGTATTTACCAAATAGTATTTGGTCAAATTCTCAGATAAATCTATTTATCAGGTTGTATTTCGAAGCCGTTATCATAAATTCGTCCGACTTTATTTTCTTCATTTCAGTATCAATCAAGGTGAGTCATAGCCTCACATTTACTTATTTTCAAACCCCGTGAGGGAGATACATGTTATAAACAGATCACAAGTAATTTTCTGTATGCTACCTGACTTGATATATGCCTAAGTTACCTATTGCCAAAAGACCCTTGATCATAAGCCATTAATCACTGTTATGTGAACGCGAATATAATGAATAGATCTATTTAAGGTTTGACAGCCTATCTCATTAATACTTGACGGAATGCCATTATGCATGTGGTTAGTTGTATTAGTCGTGATATATTATATTTGAGTAAAAATAGGAATTGGCAAATCACCTATTACATGAGGGCAATATTATCATTAATTTGATAACACCTCCGTATTTACGGTATTTGTTAACGTTTTGCGTGTCATGAGACTTAGAGCAATATATACTGCAATATCAATTTTTAACAGATTGTATTTCCAATACAATCTTACTTGTGTATCAAAATGATTACTAAATTCAAACTTTATGATATCACTCAACATTTTTGTTGACTTTTAAACATGTTATCTCAGGTATTTAGCAAAGGAAGCAAGCATGGAACGGGCGGAAACTTCAAAACTTATCTACTTTATTTAAATAATGGTGTAAAATAAAAGATGTTTGATTCAGTTTAAAACATCAAGACTTTTATTAAAATACTCTGAATGTGACCTATTGTATTTGAATTTTTATTAATGAACTTATGTTTTAAAACGTCTCTTTCGAACCGTTTTCTATCATTATGACTTAGATCCTCACCGTAACACCCTAATTACTATTCTGCTGCCACATTTCAAATTAGGGGGTGTTACATAAGCCATCCCCCAATATATATGAAACACAATAATGGATCCAAAATTGTTTTTACTCCAACAATAGAAAGCTTTAGAGAAAATAATTTAAACTGAAAAGTTTATTATTTTACTTTGCATTAGAGCGCTCGGTATGCCGACGTGGCCTCGCGCTGTGCGGTGTTATGATACCGGCATCGGAAGAATTGCAACGCCGTTGAGGCGTACGTTATCCCAGTAACACGCATCATAACATTTTTTAATGCTATTTAAAAGTGGGTTTCTGTTTGTGTTGTGTTTTTTAGTGTGTGTGTGTGTGTGTGTGTTTTTATGTTACATGCATAAGTTTAAAAATTACCCAATTTAGATAGCACGTGACTTGCACGTGCTATAACCAACCCCAACCACTTTTCCCGCCTTTCTTACTTGTATAAAAACCATACTCTGTATATTGTTCATTCATTCTGAAGTATTCATTTTCTCTTATCTGTGTAAACACTCTCTCAATAGTCAATAACAAATCATTTCCACTTTCAATTACGAATTGTGTTTTAATTCATCATAATTCCAATTGTTAGTTGAAGCCTATCTCCAATCTATAAATAGATTCAGATAGTGCATGTTACATTTGGTATCAGAGCCAGTCAAGATTGTTAAACTGACAATCTTGATTTTCCGGTCTTCTTCTCCGGCAACAAATCAAGAATTCCGGCAAGAAATCAGCCACCACTGATTTCACTGTTCTTTTTACACCTGATTAGTGTCAACCACTTGTACGATCACAAGAATAGCACAGGACTGCTTAAATCCTCTAGTTTTGAACAAGCTAATCAGGAGCAAGTAGGTTGAGTAATCAAGAACAGACCAACAGACACTATTCCATTATTGATGAGTGATAGTGTGGTTGGATAATGGTGGAAACAAGAAACACGATGGTGGGTTCAAGAAATACTGATGATGATGATGCTATGAAGATGTGGATAATTAAGCAATTAAACAATGTCATCACTAGTTTCAATGAAAGATTGGATACAATAGTCAATCAGTTTCAACAATCAAGATCATGAATAGCGGAAAGATCTAGTAGATTTAGTAAAATGGGCAAGTTGGAGTTCCCTAAGTTCTATGGTGATGATGTTCAAGGCTGGTTATTCAGGGTTAAGCAGTTCTTTGATATTGATAATGTGCATGTAGATGATAAGATCAAGATGGTGTCCATTCGCACTGGCTTGGCATTTGCAGTATGTTAAGATTCATGGAAGTAATGTGGGTTAGAATGTGTATGAGGAGGCCATTTTGAAAAGATTTGGCCCTTTGAATGAAGACCCAATGGATGAAACAACTCAGGTATGAATCTAACATGAGTGAATATCAAAACAAGTTTGAGAAGTTAATCACTCAAGTAGATATTACTGAATCTCAGAGTATTAGTATGTTTCTTGCTGGTCTACCTGCTAACATTGAGTTGAATGTTAGAATGTTTAGGCCTAAAACTCTGGTAGATGCTTTTAGTTTGTCTAATTTGCAAGAGGCTGTTAGGAAGCAAAGAAGTGCACCACTTTTGCCTACACCTAGAAACAACAGCAATTGGCAAGCCAATAGAAATGTAGTAACTCCAAATAAGGCTACTACTACCCTAACTTTGCCTGCACCAAATACTCAGTATGCTAATAAAGTGCCTGCAATTGTGTCAAATCCACCTAGAAAGCAATTAAGTCAAAGAGAATTGGCTGATAAAAGAGCTACGAACCAATGCTTTTATTGTGACCAAAAGTATGCGTCTGGTCACAAATGTGAAGGCCAAATGTTTACTCTAAAGGTGGTTGGAATGGGAGAAGAAGAAGGAGACTTTGGAAGAAGAAGAAAATACTGGTATGGAAGAGTTTGTGATGCCAGAGGAGATCCAACAGTATACCCCACACATCTCACTTAATGCTCTGTTAGGAATACCCACACACAACACCATGAGGGTTAAAGGTCATGTTCTTAAGCAATTGTTACACATTTTGATGGACTCAGGAAGTACGCATAACTTTCTAGACATTCACACAGCCAAACAATTAGGATGTAGGATGAAAAGTACTTGTCCTCTTACTGTGTCAGTGGCTGGTGGTACTAAGATGATTAGTTAGTATATGGTGAAAAATTTTCAGTGGAAGATTCAAGGGGTGTTGTTTACTTCTGATGTGATGTTGCTACCTTTGGGGGGATGTGAGTTAGTCTTGGGAGTTCAATGGCTGTCCAACTTGGATACCATTAAATGGAACTTCAAAGAGTTAACTATGAAGTTTTTGTTCAATGGGAAGAAGGTCATTCTTAGAGGTACTAATCAGTCTGAGTTGACTTGGATGAGTGGAAAGTAGCTCTCAAAACATATGACTCAGGATGGTTCTTATTTATCTACTATGTGTTATGTTGGTCCTTGTGCTTCTTTGATGTTGATGCAGTGTGGCAATGATCAACAAGGGGTGGTTAATAATGATCTTAAGTCAGTGATTGCTGAGTATGTTGATGTTTTTGAAATGCCCACAACTTTACCACCACACAGAAGTTTTGACCATAAAATACCTTTGAAAGAGGGTGAAGCAAATGTTAACATCAGACCTTATAGGTATCCTCCAGCTCAAAAAGATGTGATTGAAAGTATGATTAAAGAGTTGTTGGATTCAGGGGTGATCAGGCCTAGTAACAACCCTTTCTCTTCTCCAATTGTAATGGTTAAGAAAAAGGATGGCTCTTCGAGGATGTGTATAGATTACTGGCAATTAAACAAGTTCACAGTGAAAGACCAATTTCCAATTCCTGTTATAGAAGAGTTAATTGATGAGTTGCAGGGTGCTCAAGTGTTTTCCAAGCTAGATTTAAGGTCTGGATATCATCAGATCAGGATGCATGATGAGGATGTTTATAAAATAGCTTTCAAGTCTCATGATGGTCACTATGGGTTTGTGGTTATGCCCTTTGGATTGACAAATGCACCATCCACCTTTCAGGCTTTGATGAATTCAGTGTTCAAACCATTTTTGAGGAAGTTCACCCTAGTATTTTTTAATGATATATTGGTCTACAGTAAGTCCATCTCAGAACATGTACAACACTTGAAGTTGGTATTATGTAACACCCCCGAAAGTCGTTAATAACAGCGGAAGACTTAACATGTCAGCGGAAGACTTTCGGGGTATTACTTCAAGGATCTTTGTCACAATTATAGTAGACGACACAAAGTGAAGTATTAAAGTTTAATTTATTTCAAAATACCAAATATCTGAGATACAAGACATTATTAAGTTAAGAACGTGTTTTATTCTGAAGGAAAATAAGTAGTTTATTATGGTTCTTGTCATGCTTTTGCCCACTCCGTGCCATCCAGATCCGTCTTGTTTAGTTACCTGAGATAAACATGCTAAAATCAACATAAAGTTGAGTGATATTCATAGGTTTGAGTTTAAGAGTTTGAATCACAAGTTAAGAATGTATTGTAATCACAAAAAAAAAATATATAAATGTTCCTGTTATTGCCTTAAGCTCATGATACTCAACGATTAACAGCCAATCATAAGTATGAATTATGATGGTAAGTAATAGGCCCCCAAAGATAGGTATTTGTCAATAACCTATTTATAAGAACAATAAAGTGCGCCTGGTGTTTTCTTTAACAACCAAACGAGGATTGTCAATCACTAATAGTACTATCCACAATTATTTACGTTCACCCTTCAAGTGATTAAGGTTCATGATCGAGGGACTTCTGACAATAGTAACTTAAGCAAATAACATTGGCCTGACGGTATTTCAATACCCGGTATAAAAGACTTGTGATCGAGTTTTAAGCATGTATCTCCCCACGGGAAAATAGTTAAAGAGTGGGCTATGAAATCACCTTAGTAGTACAGTGGTATCGTAGTCTCAACGAAGCAAGGAAACGGCTTCACACAACACAACCTAAAAGATAATGCAAGTTTCAGTTAATAGTCTAAATCTGGTTTTTATCGCGAATATTTGATATTTAGTTACGAACGAATCTCGTGTTTGTTTAAGTGTTTTAAGTTCAAAAATAAAGTTATATATACATATGACTTGTAAGTAAAATGATCGATGATTGATATAAAGTTAGTTTTTATAACGGAAATAAACGTATCGTTTTACAAGAAATAAATAACGTATTGTTATTCGTTTAAATTTGTTTATCGTTATATAAGTTTTATTCGTATTATATATATATATATATATAATAAGTTACGTTTTATTATTTATCAAATATATATATATATATATATATATATATATATATATATATATATATATATATAATAAATATAGAATTATTATCAAAAGTAAATATTTCAATTCGATCCTTAATGTTTTCTCAATTTTACACTTTTTACCCTTAACGGAAAATATTTACGCCGTTAGTCCAAAAGTTATATATATTTACGTTTTTAGTCCAAATATCAAATATATACATTTATTATCCTTAAGTTTCAATATTTACAGTTTATACCCCTTAAAAAACAGTTTTTTATGCTTTTCACTCAAGTTTACCCATTTTGACACTTTTAGTCCCTAACTCTCGTACATTTGCAAAAATGGTCCAAACTTTACCAAATTCAAAACTTAACATTTTTATTAGTTCATTAAGCTCAAAACATTTAGAAAAATGTAGTTCGATAGCTTATTAGCTTATTCTTAGCTTATTTCGTTTCTTGGGCTTAACGATCCAATATTAAGGGCCCGTTAAGGTTTAATGATCCAAAGGGTTTTGGGGAACACTAGGTTAGTCGAAATCCATCATTTTAAGTTATAACACCATTTCAAAACAGCTTATTCTCATAGCTTATTGTAATAAGCTAAAAAGAGCTTTTTGGGCTTTTAAGCCCACGTAAGGTTTTAAAGTTTTGAAAAGCAGTTTCCATAGCGATTTACTTTGAGTTTCGTTAGGTGTTTAAATGAAGTTATTAGGTCGTATTATTTATCATTCTCGTTTCTATTTCAAGTAGGCAATTAGCTCGTACGAAAATAATAATGGGTCGTGTGTTAAATTTAGAAATGGCGAGGTCAAATTGTAAGCCAAAACTCAAGTGTGTAACTTATAAACTTGAAAAATAAACTAAGTCTTTTTAGTATATTTCGTATAGGTTCACATGACTTAGAATCGTATGATTTTTAGTGTGTATATGTTATTATTAGCTCAAAATCATTATCATACTTGATTTTTATCGTGGCCAAAAATGAAAAGAAGGAAAAACATATATATGTTACGTTTATATTTTTACGAGGAAATTAGGCAAAGTAAATGTGTAAAAACTAAAATAACGAAATGAAAATATAACAAAGGGGACTCCGTGTCTCACCTCACCACTTGGGGTGGAGTTCTCGTACGTATGGTTCGAAATGGGTACGTGGGATTAATGGTACAATGGTTCACTCCTAGCAAAGTTCACAACGAGCTATTTGGTTCCTCCTTGGATCACTTGTGCACTTCGTACTCCTCGCCAACTTCTTGTCCCAAACTCAACGATATAACTTCACGTATATGTAACTATGGTACGTTTGAGGGTGTGGTTTCAACTGAGCTTGCATGGTGAGGTTTTATAGGAGGATTTTGAGTGTTGTGATAAGTGAAACATGCCAAGTAAGTGTTGTGTTGTTTCGTTTATGTGTGGTGGCACCACAATTCCCTCCAATCGAATCATGGTAGTAGAAGGAATGTGTCATACAATCCTTGTTCATTCCTGACATTCCACTGTAGCTTGCGAGTTAATCTAGTAGTCATTGGGTGGTTTGTGAGGCGTTTAGGAAGTGTGTGACACGTTTTTGGACCTTTTGTTCACATGAGTTCTTTGCTTTACTTTGGCCAGAGTTAATTGACCAAATGATTGATTTAAGTAGCGAGATTTGTCCCTCTCCATTCTTTGTTAGGTAGTTAATTAGAAGGTGCAATAACATAATAGTGTCGTGTGTCAAAAACGAAAAAAATGAGGTGGTTTGTGGGTGTGTCGAGGCTGGCAGAAACAAGACAATAGGGTGCGTTTTGGGCTTTGAGCCTGTTGGGCTTGGGGTTCCGTCTGGCCCAGCAGAAAGAAAAACAAAATATATAAAAAGGGTCCGTTTGGTTTGTTAGTTGGGTTTAAGGCCCAATGAGTCAATGGGGCCCACCTGGCGTGTCTCGATTATCGTATCGGAGTTCAAAAATATTAGTGAGTGTTTCTCGGGAATTTTCGTAGGCTCCGGGAATATATAAATATTGTACCTTAAATATACGAAACGTATATATATAAAAAAAATAAAAGTTTAAAATATATATTCGCGATAATTTAGACTATCTAGGTTTGTGTGTAAGCAACGTTTCTAAGCAAAAGATAAATCACCATTTACTGTTGTGATTTATATAACAAAATTTTTTTTTTTGTCATACGTAAAAGTGGGTATTTAAATAACGTAATAACTTGTAAGTATTTACTAACCGTTGGGAAAATTACGAGAGGCTACATATTACAAGTTATGAGGGAAAATTCATTGTATGCCAAACAGAGCAAATGTGTGTTTGGAACTGACAAAGTAGAGTATTTGGGACATGTCATTTCTGGGCAAGGTGTTTCTACTGATCCAAGTAAGATTCAAGCAATGCAACAATGGCCTGTTCCTACTAATGTCAAGCAATTGAGGGGCTTTCTTGGCTTAACAGGGTATTATAGAAGATTTATCAGAGGGTATGCAACTATCAGTGAACCATTGAATGCATTACTTAAGAAAAATGCATTTCAATGGTCACCTCAAGCTCAAGCAGCCTTGGAAGAACTTCAAAAAGCCATGGTTAATTCACCTATTCTAGCACTTCCCAATTTTGATGAAGAGTTTGAGATTGAGACAGATGCATCAGGATTTGGTATTGGAGATGTTCTTCAACAAAAAGGTCACCCAATAACTTTTCTTAGCAAAACCTTAGCTCTCAAACACCAATCTTTATCAGCATATGAAAAAAAAACTTTTAGCTGTGGTGCTGGCGTTACAAAAGTGGAGAGGATATCTGTTAGACAGGCATTTCAAAATAAAGACAGATCATTTCAGTTTGAAGTATGTGTTAGACCAGAGAATCACAACTCCATTTCAGTCCAAATGGTTGCCTAAACTTCTTGGTTTTGACTATGAAATTGAGTATAAAAAAGGAAAAGATAATGTTACTGCTGATGCATTATCTAGAATTGAAAGACAGCCAGAATTGTTCAGTCTTCTAACTGGTGGTGCTACAAATGGGTTAATGGAAGAAGTTATTGATACTTGGTCTAGTGATCCTGTTTTACAGAAAGTGGTGCAAGGTCTTAAACAAGAAACACTGGTCAATAGTAAATATGTGTGGCAAAATGAACAGCTCAAAAGAAAAGATAAATGGGTGGTGGGTCAGAATGAAAGCTTAAGAAAGAAACCGATTGCTCATTTCCATGATTCAGCTGTGGGAGGACATTCAGGGGTTCTTGCTACTACTAAAAGATTGACTACTTATTTCTACTGGAAGGGTTTAAGAAAGATGGTTAAGCAATGGGTCAGAAAGTGTGATGTTTGTCAGATAATTAAAGCTGATTTATCTGCTTATCCAGGACTACTTCAACCTCTACCTATACCTGACCAAATTTGGCAAGATATATCTATGGACTTTGTTGAAGCATTACATGTGTCACAAGGCAAAAGTGCAGTATTGGTTGTAGTGGATAGATGGTCTAAACAAGCTCATTTCTTGCCATTAGCTCATCCTTATACTACATCTCAGGTTGCTCAATTGTTTTTGGATAACATATACAAGCTACATGGGCTACCTAAAACAATAGTGAGTGACAGAGATAAGATCTTTATGAGTCACTTTTGGAAGTCACTGTTTGAAAAGTTGCAAGTTCAATTGAAATTTTTATCAGCTTACCATCCACAAACAGATGGACAAACTGAGATTGTGAACAAGTGCATGGAGGGATATCTTAGAGGTATGACTGGTGAGAAACCAAAGGATTGGGTCAAGTGGTTACCTTTGGCTGAATATTGGTATAACACTAATTACCATTCTTCTATTAACACCACTCCTTATGAGGTAGTGTATGGGCAAACACCACCTTTGCACATTCCTTACATGGCCAAGGATAGTCCAGTGGAGGCTATGAACAAAACTCTTCAAGCTAGAGAAAACACTATTAAGCTGCTCCAGTTCAACCTTAAAAAGGCTCAAGATAGAATGAAGGTTCAAGCAGACAAAAAGAGGTCTGAGAGGGAGTTTGAAATTGGTTCATGGGTGTATCTTAAACTTCAGCCATACAGGCAAACCACATTGAGACAAGGAAGGCAGCATAAGCTTTCTTCAAAGTTCTTTGGCCCATTTCAAGTGATTGCAAGAGTAGGGCAGGTTGCTTACAAGTTGCAGTTACCTCCACAAGCTCAAGTGCATCCAGTGTTCCATGTGTCTCAATTGAAAGCCTGTCATTCAGAGGCTGCTACTATGGGTGATTTTCCACAATGTGATTCAGATGGTTTGTTTGCTGCCACTCCTTTTAAGCTACTTGATAGGAAGATGGTGAAGCAAGGTAACAGGGCTGCATTGTTTGGTCTAATTCAATGGAGCAATGGATCTGAGGATGATGCCATATGGGAGCCATTAGCAGACATCATCAAACGATTTTCTGACTTTATTTTAGATCCTTGAGGACAAGGATTTTCTAAAGGAGGAAGGATTGTTACATGTATAAGTCTAAAAATTACCCAATTTAGATAGCACGTGACTTGCACGTGCTATAACCAACCCCAACCACTTTTTCCGCCTTTCTTACTTGTATAAAAACCATACTCTGTATATTGTTAATTCATTCTGAAGTATTCATTTTCTCTTATTTGTGTAAACACTCTCTCAATAGTCAATAACAGATCATTTCCACTTTCAATTACGAATTGTGTTCTAATTCATCATAATTCCAATTGTTAGTTGAAGCCTATCTCCAATCTAAAAATAGATTCAGATAGTGCGTGTTACATTTTATTTGGCGTGTGTGTGTGCGCGCGTTTGTATGTGTATGAGTGTGTGCAGAATAATAATGAAGATGATGATTTATATATTTATTTATTTTAAATGAGTTAGTGAAAGATTGGGTTAGACTTTTGAAAGAAGTGAGTTGTGGACTTCTTAGTTAGTTTTATTTTATTTGAATTAATGAAATATTAGTTTGTTTAAATAAATGAAAAAAGAAAAAAATCGGTATCAAAATGGTGGTGTTATGAAGTACGTAGTATTACAATAAAGCGTTATTTTTTGTGTATTAGTGTTAAAATGTTAACGTTGAAGTGGCGTTCAGATGTAAACACTTTTTTGGTGTTATAATATTACAACACTTTTTGCTTTTAGAAGTGCCTTTAAATCTTGCATGTCACAAAAATTACTTTGAAGTTAAAAAATTTGCGTATTTCTTCAAAATAAAAGTTTTCCTTAATACAAAATTGGTTACTTTGAAGTTAAAAAATTTGCGTATTTCTTCAAAATAAAAGTTTTCCTTAATACAAAATTGGTCCTTTAGTAGTCCTCCCAACTCCGCAATCTAATTTCAATGGCCAAGTGGTCTAGTGGGTGGGGCTTATTTAGTTAAGCACCCACAAATGGGAGTAGTACCGGGTGGGTGACCACCCGGGAAGTCCTCATTTGTGGTCCACTTGCAGACCATTTGTTCCGGAGATATATCCAATGCGATGAAGATTCGAGCCTTTGGTCAGTAGACCGGGGTTTGAATCAGAGCAGCGTCGGGGTTTTATCCGACCGTTTCTCTAGCAGGGTAAAATCTGTGTAGAGGCGGCACGGTTTCCTCGCGATACCGTAGAGCCACATTTTGTACACCAGCGTGGACCCGGTTAAGACAACATAGTCTGGTCAGAATGGTGGGTAGGGCCCTGGTCTTCGGGGTGGTAAACCTAAGTTGGAAATTTGTCTGTCAAAAAAAAAACTCCGCAATCTAAACTTGTACTTGATGCAAAACATCTTGTACAACTAGCCGCCGAAAGTCAATGACACAACACAACAACATATATACACATGCCTCTTGGCCTTTACTTATATCGCCTATTCAACTCCACACACACACACACCCCTTAAAAAACCCATCGTCACTCGCCGGAATATTCCTTTTTTATTCCAATGGACGACACCAATCCTTTTGTGAAAGAGACAGCTTTTTACAACCAGATTGTGCTTGGAAGTTTGCTGCCGGAAAACATGTGGGCCCCACTGCCACATGTTGTTCAAGGGTGGCTGAGAATCTACATTGCTGCTACTCTTTTGTACTTTGTCTCTGGTGCTGCTTGGTGTTTCTATATTTACCATCTTAAACGAAATATTTATGTTCCTAAAGGTTAGATTTTTTTTTAATTGTTATTATTATTTTAGCTGATAAAATAAATGTTTTTTATTTTATTTTATTTTATTATTATTTTTTATATTGTTTTGAGTGTTTTGTGAAAGATTTAAGTTGTACTGTACTAGGTATGCAGACAGACAGACCATGTGGTTAGACATAAAGATCCCCTTTTTTTATTGTTGTGTACTACTAGTATGATATATATTGTAATTATAATTTATGATGATTTTGACATATGGTTTGTGTCATATATATTGTAATTATAAAATTTTAATTTCATTTAATGGGTTTGTTGGATATCAATCTTTAGATATGATGACAGTGACTGGTGATTCTAGGATTTTTCATTTTTGATTTTATAATTTAGGAGATGTGCTGTCGATAGTTGAATGATGATGCATATGTTGCTTTACATCATGCCATCATCCCACTGAGATGCATATCCGAGTGCTTAGTCTTTTCGGATTTAGATATAGCTATGCTAAGCTTCTACTTCAAGTTTTTACTTTTTCTTCTTAGGCTTGTTAAATTGATTTAATATGGTCATTGGTTTTTCTAAACGAAGAAAGAGTGTCGAGAGTCATTCGAACAGTCAATAATTAAGTGTCGATTTTACCTGGAATCTGGTTATATATCGAAGATTGGAAGATCCAAAAGAGTAACGACGTAAAAACATTAAAATGGAAAGAGATATTCCATATAAGGTCTGTAAAATGATGATGAATGACAGAAAGTATTCTAGAAAAAATTTCAGTCATTTGTATTGGCTTATTACTGACGATAGTTTATCTAGTGCCCAGTGTCATTAACTTTTGGTTTCTACCTAAGATCATAGTTGTTGTACCTGTTGTTGTGACTTGCCAGTAACATTTGATTAATAAAACATCTAACACAAATCCACAAAACAAAAGGAGATAAAAAAAATTCTGAAGCCAAAAAACATAAAATCAGATAGTAATATTTTATTCATCTATATATGTCAATTCGCTGAAGATTCTAACCATTATTAGGATTGCCATCATTTGCTTCATGAATCAAATCCGACCGTGAATTTATTTTCATCACTATGCCTAAATTGAATTATGTGACTTTTTTTTTTTTTTTTTTTTTTTTGAACGGCTATATTCATTAAAGAAACAACTAGCAAGAAGCTAGAATAATTAATTATCTTCACTGAATAATGTGACTTACATTTAGCTAATTGACAAGGATTGCTTCACTGAATAATTAATTATCTTCTATATATCTTTGTAACTTTTTTTACAAAAAAGTTTCGTTTCAGATAATAACATCTAGTAACGTTCAATCTAAAACCTTTATTGGCTTGCAGATGCTATCCCTTCCAGAAAAGCAATGTATTTGCAAATATATGTCGCAATGAAGGCTATGCCGTGGTACTGTGCTCTTCCTACGATCTCCGAATACATGATTGAACATGGATGGACCAGATGTTATTCACAGATAAGCGACATTGGATGGGCTTCATATATCTGGAATTTGGGTCTTTACTTAGTAATAGTCGAATTTGGCATCTATTGGATGCATAGAGAGTTGCATGACATTAAGCCTCTTTACAAATATCTTCATGCTACTCATCATATCTACAATAAACAAAACACTCTTTCTCCATTTGCCGGTTTGTACCCTTGTCTATCTCTGCCTTTAAATTTTTTAAATAATACTCGTAAAACTCTAGTATTCATACCATTTAGGCATGTTAAAGTCGAAACTTTTGACGTAGGAACAAAAAAGGTACTCTTGTTTTTAAACTATAGATCAGCAAACTGATGTTTAATAGGTGTATTATTTCTGTATTAGGATTGGCGTTTCACCCTCTAGACGGAATACTGCAGGCGGTACCACATTTAATAGCTCTATTTCTAGTGCCCACACATTTCACGACACACATTGTGCTCTTATTTCTGGAAGCTATCTGGACAGCCAACATTCATGATTGCATTCATGGGAAACTATGGCCAGTTATGGGTGCAGGTTACCATACCATTCATCACACAACATACCGTCACAACTATGGGCATTACACAGTTTGGATGGATTGGATGTTTGGTACCCTTCGTGATCCTTTGGAAGATGAGGCTAAGAATATATGATAGAATAAGATGAGGCTGTGGTTATGACTTTCAAGTTATAGTAAATGTGTGTTTAATGGTCAAGTTATATTAGCTTACCTTTGTTGGTTTGTGTCGGGGGTGAAGGACGGGGTTGTGCAGCTTTCCTTTCTCTCATTGTAAAACTTCAGATTTAGCAGACCAGATCCATGTAATTTAATATCTTTCCTGGATTGTTTAGAAATTTTTGGTAGGACGTGTGGTCGAAAATTATAAATCTTATTTCGTCTGAGATGTTTTCTCAAAGAGATGCCATATTGAATGGTCTATATTTTTAAGGCACTTCTTGGAGTGTCTATGTTGTCGTTTTCTTGGACGATTGGCATTTTTCATCCGTCTTCTTCTTCTTCTTCATTTAATTTGACGCATGTACTAACGTTGAATCATGTTAAAGATATAATCTCTGCAATAAGCCTGAGACACTGTTGCAACAACCTCATTACTCATTAGTAGTAATTAATCAGACCTAAATTGTTGTCGATAAAGAACCAACTTTCTAATACTTTCAATAGCCACTTTCAAAGATCTCTAGCAAAATACTGTGGAGTATAACTCTTCTATAGGTGAGTATTTGCATACTTTCTTTTTACTAACGATGGTTTTTGACCTTTTGACCGACTAATTTACGGAGTTTAAACCCACCACCATACATACTCAAATCAAGTAAAGTCCTCCCTTTATTGTGATTAAATAAATCATATTTAGACATGATAAAATAGGTAAACGGACATAGAGCCGTGTTCAAACTACCTAGAGAAAGTCAAACATCTTTTTTGGCCATGACATATATCGCCTAACTCGCATTCCTGTAACCTTTTTCAAACTCTACCTTAATCATCCCAAGTTGGTGTTTAAACCGCAGTCCCAAATACTTTCCGGACACTTTAGGTTGAGTATAACAATTACCAATATAATCATCGTCAACTCAGCGCTACATCAGTTTTTCACTCTACCACCAATTTCACCATAAAAAAGGTGCAACAATGTCTACAAACTTTACCACTTAAACATACACACTTAAACACATATATACCCCACAATATGTTTTAGGAAGAAGGAGAAAAAAAAAAAAAAAAAAAAAAAAAAGTGACAAAATCAAATATTCCACATAGGAAGAGCTTGCCACATAGATAATGACATGTCAAGATATTTAATTGGATAAAACTGCAATTCAAGCTTTGCTTCCATTCACAATGTCATCAACAATGTTTCACTCACCAACAATGCACTCAAAACCCTTCAACATCCCAAAAAACACTCACCCATCACCCCCACAAAACCAACCCAATTCAGTCCCTGATAACAAAAATAACCAAAACTTTAACCCAAACCCATTAAACTCAGCCACAAAAACTGCCCCATGGATGAAAGCTCCTTTACTTCTTGAACCCAATCAAGTCATCAACTTTACAAAACCCAACTCAAAAAAGAATAAATCTTTCCATAAAAAGAAAGAATTTGAGCTGACCCAAAAAGTCAGTGGTGGCAGAGGCAAACAAGCCATGAAGAAAATACTATTCAATATTGAAAATCTTGAAGAAATAGAAAGTACCCACAAAAATTTAGACCATATTGAATTTGGTGTGTCATTGGGTGATGATGATGATAGTGAAAATGAGGGTGATCATAGGAGATGGGGTAGTCGAAAAATGCCGTGGGAGAGGGGTGAGAAAATGGTGTTTAGGAGGGAGAAGAGGGTCCCACCAGTGACTGCTGCTGATGTTAGTCTTGATGAGGCGTTGCTTGAGAGGTTGAGGAGTGAGGCTAGGAAGATGAGGAGCTGGGTTAAGGTTAAGAAAATTGGTGTGAGTGAAAGCGTTGTGGAGCAGATTAGAATGATTTGGAATAGCGATGAGCTTGCTATGGTTAAGTTTGATTTGCCGTTGTGTAGGAATATGGACCGGGCTCGGGAGATTGTGGAGGTTAGTGGTTATAGTTGAGATTATGTGATATTGAGTAATCTGAATTAGATGTTAACTAGTTGTAATGCTATGATATTAATTTAGACGTGTTTAGGATTTGCGTTATTAAGCTGCTTAATCTGTGCTTATTGCGTTATGATACAATAGTGAAACAATGTTAAAAGCAATCTCCGTATAAGCAGTTTGGGAGGTTGAAATAAGCAGTTTGGGGTTTGCTTGTTTGAACTTCTTATATGATTCTGATTTGTCTACCTCTTAAATCCTTAACTAAATAGAATAGCCGACCACTAAAAAAATGCTTATTTTACATTAAGTTACAGAACAAGCAAATATAAAGACTATGTTCAACACTGTCTTTTAGTACAATTAATTGTCTCCTTCTGTTTATCTCAAACCGCATGAGGAGTTTAAATAAGCAATCCCAAACACCCCTTTAGTTGTTTGAGTGTTTGGCAAATTCAGATTAATTTAAGGAAAATCATCCTCAATAGCAGATGTTCAGGATTAGCTTTATTGGCACTATTCCTAAACTGATTATCCAAAATTAATTATACCCAAACACTATAGATATTGATTGTCTACGACTTAAAAACGCCATAATTAAGTTATAACTTTTAAAATGCAATGCCAGAGTTCTGAAAATCTTTTGTTGACAGACTAAGACGGGAGGCCTTGTGATATGGAGTAAGAAGGATATTCTTGTTGTCTATAGAGGGTGCAATTACAAACACACACCCCGGTTTTCACCTAACACATATAGCACAGAATCGTCATATCAAACACTCGGTAATCATGATGGCGAAGTGGATATCATGCCTGTACAAGGGTCACTCTACGAGAGGGAAGCTGACAGATTATTAGATGGGTTGGGACCACGGTTCATTGATTGGTGGATGCCAAAGCCATTGCCCGTTGATGCAGACATGCTTCCTGAAGTGGTTCCTGGATATAAACCACCATCAAGGCTTTACCCATTGCGTGGTACATCTAAACTCACAGATAACGAGTTAACTCACTTGAGAAAGCGTGCTTATTATTTACCAACCCATTTTGTCCTCGGTATGCATCACATTAATCTTTTTTTTGTTTGTTTTGTAAATTTAATTAGGGAAAATTGCTAAGATAGGTAACATACAATACACAATTTGCCAATGTCGGGCATCCACTACTTTCGCACTTTAAGGACTCGAAGTTTAACTTTTTGCTAAAATAATGGATTGGTGTTTCAATTTTTGTCAATAAAACAAGTGATGAATCTTGACAATTTAAAGGAACCAGATTATTTTCATAGTTAAAAATCGACACAAATTCGTCTGAGTATTTATAGCAATTGCTAAACTGTTTGGTATTGTTTGACTTCTTTTTTGGCAATTTGCACATTATATAAAGGGATAAGCAACCAATGACTTTGAATTTTAGGTAGAAACCGAAACCTCCAAGGCTTAGCTGCAGCCATTTTAAAGCTGTGGGAGAAATGTCCTATTGCAAAGATTGCGGTAAAATGGGGAATTCCCAACACAAGCAATGAGCAGATGGCTTCCGAGCTGAAGGTAAGTTTGTTGATGGTATCAGTGTTACCAAAAAGTCGATGCTACTATTCACTAAAAATTGATAATATGTTTACTTATGCAGCTTCTTACCGGGGGAGTGTTATTACTGCATAATAAGTTCATTATAATACTATATAGAGGCAAAGATTTTCTTCCTCCGGACGTTGCGAGTCTTGTTTCCAATAGAGAAATGGAGATTAAAAGTTTCCAACTTTTAGAAGAAAGTGCACGCGCCAATACAATTGAAATCTTTAACTATGTTGATCAACCAACATCAGATGTTAGCGCAGCTGGTACATTACAAGAATTTCAAACTATCCAGTCAGAACATAAGGTGTTCAAGGCTGGAATTAGTGAAGCTGAAGTTCTAGTCGAAGCCAAAAAGTTGAAGTTAGAAAAAGAAATACGAATTCAAGAACACAAGTATTTCATTGTACGGATATTATCATTTGTTCTTGTTTCATTTTGTATGGGAAAATGTAGATACACTAATAATAATTATTTTCGCAGCTTAAAAAGAAGATTGGTAGGGCATCAAAAGAGTTGGCGAAGTTAAACTCTGCGTGGGACCCGACTGAGCCTAATGAGGACCGAGAGATAATTACAAGTGAAGAGCGAGAATGTTTGAAAAAAATGGGGTTAAAGATGGATAGCACATTAGTACTTGGTAAGTAGAACCTCTGCCTAATAATATCAGTGAAATAAGAATAAAAATTAATAAACTTTGACCTGATTGTTGTTTGGACAAACTCATCTTATTTGCATTCACAAAAAGGTACATTCAAGGAGATTTGCATTTAGGGCCATCTTTTATGTTAAAACAGTTTTCGGTAAAAACGCAGCATGGTCAAAGTCACCATACATCATCATTTTGACCGGTTTATCAGTATTTAGTAACTTGGTTACCTTCTTACAATTGAACACAAAGTGGTTACTCAAAACATAAATCAGATTAAGGATCAAGATATTCTTAGTTGGTAATTGTTAACTAATGGAATTAATGCTGGATTATAGGACGACGTGGTGTATTTGATGGTGTAATAGAAGGTTTGCATCAACACTGGAAGCATAGGGAGATAGTGAAAGTGATCACAATGCAACGAGTGTTTTCAAGAATCTTGTACACAGCACAATGTCTTGAAGCTGAAAGTGGTGGGGTACTAGTTGCCATAGAGAAAATAAAACTCGGGTATGCTATAATTATTTATCGTGGGAAGAACTATAAACGCCCATTAAACTTTTCAAGAAATCTCCTTAATAAAAAAGAAGCTCTACGCAAATCTTTGGAGATGCAAAGAATTGGGGTACGTTACTCTGTGATGTTTTCATTTTATCTTTTTTATACATTGTGTCGAGGTAAATAATGGAATATTTCGGTTTGTTTTCCTGTTTCAGTCATTGAGGTTCTTTGCAAACATGAGACAGCAGGCAATCTACGAACTCAAGTGCAAGTTGGTGAGCCTCTTCACAAGTCACCTTGCTGGATATATCTCTAGCTACACGTAGACATTTAGACAATTTTTTAAATTTTAGATTCATATGCATCTGTGTATTCAATATAAGCTTGATTTTGCATCTTGGCATGCCAGAATAAGTTCTTGCAAACATGAGATTAAACATCGACTTTCTCTCCATTTTGTGTCCATTAAGGTCACTAAAATGACAAGGTACTATAGATCCTGTGTTAAAGAGTGATTTGTTTTCTGTTCAGGACACTCTGAAGCATAGCGACATGGATGAACAGAAGGCGACAACTTGAAAGAGACATGTGGTATGATTGGTTTTCGGTTGTTTTTCTATCTTTCCTGTCGAATGAATGCCTAAAAGAGTGAAAGTTTCACAAATGGCTTATTGCCTAAAAGGGTGACTAACTATAGTTTAGTTTTTAATTTAGGTAACCAACTTTTTGTAGGTCAGGAAAAAAAACCGTCAGTTTCAAAAGGATTTAATAAGGTAAGCATCTAATGTAACCCGCCACGCCGAAAAAAGTCAAAATGGTCATAAGTTACTAAGACATCAGCTGCGACATCATCATTTTGAATGGTGAGGTTAGACAATTGAATTTATTGGAAAGTTGATTACCTTATTAATGTCTTTGAAAGTGTGATGCTCTTTTTTTGGCTAATAAAAGCCGGTTACCTATAGAAATTAGACCAATTAGTTACCGAGTATTTTTTGTTGCAATTAGCCTTTTAAGGAAGACACTGCTAATACTTGTGTTAAATTACAGGGTTTTCGATGGCTGTTGGCCCGAATAAAGGTCACCTTCTAGTCTTGGTGTGGAAAAAGTTGTTGGAGCTGGTTCTGTGCATTCTTGAGAGTTGGGTGTGGATTTCTGTCATGACCCCAAATCTTTGTTTTGCAACATTTTAACAAGCAAACAAGACCATGGAGATGGAAAGCTCAAGAAGTGGCTATTAGGTCGGGGTGTCGAATCTGAACATATCAACTGTTTGAAGTATCCTCCGTGGCATTCTGAGTGCAGAGGACAAACACGGAAGTTTCTTGGTATGTTATCGTGCTAATGGATAGTTTGCACACATGATTCTCAATAGCGTATACGATGTTTACAATGATTTAACAACCAACATATGTGAATATGTATCCAAAAATTGTAATGTGATTGTGAAAGAGAATGTATATAAATTTAGGATATACTGACTTATGTTAACTAAAGAAGAAAGGGTAAAAGCTATAAAATATCATCGTACTTTCCAAAATGTCCCGACTTGACCAATTTACCTTTTTATTGCGGACTTTACCAACGAACTTTCAAATTGGTCAAGTCGGCTAAAATTTTGAAAGTTCGTTGGTAAAGTCCGCAATAAAAAAGTAAATTGGTCAAGTCGGGACATTTTGGAAAGTACGATGGTATTTTATGGCTTTTACTGTCGGATATGGATTGTGAAAATTATTCATCAATGACTTTTACTAGTTAAGTAAACTTCATTCTTAATCTGCCTAGTTTTTCATTTTATAATGATACAATCAAATAATCAATCCACAACTTCATTCTTAATCTGCCTAACAGACACTAAACAAATTTCAATTCATTTAGTTTTTCATTTTACTCGAACGAAATAGCTGCCACTGAGGTACAGACATCCTCGCGAGAGGTCTCAAATTCAACAATCGATAGGTAAACATTTTAGAGTGGTCGTAAAAAAGGTTCAAAAACAGTTACGGGATATACTTATACTTCCCGTGTACATTTGAGTCAAATATCAACACTCCTTAGATAACGTGAACAGAGAAAACGTTATCCGATTATTTGAACCAAATCTCTGTTCTGCATGTTTAACTTTCACTGCCACAATTCTAGTCATTCAAATAAATTTAGTGTCACGACCTAATTAGTCTCCTACTTTTGTGAAGTTTGTCGACATGACTGGAAACACAACCCGCCAGTCACCGCACTATTTAAACAGTTCTAATTTTTTGTTTCTAATGTCAAAATAATTGAAGACTCGTAAATTCCGGAATTTGTCTTTTTTTGGTGCTAATTTTTTATACAATTCATTCACAACGTTTATCGTCTTATCGATGCCAATGAGATTTTTGTTGTCCTTGTATAACACATCCAAAATATATACTGTTTATTTCACTTATAATTTACTAAAAAAAGTTTATTAGTTAGATTTTAAAATTTTTTGGATTTGAAAGCAAAATTGTAGAAGAACTTTTGAGGGCAAAAGATAAAGATATAAGGTAACTTTGACTAGTGAGAAAGTACGAAAATTTTGATTGATATAAAGGGAACACATATTTGAAAAACGACTACAAGAAAATTTAAATTTCTGTAACAGGAAGACAACGTGCATAAATACACAATGAGAGAATAGAAGATATTGCTTACAACATGTTAAATTAAATCTATAGTTACTACTATACTAGGCTACTTGAGAACTATTTTAAATAACAAAAAACTTATGGAAACGATACAAAAAAGACACTTTACACAAACTCTATATTTTTTTGAAATCAAATTTATAATAAATACAAAGTGGTATATAGTACTGTACAAAGAATGTGGAATATATGATGAGTTGGAAATCTAAACTTCACTTTCAACTATTCCCCATGAAAGATTTCCCCATACTCATACAGTCATACATTCTCTGCAAAAAGCAATTACTTGCAACTTTTTCATAATTTCATAATTCTTCTAATTTTAAGCACTTCCCAAAAAACAGAAACATATTTTATTCAAGGCTTTGTGTAATTAAATTCATTTTTTTTAAATAAATGTATGCGATTTAGTAAGTATGAATGTGATTGATGGCATATTATAGCTTGCTTATTATTTAAAAAATAATAATTAGAAACTAAGTTACATATTATAGGTTGCTTATTATTTAAAAAATAATAATTAGAAACTAAGTTACATTATGAGCAAAAAAGTTTTTGAATGTATGAAAGAGATTTTTTTTTATGAATGTAATAATGATCAAACTTTTAGTTTTATAAGAAATATATGAGAAATAATTTTTTTTCTTACTTTTTCTTCTTCCTCATAGGATCCTCTAATTTGGTAGAATTGATGATGTAGAAAAGAATATTAGGTTGCTTCAAGGATCACTTGTGACTTCTTTTTTATTTAAATTTTTGAGCAAAACATCTTTTTTATTGATACAACTTGATGACATGTTAATCAGATTAGTCTCGAAATAAAAGGGTGTCGGGCTCAACTAAAAATTTATAATTTCATTTATGTGCCACACCATAACTAGAAACGTTTTCTTGACAAATTTTATAGAACAAAACATTTAAAATAGAAAATAATAATAGTGAACATAATTGCCTTAAAGTGGAAGAATGTCGGGCTCAACTAGGAATCTGATTTTAATGAAAATAAACATCTTAACAACATTTTTTTTTTGACAAAATTTATTCTCTCTATTGAAGTATAGTACCCCGTTATTAACGAAATGAGGTCCAAATTTGTATGTTCATAATTTTAGGCGAGTGGGGGAATCATATACTATTTAACCATCCATACTAATTAAACTTGCGATGTATTGATTAACATGTTACTCACATAGCCAACGTATTTGTTGATTATTGATTTAGATAATATATCACAGTCGGACCAATTCACATTCCATCTTCATTTTATTGCCGATTTCTTTAATTTGTCTTCTTTAACCTTCATCTTTGGTAACATCTATAAGGATAATTGGATGCGCAAATAAGTCTTACATGTGAAACTGGTAATCTCTTGCACATTTTTTAACAAGCACTCCCACACTCTGACACTATACACTGTATTTTATTTGTAACCTATCATCGCAAACAATATCTTTCACTGTGGCAATTTCAGTTTAGTAGATCTTTTTTAATCCATGTTAAAACAAGTTAAATTTGTGTTTGGGACACTTTTGTACTTTTTGTATTGTGTAGTTTTGCCTCTTTCAATTGTCTTGATTATAGAGGTTGGATGACTTTTTTTTATATATCAATGACTTTCCAAAAAAAGAAGGTAAATTTGTGAAAATAATCAAATTTACCATTATTGGAATCATATGCCCAAAATGGATGCACAGGACTCTGCTATAACATTCCTTTCTACTGTTCACCTAGTAGTCCTTTTGTAATGTGAAAGTAACAGGAAAATTATACCGGTACACACGCCTAGAAAATTTGTTGTAACCGTAAAACCATACCTAAATTAGCAAAACCAATACCCACCATTAATAGTAATTTCTCAATTTTTTGCGCTATCACAGTTACATAATATCATTTGATTATTTCATGTGTTGCGATATAATTGTTGAAACAAAAGAGTTGGGATTAAACGCATGACCTATATCACAAATGCTACATTTCACGGCCTAGCAAAGACTTTTGCGCTCAGAATAACCACCAAAAGTTAACTAGTTGTATCGATTTGAACTTGAGCCATACCCGAGAATTTTAACTATTTCTGAAACATTTAATCTCATGGATCCTAACTAATAATACCAATGCTAATAACATAAAGTGGAATTAAATCCAATCCAGTTGTTGATTTATCAGAATTATAATCCAAAATTTATCATAACCCTCACCAACTAGACGTACACCATATATTTTAAACCAATTTTTCAAAACAAAAAATTAGTAGTACTAATTAATACAGTAACACCACTCGGTTATTTGTAATACATTCCGAAACTCATCTCTATATTTGCAATACATTCCGAAAAGGTAGGGAGGGGTACGGCTGTCTACATCTCACTTACTCGGGAATGGTGACCAATACAGGTCTCCAAGCCCGTCTAAGCAACCGCTGCCGCGTCAAAAACCTAAACCTCCTCCCACCACCACCACAACCACTACCACCATCGCGCCGCCCAATCAAATCACAATCATCGCTCCACCGCCGCTCCTCCTCATCTCCACCGTCGTCATCATCCTCATCCACCGTCGGCGAAACAAACAAGTCCTTCAACTTCCGTCTACTAACACCGTCGTCATCCTTCTCATCTCCCGACGAATCCACGTCATCATCACCTCCTCTCCGATCTAGAAAATTTTCCGGTAACCTCCGGTTTCCACCGCGGCTGAGTAGCATCTTTAGAGTTTTGCGGCGGCGGAGATGGATGATGGGGCTGGTGGAAGGACTACGTGTGGGACTATTAGCTGCTGCTGCTGCAACAGCACATTGTGTTGCTAACATTTTAAATTTTTGTAAGGTAACCATTTTTTTTATGATCTAATTATGTTATAGATCTGAGATGTAAATAATAGGCATAGTTGTTTTTTCATAAAAATAAAAAAAGTGGAGTAATAGATTCTTTCTTTGGTTTTGGTGGACAGTTTGGAATTAGTGAAGGAATAAATTTTTAAAGAATGAAGGAATGAAAGCAATGGTTTGTGTTTATAGATGAAGATGGGATGATAAAGTGATGATGCTTCATTGGTTTTGTTGTGAGTGATGGTGATGGATTTTTTTTACACGTGGTCTGGCTATACGTAGACCTGAAATGGTACGGCTTCTTCCCGTAGGTAATATACTTTATCTACTTTTGCCAAATTTATTTTCTTACCTTTTAACTGGGTTCTTTCAAATTAATTGTTTGTTTTTAAAAATAGATAAAAAAATATATATTATTTTTATTTAATATTATTATTACAAATATTAAAAAAAGTTTTAAATTAATTAATTAGGAGTAAAATAGTCATTATGCAAAAATTTAAAATGAGAAAACTGTAATCAATGGCGGAGCTAGAAAATTTTTCTTGGGAGAGCTGAAACAATTTTTTTTTTTCAGAAAAACATTATATGGGAAGGCCGAGATGAAAAAAATAAAATTTTATTACATGAAATCGCAAAAAAATACACTTACTTAGGCCTAGGGGGTCGGGACCCTTCTCTGTCCCTTAATAGCTCCGCCCATGACTGTAATGATTATGATTTTATTAAAAAAATGTGTTTTTATGTAATTGGACAATTATTTTGATACGGAGAATAGAAAGTTAATTTTGTCTTTCTTTTAGTAAATGGTAGGAATATTTTGTGGTTCTGTTAAATTATAAACGTACAAATGTTGTTTCTTATACTAGTTATAATATCCGCACACGCGCGGGTTTTTTTAAATTTTTTTTTTAATCATATATTTTTATTTATTAAAAAACAAATAATTTAATATTTGTTTTGTTTGATTTATAATGTTTAATTATAGTTTTTTATTATTAAAGATAATTATTTAAAAATTTTAATACTATTGTTAATTATATCTTATCTATATTTTTTGTATTTATCTTCTACTTGTGTTATGGATAAATATAAAATGTTACCTAATAAGAAAATATTTTTTTTATATATAAATGAGTCGTGTAAGAGACGGTAATTGAATACTATCGCAAAGATCGTGTTTGTAGTTTCGCCAAGTGACAAAGACAGATATTGCAAATTATTCTTTAGAAAATTATTTTTCATCCTAATTTTATGAAATATCACATGTGTATGTCCACTAATTTTCTCTTATTCTCGTTTCAAATCATTCCTTCAAGTATAACCTATAGATAGATTTAGCATTACTCTTATTCTTTTTCTTCTTTCTTTCAAAGTAATGTTTTTCTGTCTAGAAAGCGGGAATTGCATAGATATATGCAAATGCCTCTTTTTTCTTTTTTTGATAGGCGCAAATGTCTCTTTTAGAAAGTAGAATCGGTCCAACGTCCTAGAGTCGCAAAAATGTAAATAAATATGGTATACAAATTCAGTTAAATTTAAAATTTTATCAAACAACTTTATTTGATCTCAAACTTAAACATTTAATTAACAATCGGGTTTGTAGTACATATAAGTCGAATCCGAGCTAACAGAAGAAGTCGTAAATAAATTTGTAGACATTTTATAAATAATTAGACAATGATACGAAAAGTAAAAGTGACAGATATGGTCAAAAGGTAAAAAATAGGTAGACAATCAGTCAAGAACCGAAAGCAACCGTGCCTTACAAGTACAGCTAGTATTGGTTAAATTGATTATTTATGGACTTTCAGCAGGGTAAAAAAAAAAAAAAAAAAAAAAAAAAACTAAAACAAATTACTTTTTCACCATTCAATGAAAGGTTAGCTTGGCTAAAAGTAAAAACTGTAACACGAATAAAATGTCCAAAAATCATACTTACAGGTATTTTTAGTTTCGTACATTTATGTTGTTTGAAAAATATCTTGAGAATTTGTTCTTGTTATAACGACCTCGATCAATTCTGATAAATATGGTGAAATTAGTATAAGATCAAGTGATACATCTTAAGAAAAAACGATATAATACAGTATACTAAACTTAATGTAGAAAATGAGAGGATGGTCAATCCTAGCATTCAAGATTTTCGGGGAGTTCCAGAATCTGAGGATGGCGGATTACTACCATCTTCGACCACAATGTCGACCACCTCCGGTTGTTGAACACTCAGCTCGTCGTTCTGTATCCCTCGTAGATTCTCAACCACTTCCGTCATCGTTGGCCTCATATCTTTCTCATGTTGCAAACACCTAAAACCCAACTCAGCAACCAATGTCACCGTCCGTCTCACTAAACTATCCATCTCGAACCCAATTTGCTTGTCAACAAACTCAGCCAATTTGCGGTTTTGTATCCTGTCAATAGCCATATTAGCTAAGTTTATATCATGTCTATGTCTATTTGTGTCAACAGCTGGTAATGATGATAAAAGCTCCATCAATACAACCCCGTAGCTATAAACATCACTCTTATCTGTTAACCGGTAGCATTGGTAGTATTCCGGGTCCACATAGCCAGGTGTCCCTTGCGGCGCAGTGGATACATGTGTAGCGTCGAGGGGAAACAAACGTGACAGCCCAAAATCAGCAACTTTGACACAGAAATTATTGTCTAGGAGAATGTTGCATGTTTTGACATCACGATGAATGATGTCGGATTCATGAAGGTAGGCTAATGCTTCGGCTGTTTGTATAGCGATACTGAGACGTAGGGCCCAATTTAGTGAATTTAAACTGGATCGTCTTCCATGAAGATGATCGGCTAATGTCCCATTGGCAATATACTCGTAGACTAGAAGAAGCTCTCTACTTCGTTTTGAAGTGCATCCATAAAATTTTACTAGGTTTTCATGGTCTAACATTGTTAATATCTCGACCTCGTTCATGAATTGCTCTACACATTTGAAACTGTTTTGGTATAAACGTTTGACTGCTACTTCTCGACCGTCTATGAGTTTACCATAGTAAACAGTCCCAAAACCACCTTCTCCAAGCTCTTTTGAATCATCGAAGTCATCTGTAGCTGATTCTAGTTCGCTGTAAGTGAAAACTCGTGTGCCGAAATAAGTGCTTTGTCCTAATTCTGTTGTTGCTGAGGAAGTGTAAGAAGTGATGGTGGTTGGAAAACTAGTTGAAGCATCGGTCACGCTGTCTTTCTTTTGAATTCCACCTACTGCTCGAATAGCACGTCTTATCTTGCGTTGTCTTCTAACAAAGAGTGCTGACCCAATGCCAATGGTAGCAAGTAGCCCACCAGCGATAGGAAGGCCTGGAATTTAAAGAATATAGTAGTACAAAAATGAATTAGTTCCGGTTTGAAAAATATGACCCGTCATGTTGTCTAAAAAGTCCCAATAGTACGACTCCTTCTGCCTTTAGAATCCTTTTTCTTAAGAAACATGTTCTAGTAGTACAAAAATGAATTAGTACAATCCCAGTTTTATTTAGTTACAGAAAGCAAGTCATACCTATAGTCAGTGACCTTTTCTTTGACGAGGAACTGGCTTGGCTTGTGTTAGCCATGGAGCAAGTTTCTGCGCTCAAAGGCGGGCCAGGGCAAGCACATGCGGTCTGGTTCGTGTCATAGTCATAAAAACACCGGCCTTTAGAGTCCGTGCATTGGCTGCAGTCCGTGTTGTCCCCTTTCCATCTGACCTCAAATCCTCCTTTGAGAACCTGATCCAAACTACTTGAATTCACCAATCCAGTTGACCCGATTGCCATAACTGGTACTGGAACGATCACACTCTTATTACAGATTCCCGGGCCTTGTTCACCAAGCAGGACCAGAGCTTTATCGATCCCATTGTGATCACAAGAAAAAGGGATCCCATGAATCATGGAATTTGGGCATCCATAGAGGAAAGTGATGTTCATGTAATCTGGAGTATAATCGAAGAGGTTGTGATTAATGGTGGTGTTAACAAAATCATGTGGACAGATTGACTCCATCACATCTTCTCTAATGATCTTTACTATTTGGGACGGTTGATCGATGCTTATAACATGGTAAGTCATGTTGTTGATATCAATACTAGGTGATTTATTGCCACTATTACAGTCAAGCTGAAAGCCAGGATATCCACAGTTGGCGGGATCTTCTTGTCTTGAGAAAGGGTATTGGACCCCGGACATAGTCCCGCAGGTGAAGGAAGCAGCACATGTCTTGTAAGATTCGTGCTGGCTGCTTGAAGGCCGGGGAACCACGCTCAGAGATAAAGTTATGATGATTAGAGACAATGGGAATTGAGAAAGGGTGTGAAGCTTCATTGGAATGAATCAGCTAGATCAAGATCACTGTTTTCGAGTTTTGATTGTTAAATTCATGGAGGTTTATGCTGATTTGTTCAACGTTATCCACCTAATTATCCAACTAACACGACTACAAATTCCACGTAAGTCGAAATTAACAAATATAGGTGAAGTTTGGTTAGAACTTTCTTGCATTGGTTAAAATTGTTTGACTTCCTTTGTTAAAGATGTTTAACCATTAATAACATCTAAACTGACAGACTGTTAGTTTCATACTGATATAAAGATTATTCTTGTTAACCAAATTACCTTTAACAAGTCAAAACTAGCCCAGCTACTAGTAGCCCATTGACAATTTCCAATAGAACCCCAATAAGTAGGTAGAAGATAGTGACAACATGGAAGCATGCTATGATCTTGAAAAAGTAATTTTTGATATAGCACTCAAGAATTCTTGGAAAGGTAGGCACAACAAGAGGAATAGATTGACCTTTTCTTCCAAATTTCATTAAGATTTCATGCGGTTCTTGTAACCGAATATAAAAGATAATTACACTTTTAGAACAACAACTAATGGCATCCCATACTAATCATGGAAGATCTTCACTAACATTTTGAAGCTGCTTCTTCTCCAACAACGTTTCAGAGCATATTCGCCCCCTCATGCGATGTAACAAATCCAAATCAGATAATTGCTCAATTGTCATCTTTGCCATCATTGCTCTTACTGATTTCTCTCTTTCTCCATCAAACATCTCCGTCGAATTATTCTTTGTTGTTCCTGCCTGCCTCAACCTATTCTCTAGTAGCAAATTAAATGCTAAATTTGACTAAAACCATACAAAAAATAATACTCAATCATTAGTCAATCAACTAGAGAGTATAATTGGACTATTTTTTCAATTAGTGGGTCAATTCATACCTCAAGAAATTCTACTCCTGCTTGGAGACCAGATTCGTTAAGTTGACGAATATTGTTGCATCTTTCATAGACATCTCTTGCAAGGGAGAAACTGTGATTGATAACTTTTCTTTTTCGCTCCAGCTCTTCATCAAGCTTTAAAGATTTTGGTACCTTTGTTATGCTATTGACCTTCTTTTGATATGCTACAACTGCCTTCACAAATTCCTGCAATCGTGTAACAAGTAAATGACAGTTTTAAGATTTATTATTCTGGAAAAGACCTTAAGGAGGATAAAAAAATGATACTGTAATACCTTATAAGCAGTGGCACATCCAGGATAACTATGTTCATTTGAATTAGGTTTCCTCATTTGTTCAGGGTGAAACTGTAACCCTATTATAAATTGACCCTCTTCTGGATTATAAGCATTCGGATCATAAAATCCTTCAACTAAACCATCTGGTGCAAGTGCCATGGGTCTGAAAAGTTGTGCTAGCCTCTTTACTCCTTGATGGTGATAACTATTAACGAGAATCTCCATGTTTTCTTTTATAGAGTCCTTAAACCATTGATGCAATGGGGTGTCGTCTACAATCTTAACCACATGCTGGTGCCTATCATACTTCTCATAATCCAAATGGACTACTTTGTTCTCATCAGGGCAACTTTTGGTCAGTTCCGTGTCAATGTCCTGATAAAGGGTACCTCCACATGCTACATTCAAGACTTGTGATCCCCTGCATATTCCCAAATAAGGTATATTTCTTTCAAGGCATAGCTTTGCAAGAGATAGCTCTATTGTATTGTTTTCTTGGTCAAGGGATGGTTCAATTTCTTCACCCTCAGATAAAAGGATGCCATGGATCGGCTCAAATTTGTGCAACAACGTTTGGATACCGTTCACCCTAGGTATAATCACTGGGATAGCTCCATATTTAACTACAAGATCAAGATGGTGTTCACCTAATAAATAAACAAATTATCATTGCCTGTCAGTTTTAAACAAAGAAAAGAAAAAAAGAATCAGGTTTATGGCCAGCCTAAAGGTGCCTATCTTTTATGCACGCAGAGCGAAATCAATTACATGCAAAACTACAATATTCATAAAGTTAGTTATCAGATTTCTCATGATCAACTAATTGAAGAAACATTAAACATGTACCAACGAAATCGACAAACTTGTTCTTGCAAAGACTCCTGCTAGTTACGATGATGACACGGGGTAGGATGACGGCGATCTGACATGGCTGTGTTTTATAGATATTCAGTTGTGAACTTTACTGGTGCCATGTAAGCTTAGTATGTGATGTATATATAGGAGACAGTACTAGTAATAAATGGATCATTTTATATGACCCATTTCTTTTTGCTGTGAAACAACATATAACTATCATGATGTCCATATTCCATAATATCAATATGATAAAATCTATCTCGAAATATGCTTATGTGACTATAGACTTCAACTTTTGATTTATACTAAATTATTGCATAAATTTTGTCATCGATCCTCTGTTCTCAATCTCTCCCTTTGAGTGAAACACGACTATTATCCATATGATAAATAAGACGCATCAATCTAAACATACTTCGAAACACAAAAACACAACAGAAAAGATAAATAAAGATAAAATAATTCTTAGTTTATTGTTTTCCCCTTCACTTATCTCCTTAATACTCCGTATATAAAAATAAGTAGTTTACAAATATGATGTAGGTAATGATCTGTGACCTTAACTTTTTTTATCTGGTGATGAGATTGATGTTCTAATTAATAATATAGTATATCGTAATACACTAATTTTTAAGTGTTAACTGTCATAATATACTTTGTTGATCTGATAATTTATTGGTCCCATGTCATCTATCCCAACTAATTGGAACCCTACATGATCTGTTTTATTATACATGTGGCCTATATTCAAATCGAACCTTTAAAAACGTGAAGGTCAATTGATTCATCGTCCCGTCCCTGATATATGTTAAAGTTAAATATTTATTGTTAGGTTAGTATAGGTTTGTTCAAAAATTGTGTTTATTTACGACTATAAGAGCCAACAAAACCAAGAATCAGTAAACATTTCTTTCATAACTGCCCAAACGAACCAAATATAAAGTTTCAATCTTATGTCTACCACTACAAAAGATCTGTCACAAAAAATAGAAGCTTCTTGTGAAATGAATTCATGAAACAATGCAACAAAGTACTACAACTTTTTCTAGAAAGACAAATATTCACATACCTTACGCAACAATATTTCACTTATGTCTTAACTAAGGCCTCAAGCCACAACTTTTACTATGATGTACTGCTAGGCTAAAGCGGTTTGGTGTAATGAACTTTTGTTGAATACTCTTTCAGTAATAGCTTCTTCGCTTTTACTATATTTTTTTGTCTCCAATCTTCCCCTTACCCTTGTCATTTTAAGTCTTGCTATAATTTTTGTCTGAAGATGCATATCATACACTCACACGGTAATTAAGTTGTAAATGTGTTGTGAAAACCATGGAGTTTTGGTTTCTGCTTTGCTTATTTCTGCGTGTGCTGCTATCTCTGGTTGGCCCAATATCTTTATCTCCAGTTTTGATCCAGGAAGGACCGAACAATCTCACCGTATTGCATACTTGGGCCAAACATAAAGAAAATTTAGGTACCGTCATGTAACCAAAGCATATTAGTTTCTTTCTATACAACAACAAAAACAAAACAATACTCAATTCCGTTGGAGTGGGATACGGGTAAGATAGGATATATGTCGCAGCCATAACCGTACTCGAGAATTGAGACTACTTCCACAAACAATAAAAGTCCTGTAACCAATACTCCCTTTCAGATTCAGGAAAGAACTCTCATAGATCTTTTTTCCTTTTGGAAGATACAGAAGGTTCACAAATTAAAGCCAGCCCATTAACATATTCCATCAGAACACCAATAAGATATCAACTACAGCCTACAGGCCCACTTTCACTAGTCAATTCACTCAGCAATAAAGATCAACAAATTAGGTACAGGATAGAGACAACTTGAATGCATCATGCATGTGATGTGATCATGAAAGGAAAAGAGTGATTTGCCATTTATCACTCATGAGATCTTGGAAAGGTAGCTACAAACAAAGATCAGTATATGTATCCTTTTTCCAAATTTCATTAAGATTTCATGTGATACAGATAGTAAAGAACATCTTAGGCTTTTATAGTAACAATAACAATTGATGAAATAACAAACTTATTAGGGAAGATCAACATTAACATTTTGAATTTTCTTCTCTATCATGTCAGAACATATCTGGGTCATCATGTGATAGAACAAATTTAAATCGGACAATTGTTCGATTGTCATCTTTCCCATCACAACTCTTGCCAATTTCTCTCTTTGTTCATTTAACTTCAATCTCTCCATGTATGAAGATGCATTTCTCACTGTTGCTCCCATTTGCTTCAACCTATTCTCTTGTTGCAAACTTAATGCAATATTCGACTGAAACCAGTTAAAAAAATTAACATCATTAGACTCAAATCTAACAAGCAAATATTAGAAACTGTTTTTTTAAGTATGGTTTAATTCTCACAACTCATATACCTCAAGAAATTCAGCTCCTGCTTTAAGATCAAACTCTTCAAGTTTACGACCATTGTCTCCTCCCTCGTATAAGTTTCTTGCAAGAGAGAAGCTACGAACAATAACTTTTCTTTTTTGCTCCAACTCTTTATCAAGCTTTAACGATTGTGGTACCTTTGTTGTGCTATTAAGTTTCTTTTGATATGCTACCACTGCTTTCACAAATTCCTGCACCATTTTTTAAAAATAAGCTTATGACGGCTTAGAATAATATCAAAATTATTTTTGAAAAAGATGTCATTGTGTTTATTGATTACCTTATAAGCAGCAGTGCATCCAGGATAATCAAATTCATCTGAATTCGCTTTCCTCATTCGTTCAGGATGAAACTGTAACCCCATTATAAACTTACCTTCTTCTGGATTATACGCATCCGGGTCATAAAACCCTTCAATCAAGCCATCTGGCGCATATGCCATAGGCTCAAAACGTTGCGCTAGCCTCTTCACACCTTGATGGTGATAACTATTAACCTGAATCTCCATATTATCTTCTAAAGAATCCTTAAACCAATGATGCAATGGGGTCTCTTCCACAATCTCGACCCCATGCCTATGCCCATCGTAGTTATCGTAATCCATATGAACCGTTTTCTTCTCCTGTGGGACATTTTTGGTTAGTTCCTTACCAATATCTTGGTAAAGAGTACCACCACATGCAACATTCAAGACTTGTGATCCCCTACATATACCCAAATAAGGTATGTTCCTTTCGAGGCAAAGCTTTGCTAGTGATAACTCTATCGTGTCCTTTTCTTTATCAATCGCGGTATCGCTAGCATGCAACCTCCGGATCTCCTCCAATTCTTCCTTAGATAAATTTGTTTCTTCGTCTTCGTACAACGATGGGTCAATGTCCTCTCCTTCACACAAAAGGACTCCATGGATCGGCTCGAAACTATGCAACAACGTATGGACACCTGACACGCGTGGTACAATCACTGGGACAGCTCCATATCCTACTATTAGATCAAGATGGTATTCACCTAAAAACAAAAACAAATTAACATGTCAATCTCTTTATTTATAAATATGATTTTTTTATACACCTAAGGTTATACTCCCTCCGTCCCAAAATTATTGTCCAGTTTGAATTGTCAAAGTCAAACTGGTTCAACTTTGACTATAAATATATTTTTTTACTATATAATACTTGATGAAAAAGTTATACCATTGAAAAGTACACTTAAAACTCAATCCATTTATATATTTTGCATCAAATATTATATAACACCCACAAAAATATTTAAGGTCAAAGTTGAAGAAGAAAGACTAAAAAAGTCAATAGTGGACAATAAAAATGGGACGGAGGAAGTAAGAATTAGGGTTAAGGAAACAAATTAATACGTACCAACAAAATCGACAAACTTGTTCTTACGAAGGCTTCGACGAGAAACAATGATGACACGAGGTAAAATGACAGCAAGATCGGTTGTGGACATGTTTTGTGTTTTTTTTTTTTTTTTTTTTTTTTTTTTTTTTAAGAGCTGTGAACGTAGACAAGGCGCCGCGTATGCTTGAGTTATGGGAGTTTGTTAAATGATTATTGGTGATGAAAATAAATGGTTAAGATGTGCTTATTTATAGGGCCAAAAGATGTGGAAGCCACGTGGAAACCCATAAGGGTTTGTTGGGTTGACACGTGAGTAATTAAGGTCAAAACTGAGGGCAATCTGACGTGGGAAGGTCTCATTTGAGATATAATCGTCATTAAAATATTAAGATGATTATAGTAATATCTAGTAATATGCCACCGGTGTAGGTTTTATCCGTGTATAGTTGTTGGTGATACTTAATTTTAGGTATTGGGAACAATATAATTAATTCTTATTTGTCTCGTATCTTGTATTTCTATTAAGTTTATCGTTTTTAGAACGTCGGTTTATATTTATCTAGTCGTTTGTTCCTGCTTTTATCGACTTTCTATACTTTGCTCATTTGTGTCGTAGCTTGTTGTATTGGTCTCTTTGTCTCTTCTATTTCACATATATAGTGTCGGTTAGAGCACTATTGATGCTATAATATGCGTCTGTTTTAATTATGTTCCTTTGCAATACCGCCTTGCATATGAAAAGATCAATGGGAAAGTATATAGAAAGTACATGAATTTTTTTAATCGTGGATACCGGCATACCGCCTTAAAAAAAATTGCAGTCGTGAAATGCGTTTTCTGAAAATTATAGGTGAGTAGTGAGTTTGCCATTTCCCTTACACAGAATTTGGAGTAATTATTTTATATATAACTGATGACGTATAGCCTATATTTGGGCCGCAAGCCCAAATGATAGACATTACTTACACCTAAGTCCATCACGAATGGGCTACCATGACAAATGGTATGGGCCGTGGTATCAACGCTTGGGCTCACGAAGCCCAAAGGCCCAATCTAATTCACCGGATATCCGATAAGGATCATCTATTCAAGGAATAGATATCCTTACCTCGGATAAGCACCATGCGTGCGAAGAGTAAGGAGCAAGAAACACGGTTTCTTAGCCCCTATATATAGAATCATACGATTCTCATTCAAGGTACGATTCTCGGAATCCCTAAAACTCTTAAACCAAAACCTAAATTCGATTACTTACTCTCACGCCGGAGTCTAATCGGGGGAGACAATCCCTCGATAAGTCTAACGGTGTTATTCTCTTTTCTTAGTACGCAGGTAACAAAGTGCTAAGGATCCAATTGATATAAGAGCAAAGCCCAACAACCAGGTACGCCCAACTTTTGTATCAACAAGTGGCGCCATCCGTGGGACCCTACAACAAACTAGAATGACGAAACACAAGAATTCGGGCCAGCGGACTCCGCAGTCAGAAAAACGTGATCATCAGAAGAAGAATCGACAAGATTCGACCTCTAAGCAGGTTGCTGGGACAACCAGCGCACCTGATCACCAGGAGGCGGGAACAACCCAGCCTATTCCAACAATGGAACTACCTTTAATCTCGTCAGTGGTCCCAAGCGCTGAGGAACTCCAGCGCACCCTCTTCACCACTCCTCATCAGGCTGCACCCGTAGTGAACAACACTGTGCCGCCAGGCGCGCCTGAACGAAACCGGACGCCCCATACTGAGGCAGAGATCCTTGCAACGACTGAGGACGTACCCGATTTAACTTTGGGAAATTTCGTGTCCCAAAACTATGAAACCCTAACTGCCCTCATGCAGGAAGAAGCGGCAAGAAGAGCCGGTACGGATCTGCAAACCCGACTTAATTTCGGGCCAGAACGTGAACTAACACCACCACGTCACCCACGAGGAAGACGTACAGAACGTACCAATGTCCATGACAGGTTGGGTACGGTGTCTGGCTCACAAAATTCTGGAGACAGCGGTAGGCGCACCAATGTTCATTCCAGACTTGGCAGTCGGGGAATACACGACCGATTAGGTCCTCAGCATTCGCCGAGTCAAGGATCCTCCAATCCCAGAAGTAGGCGGATCCAAGACAGGTTGGGGAGAAGAAGATCCCCAAGCAGAGATCCCTCAGGCTCCTCTTCTGAAAGGAGCAGGCGCAAACGCCGACGGAGAGATTATCCTTCCTCCAGCGATTCCTCGGACAACGAGGATAAAGAAACAGGTCACTGGAAATCAAAAGGACGACGTCGCGAGGAAGAGAACGAGGATATGTCTCTCCCATGGCGACGCCATAAAATTGATGCGTTCACACGTCGCATAAGTGATTACTCAGACGACAGGCGCAGACGCATGCCCGCTAATGTGAAGACATATGATGGAACAGGTGACCCTGACGACCACCTCAAAATTTTCGAGTCAGCCGCAACTATCGAAAATTGGCCACAGCCTGTGTGGTGTCACATGTTTAATTCCACATTAGTAGGGAACGCGCGCACATGGTTTAGCAAACTCCCACGTAGGAGTATAGGCGGCTTTGAGGAATTGCGAAAAGCATTCCGCCACAACTTCACCCAGCGAAAGAAGTGCGCTAAAAATCCTGTGGAATTGGCAAGGGTGAAGCAACGCCAAGGAGAATCAACCAGCGCCTTCATGGAGCGCTTCAAGGATGAGTGCATACAAGTCAAAGCATGTCCCGAAATACTAAAAATTTCGGGGTTCATGAATGGAATTAATAATCCAGAACTCATCCGAAAGCTCAATGATAGAGTTCCACAGTCTTTCGATGAACTCACAAAACGCACCAGATCCTTTATACAAGGAGAAGCAGCTGCTGCGGATAGCAAGAAAGGATATTCAAACTATAGACAACAAGAACAGCCGCGGAGACAATCCAATGATCAAAACAATAACCGCGGCAGGAACTACCGCAGTGGAAGAGACAACGACAAATATACTCCTCTCACTAAAACTCCAAGGGAGATATTTGCAACAGAAGGTGCGAACTTCCCAAGACCACCACCAATTAAAACGGCAGAAGAAAAACGCCAAGGTAGTGGATACTGCGAGTACCACGGCCAAAAGGGCCATACAACTAACGAGTGTGTCCAACTGAAACAACTAATCGAAAAATTAGTGAGAGAAGGAAGGATGGACCATCTCGTAAAAAACATCAAGGAAGGAAAAGAGAGACAGAGAAATGGAGGCAAGAAAGAACCCCCAAAGGAAAAGGCTGATACTATATACATGATACAATCATGGCAGCGCAAAATAAAGCAAAAAGTCAGCCAAAAATTCTCTCCAGAAAAAGAGATATCCTTCCCTACAATCGCTGCGGACAACGCAGTCGTGGAACCTCTGACCATTGAAATACATGCAGGAGGACACGACATCCACCGCATGTATATTGATGGAGGAGCATCCGCAGACATCATGTATGATCACTGTTTCAAAAGGCTGCGACCTGAAATCCAAAGTCAGTTGATACCAGCTACAATGTCACTAACAGGATTTACAGGAGAAAAGATCTGGCCCATGGGGCAGTTACGCTTATTGGTGGTCGTAGGAGATGAGCAACACTCAACTGCGGCATGGATAAATTTTATGGTAATCAAGTCTCCCTCACCATACAATGGCATAATTGGAAGACCAGGAATATCATCCATGCGCGCAGTACCATCCACAGCACACGGAATGCTTAAATTCCCAGTTGAAGGAGGAGTGGTTACTCTCTATAACACAACGGTACCACCAAGAGAATGTATCGCAGTGACAACTGAAGCAGATACTATTCCAGAACAGCGCACGGAAAAATCGCCAAATTTAAAGGTCGCTATTCATCCAGACTATCCGGAACAACAAGTTTCGATTGGAGGATCTTTATCTGACAAAGGTAAAGCAGCCGTATGCGCACTCTTGCAAAAGAACCTAGACATCTTTGCATGGGAACCAAAGCATATGACAGGAGTGCCTCGTTCTATCACAGAGCACAAACTACAAATCCGACAAGGATACCCTCCAATACGACAAAAGAAGCGCGGTCAGGCTCCAGATCGTGCAAAAGCTATTTTGGAAGAAGTACGCAAGTTAGTAGATGCGGGCATCATGCGCGAAGTGTACTACCACGACTGGCTCTCTAACCCAGTCATGGTAAAGAAGAGCGATGGTAGCTGGAGGATGTGCGTGGACTTCACGGACCTCAATAAAGCATGCCCGCAAGACTGCTATCCATTGCCAGAAATTGATTGGAAGGTTGAATCCTTATGTGGATACCCCTTCAAGTGCTTCCTAAACGCATATAAAGGGTACCACCAAATCCAAATGGCAGTGGAGGATGAAGAAAAAACAGCTTTCCACACCAGTCAAGGGGTATACTGCTACACAAAAATGCCTTTTGGCTTAAAGAACGCAGGCGCGACATACCAACGGCTGGTGGACACAGCTTTCGAAAAACAAGTAGGCCGTAACTTAGAAGTCTACGTGGACGACCTCGTTATAAAAAGCCATACAGAGGATGAGTTAGTGCGCGACATCGAGGAAACATTCCGAACGTTGGGGCGGATAAACATGAAACTGAATCCAAAAAAGTGCACCTTTGGCGCAACTGAAGGCATGTTCCTCGGATACTTAATAGAACCCGATGGAATCAAACCATGCCCAGAGAAGACAAAGGCTGTTATTGATCTCCCCTCCCCGCGCACACTCAAAGAAGTCCAATCACTGAATGGAAAGCTGGCAGGGCTGAATCGCTTCTTATCTAAGTCAGCAGACAAGTCCCTTCCTCTCTTTAAAACACTCACGAAGTGTACAAAAAAGGGAGACTTTTGTTGGACCAATGAAGCCGAGGAAGCTTTCCAACAACTCAAACATCATCTGGCATCTCTTCCCAAACTAGTCGCACCGCGACAAGGGGAAGAACTAATCATGTACTTATCAGCAACCCACGGAGCAGTTAGCGCAGTACTATTGACAGATAGAGACTCCGTCCAGACACCCATATACTTCGTAAGCAAAGCCTTAAAGAAAACAGAGGTTAACTACAGCGCCATGGAAAAACTGGTCTTGGCTTTAGTGTTCGCCGCCAAGAGACTGCGCAGATACTTCCAAGCGCATCCAATTGCGGTAATCACTGATCAGCCAATTAAACAAGTTATCTCTAAACCAGATGCATCGGGACGCTTACAAAAATGGAGTGTAATGCTCAGTGAGTACAACATCTCATACAGGCCGCGCACTGCTATCAAAGGGCAAGTTTTAGCTGATTTTATCGTGGAGAAGCCAGAGGGCGACAGCCCAACATCTGCAGCAAAAGCGGATCTACAGGAACCATGGACACTGTTCACTGATGGATCCTCATGCGCAGATGGATCAGGCGCAGGACTCATTCTTACAAACCCAGAAGGTATGGAATTCACCTATGCGCTACGCTTCGAGTTCACAGCCACAAACAATGAGGCAGAATATGAAGCCCTACTGGCCGGACTACGCATCGCAATTCAAATGGGTGTACGCAACCTAGAGGCAAACGTAGATGCTCGGCTAGTCGCTAACCACGTGTTAGGAGAATACGAGGCTAAGGATGACCATATGATCCAATACCTGGAAAAGACAAAGTCTCTGATCAAAAACTTCGATAGGTTCACAATAAAACAAGTACCTAGAGGGGAAAACAGAAAGGCGGACGCACTCAGCAAGATCGCATCTACAAGCTTCGCACACCTTTCAAAGCAGGTATTGGTGGAAACCTTAAAGAACAAGTCAATCCTTGATATGGAGATATCAACGGTGATAGAAGAACAAGATCCTACGTGGATGACACCTATCATCGAATTTATCAGCAAGGGAACTCTACCCCAAGATAATAAAGACGCTCGAAGAATACGGCGCACGGCGCAACGATTCGAATTCCGCGACAACGTACTCTATCGGCGATCTTTCTTACAACCATGGCTCAGATGTGTTGGACCCCTTCAAGCAGACTATGTACTCCGCGAACTTCACGCTGGATCATGTAGTATGCACTCAGGACCGCGATCCGTGGTGGCAAGCGCTTTAAGGGCAGGATACTATTGGCCAACAATGCACCGCGACGCACGCGACCTAATAAGAAAGTGCAGCAACTGCCAAGTACATAGACCTATTCCGCGCCGACCACAGCACGAGCTAACACCAATTACCTCACCATGGCCATTTTACAAATGGGGTATCGACATCGCAGGACCTTTTCCCGTCGCAGCGGGAGGAGTAAAATTCCTCATCGCAGCCATAGATTATTTTACAAAGTGGATTGAAGCAAAAGCTGTGGTGAACATTACGGGAAACCAAGTAAAACGCTTTGTCTGGGACAATATTGTCTGTCGCTTCGGCCTACCAGGCGAGATCGTATCAGACAACGGAAAACAATTCTGCGATAACCCATTCAAAGATTGGTGCACACAATTAAACATCACACAACACTTTGCTTCAGTCAAACACCCACAAACCAATGGCCTGGTTGAGCGCGCTAATCGCAGTCTAGGCGAAGGCATAAAAGCGCGCCTTGACAGACATAAAGGAAGATGGGTAGATGAACTCTCGCATGTCTTGTGGGCGCATCGCACAACAATCAAAACCAGTACTGGCGACACGCCATTTTCCTTAGTCTATGGAACAGAAGCCGTCATACCAGCTGAGATAAGAATGCCTACTATACGCACAGCAGAAGTCAACGTCATGACAAATGACGAGGAACGGCGCATAGACTTAGATATACTGGAGGAGAGACGCGAACGCGCAGCCATACGAGAAGCAAAGGCCAAGGCAAAAATGAAGAAGTATTATGATGCAAAAGTCAAGAACACTTCATTTCGACCAGGGGACTTTGTTTATCGCGCCAATGACGCAAGCCACGCAGAAGACACAGGCAAACTTGGACCCAAATGGGAAGGACCTTACGAGGTCACAGACGCGCTCGGCAACGGCGCATACAGGTTGCGCGATATGGAAGGTCACGACCTAGCGCGCACTTGGAACATCTGTAATCTCAAAAGATGTTACTTTTAGGCTACGGCCCTTACACAAACACACTCACACCCTACGCGGTGCCCAATAAGTGTTTGTCTTTCTTTTCTTTCTTAGGAATTATGTTTTCCATTTTTTCAATAAACTTGCAAGTATTAATAAAATGTTATGGTTTCTAGCTAACTCCATAGCGCACTTTTACTTTATTGCATATATGTCAATATTGTCTATCTTATATTTTTTGCCTACATGGTGTGCATGCACCACTTAAAGACCCACGAAGGCATAGAGGATGAGTTAACCTACTAATTTACTCGTTGAATAAGAGGGTTGCAAACCCATCAACATTGGATCACGTATCCTTGCTAAGCGCCTTACTCTTGAGACGTCAAAGTAAGTTTCACATGCGCACCCCACGACGGATGCGCGTATACCAAGTACACTGTACGAGCTTAGCAATATAACGAGCCAAGACACTTGGTCAAAAATAAAACTTAGCAAACAATGCAAGTATACTTAAGTTACGCACTTAAAAAACTTAGTCAAAAATAAAACTTAGCAAACAATGCAAGTATATTTAAGTCACGCACTTAAAAGACTTAGTAAAAAAAATAAAACTTAGCACACAATGCAAGTGTATTTAAGTTACGAGCTCATAACAAAATGTATTTTATTCCATATTTATTAAGTTACAAGGACAAAATACATAAGCTCACAAACAACCTATATGCTATGGCGGTGATCATGGCTCTCTTCTGGAGCGGCGGAACTTCCCTCCTTCAACTTACTCAAGATTATGGCATCCTGCATCGATACGGTTGGAACACTTACAGCCACACCATCTGATCTAGGAAGGTGTGCAGCGCCAATACCGCACATCACGGCCTTGCCCTTGATACCCTTTTTCACCGCAGCCCTCTGCGCATGTTGCTCCAGCACCTCCTTCAAGGGGACTTCCTTCTCCAGAGCAAAAGGATTGAGGATATCACGGGGCCGCGCAAAAACTGGGACTTGAAGCTGCGATATATCAGGTTTTAGATAATAGTCTAACTCCTCTTCCGCATTCTTCTCAAGATGGCGCTGCAAAGTTAAGCCGGCCATCAGCACAGCTATAGGGTCATCTTGGTCGCGCTCCAATTTCCCTATATGCGGCAGCTCAAGAACCTTCAGCCCCGCCATCGCCTCCACCAGCTCATCGTACGCCGTTGAGCTATAACCAGGAATCTCCGCCAAGTCCTTCTCCAACAGCTTGGCCTCACGGAGCTCCTCCATCGCCTGCGAACGGCCACGCGCTATCGCGCAGTGGACAACCTTCCCAAAGGCTTCCACCACCTCCGCAGACTCTAAAGTACTTAGAGCTGCCAGACGAAGCCCATGGCTGATCAACCACCTGCATTCACAAAGTGGTAACAAGATAAGATAAAATGGAGTGAAGAAAACAATTCTAAAAGATAAGGGTGTAAAAATACCTGCGCTCAGCAATCACAGTCATGAGATGAGGATACAGCTCCTCGTCGTACTCAATGCTAAGGGCGCGCAGCTTCTCCTCATACGCCACAAGCGTCTTCTCCATATTCTCCTTGAATTCTTGAAGCCTAGCATAATGCTCAGATCTTTTCTCCTCAAGGAACGACACAGACCACGATGCCCTGGCCTTCATCTGCTCGAGACACGACCTCGCATGTAGCAGATCAGCCAAGATGCTCATCTTGTCCTGAGCCATCTTCTCCCCATACGCCCTTGACTCCCCAAGCTCAGCCTGCACGCCCGCCAATTGCGCGCGCAGCTCCTCCAACTCCTCTTCCTTCTGGGCCAGAGCACGACTCTCCCCAACGCGCTTTCCCTTCAGCTGCGCCACCAGCTCAGCCTGACGGGCAGTAGTCGCAGCCAACTCATCAAGAAGTTGCTGCGCCTCACCACCACCTGCTGCCAAGGTATCCTCCCCCTTGTTTTCATTCTGCGGAGAGGATACTTCATCATCCTTCGCGTCGTCATCCCTACGGAACAAAGACAGTCAACAAAAAAATTACAACAAGTAAAAAAAAAAAAAAAGGGAGAGAGAGGAAGTGCACACTTACAGAAACGGAGAAGCATCAGCCTTCAACCGTGCGCCGGAGGTCGAAGTTTCCTCCGCGTTCGACTCTGCGTCTTTGATGACGTGTCGACGCCTCTTGCTGGTGCCACTGGTTCCAGCACCTCCCTTGCGCTTTAAGTTCTGCGCAACCTCTTCCCTCAGCACCTCTTCAGGTTTCAGGATCCGAATACTGTCAGATGACCCTGAGCGCGCCTCTTCGTGCGCCACCTCCACTTCAGGCACCACAGTAGGTGCCACCACTACCTCTGGCGCCATACTCTGGACGGGCGTCACCACAAGTGGTGGCGTGTCCTCAGGGACTGTCGCGGGTAAAACAGTCAAACGCCTCGCGGTTGCTTCCAGCAACGGCAGCTCCCCTTCCCTCAGAGGACGCACCCCTATGGTCACCTGCTTTGGCTTATCAAGCTTCACCACTGCGAATAAGTCCATCTCTGCACATATAAAAATGAAGCAAGAAAACAACGAAAGATTAGTTAGTAAATGCGCGAAGAAAAAGGATGAAAAACTTACAAACAATTACAAAGGATGAACACCCACCCCGGCCATCCTCACTCAGGAAAGTGGGAACCTCATCCGCTGCGCCAAAATACGCGCGGCTCAATCCTACATGCACCAAAAACTCCTCCGGATAGGGGTTAATGGCCAATCGATTGGCATTTAACGTCTGCGCGTCAGCAATACTATAGGAACCGGGTGCGGGATGCCCATCCCTTGGTAAAGACGCCTGAGTATAAAACTCAAAATTGGAAGGAAAGACCACGTCGTCTACCCAAAAGAAAAATTCCCTCCAATTCTTGAGGGCGTCAACTTTCTCCGTATAACATTGAAACGCCCGTGGGCGCTTCGCAAAGGACACCCAACCGTTCGACCATGTTGAGTGGTAAAAAGAGCGGAATAAATCTACAGTTGGTTCTATCGCTAGTAAATGGCAGTTTACCTTAAAATTCGACACCTTCGCCGCACCTATACAGTGCAGCTGAGAGATGTGGAGGCGGTAGTGATTGAGCAAATCGCTCAGAAATATAGATATAGGTACGCGGTAGTTAGCGTACTCGAAGAATTTCGTGTATAAACCTATCTTCCCTTCGGGGAAGTCGGCTATACACGCATCGACATCTGGCGCCTCTGGATGCACATCCAAAGGCACAAAATAGTCGGAAGAAAAGTGCATCACATCCTCAACAGACAACGCAGAGCGAAACTCCTCTAATTGAGCGACCATGTTCATCTTAAAACTAAGTGTACGCACACAAAGATTACCTACAGAAGCTCAAAGGTTTTCTAGCAAAAACGCTCTCAAAATGAAGAAGATGAATAGTGGTTGTGTGTGTATTTTACTGTGTGGTGAAAATAAAGGGGGGCGGCATTCTTATATAGGGTGGTAAAAACCCTAATTCACGCCCACGTGGATCCCACTCACAGTAAACGTGTGGCTAGAAGATCAAAAGGTACAACACTTTTTCCCGAATCCCAAGTGATACGTGGACACCATCCCCATTTACCGAGGTAACTATTTTGAACCTGTTAGGTGCATTGCACCTCCAAAAAGGCGGTAACAATTTGTTCATTATCCCGCCACGCTTACCGCTGCTTACATTAAGTCTAGTACCCGCGGCTACGTGCCGCGCATACTAGACTGGGGGGACATGATGACGTATAGCCTATATTTGGGCCGCAAGCCCAAATGATAGACATTACTTACACCTAAGTCCATCACGAATGGGCTACCATGACAAATGGTATGGGCCGTGGTATCAACGCTTGGGCTCACGAAGCCCAAAGGCCCAATCTAATTCACCGGATATCCGATAAGGATCATCTATTCAAGGAATAGATATCCTTACCTCGGATAAGCACCATGCGTGCGAAGAGTAAGGAGCAAGAAACACGGTTTCTTAGCCCCTATATATAGAATCATACGATTCTCATTCAAGGTACGATTCACGGAATCCCTAAAACTCTTAAACCAAAACCTAAATTCGATTACTTACTCTCACGCCGGAGTCTAATCGGGGGAGACAATCCCTCGATAAGTCTAACGGTGTTATTCTCTTTTCTTAGTACGCAGGTAACAAAGTGCTAAGGATCCAATTGATATAAGAGCAAAGCCCAACAACCAGGTACGCCCAACTTTTGTATCAACAATAACATTCATCAAGAGCTTGTGAATAGTACACTGAAGAAAAGAAAATGTACACAGTACTTTTTTTTTTTTTTTTTTTTTTAGTATTAACGGTCGTTACATTACAAGAAAAAAGTCCTTTAATGACTTTCTTAGCGACGTATTTTATGATTGCGACTTTTAGGTGATGGGTCGCTGTAAACGAGTCGCAAATTTTTTGCGACTCGTGACATGTGTCGCTAAAAAGAGCGACTAGTATAACGACTTGATAAAATAAGTCGCTATAAATTTGCGACTTTAGTATTTCTTGTCGCTATTTGCATCGCTGTTCCAAAGAGATGTTGCCATCTAAGTCGCTTAACGCGACGCTATTTTTGTAAAAGTCTCTATTTAAGTCGCTAATTAAGTCGCTATATAGCGACTTAATTAGCGACTTAAATAGAGACTTTTACAAAAATAGCGTCGCGTTAAACGACTTAGATTGCAACATCTCTTTGAAACAGCGATGCAAATAGCGACATGAAATACTAAAGTCGCAAATTTATAGCGACTTATTTTATGAAGTCGTTATACTAGTCGCTCTTTTTAGCGACACATGTCACGAGTCGCAAAAAATTTACGACTCGTTTACAGCGACCCATCACCTAAAGTCGCAATCATAAAATATGTCGCTAAGAAAGTCGGTAAATGACTTTTTTCTTGTAGTGTTAGTTATTTAACGGTTGTTAATTAACGACCGTTATCTTTAACATTTAAAAAAAAGTGTACGCACTTTGTCCTTCATCTCAGCAGTTCATTGCAAATTTAGTCCTCACAAAATTTACATAAATTTTCCTTCATGTTATACATCAATTGCAAAGTCAGTCCTATTTGTACAATACTAACGGTCGTTTGTTATTTAACGGCTGTTAACTAAAGACCGTTATCTTTAACATTTTTTAAAAAAATTTGTACACACTTTGTCCTTCATCTCAGTAGTTCATTGCAAATTTAGTCCTCACATAATTTACGTAAATGGTCCTTCATGTTACAAATCAATTGCAAAGTCAGTCCTAGGTAGCTAACTTCACGTTAAGTAGCTAACGGCAACAAAAGAATTCCGCAGCAACGCGCGGGTACCAACACTCGCTTAAACTAATTGTTAAAAAAAAAAACCCCTCTGTAAGTATGGCACGCCATGAATTCTATTGACGCTTTTCTTTTTTTTGCTAACTTACGTATACAAAAACCCACGGCAACGCGCGGGTTCAAAACCTAGTATATTACATATGGTAGAACTGAAACGTGTATTAAAGTTTTTATAGAATAATAATATATACCTCCCTAATAATAAACAAATTTGAGTTTGCCATTTCCTTACACAAAATAACAAATTGACAAGTAACTTTTTCAATTGTTTACAAAGGTGTCACGAGTTAATCCTTGACAGTTCACATCTGCATGGAATACTTAGAAGAATATGCCCAAATTGCATTTAAAAACCTAACCCGTGATTTATAATTAATATGTCCATGAATAGATGTAAGTAGATGACTACATATTATGCAGATAATAGACACCGTTAATTAGTTGATACTATTCAAATGTTTACGATAATCTTTTTTATTATGTCAAGATATTATAAATCATACTATATTATAAAGCATGATTGCCTTCTATTATTAGAATATTTAAAATTAAGTCTTACAACTTCTAAAGTTATAAGTACAACAACCAATGCTACTTATAGAAATTCCCCTCATATTTAATTCTAACATACAATTAATACTAACATTAAATACAATAAATAAATCATTATGTACATCAAATACAATTAATTAACTGGTCAATAAATATAATTAATACACTTATTAAAACACCTCTTACATAGGAAATACAAATTATCAAGCATATTGTATAACCAACTTAAACACAATTCTTGCATTAAATGTCACTAATATAAATAATAAAGCATATTATACAAATATTCAAGACTGAACGGCAATTGGCCAAATGGGCTCGAGCCCGAACGGGCACGGGTCAAACGGGCTCGAGCCCGAACGGACACGAGCTAAACGAAATTTTTGTTATCCGTAAATTTATTGTCAAAAAAAATATAATAAACTAAAATATGTTCACATATTGCACAAACCAAGCAAACTACTAAACAAAAAAAATAAAATAAATAATAAATAAAATAATACAAACTAAGCAAAATTTCATCAAACTTTTGCTAAAAAAAACTAATTAGTAAAGCTATTGACAAAAAACCTACAAATAGAATAAATTATTAGCCGAAAAAATTAAATTACAGCGTGCCCGCAGCTGTATCGCGCGGGGACCCTGCTAGTGTTTACTAATGCATACTATATTAATCACGAGCCAAATTCCAAATTTTCATCTACTTTGCTAAAAATGTCATCTACGTTCATCCATATTTTGAGTCATTAATTCTATTGATCATCCGGACTATTTGGAGCTCCACGTAACCTTTTTTCTTGCATCACCCAATACGTTTCATTGTGTTTTCTAGTACAAAAGGAAATATATCAATGGTCATTATCATGATATTTATGCAATAAACATTTCCAAGATAAGTTATTTTACATTAAAGAGTCTAATCGTCTAGTATAGATCCGTTCGCATATGCTCATATATTCTACTATTGTAAGATATGTTACAGGTAAAAACTATCTGAATTAAGCCTGTGTTTTACAGCTTATCTTAAGATATCATTAATATAATAAAAAATTATGCAGTAACTACTCTTAATTAATTAATAATGACTTATACAAAACCATAACCAAGTCATTTATTTTATTACTAGTATATTATATATACTTAAAATTTTCAATGTTTAAAATGAATTTTTGTAATAACTAGTTAGTCATAAACGTGTTAAAAACATGAATTTCTTATATGATTAATAGTTAAAAGTGGAAATAAAGTAGTTCCCGTTGCTATTTGTTTGACTCTTTGATACTAATCTTCTATTCTAGTCTAACATTAATCGTTTCTCGTCATAAGTCTTAACCCCATATAACTCAAGTAAATTGCTAAAAACACCTTAAACGTGTGGCTTCTTGCTCACAGGTCCTTTTTTTGTTCTACCATAACCAAAGAAACTAACTAGTCAACTAACTGTTCAATTGTTACATCGGCATCTAAGGATAAAGTGGTCATTTCTTATTTGTTAGCTTGAGAACGTAAAAACATTGTGAGTTAAAGAGCAACCAGATGGATAGGAAAAGCGGATTAGTTTTCTTCAGATATGTGCCCTAACCGGGGTATCCTATGATCGTTTTCGACCATTTTCTAGCACCCTCCAAATGTTTACTCGGTGAGGATTGGATATAGACTTTTTGTGAAACCATCAAGGTGCCTAATCACGCTAGACCGTCTTAGTAATGGTTTATTAACTAGATGTATGTAAAAGTGGTGGGCTGGTAATGAACGTAATCAAACAACATGGGGTGTTCATGAAACATTTTGCATACACTTTTCTGGCCTATGGAAATCATGAAAAGCCAATGCAAAACACGTTCAATGTATGTGGATCATGTACAATTGTTATTCCTTGGATTAAACGTTTGTTTATAGTCAATAAAAGCGTCAAAACTTTACATTATTGCTTATTTCTAGATATGGTTTTAAATGAGCATAGACAGCATGCATGATAAAAGGTATGTAAGTCAAAGTCTGGAACTATATAGCATATCAAAAGAGTGTATAATTAAAGACCACCATAACGTCATGCATGTCGTCTTGAATGATTTGTTCCCGAGAAGCTAAAACCATGAAAATAAGGATTAGTGTCTATTGTCAACAAAATGACTTCTACCCAACAAAGAAAAAAAAGCTGGTGCATACATTCTGTTATTACTGCCTGAATTTTTTATCTTTAGGATATATATATAAACAAAGGATCCAAACTATTGTAACACCAATGGACAATGTTAGCATATAGTTTGGAAAAGTATGTTAGCTAGAAAAGTATTATTGATACAAAAGTTGGGTGTTCCTTGTTTGGGTTCCTGTCCTCGTATCAATTAGATCTTAATGTTTGAGACCTGCGCACTAAGAAAGCAAACAAACACCGTTAGGCTTATCGTGTGATTGTTTCCCACGATTATCCTCCGGCGTGAGAGTAAGTAATCGGTTTTAGAGTTATATTGAAGAGTTAGGGTTTTGGATCGTACCTCAATGAGAGTTGTGATATTCTTTATATAGGTATGAAACCTAGTTAATTTCGTGCTCCTTACTCTTCGAGGTATCACGCTTATCCGGTCTATTGATCTCTATCTCATAAATAGGAGATCCTTATCAAGATTATAAATAATATATTTGGGTTTGGGCTTTCGTGAGCTCAAACCGTTAACATGGTAGCTCAAATCATTATCATGATAGCCCACACGTGGTGGGCTTGGGCATTAGTAATGTCTATTAATCGGGTTCGTGACCCGAGTGTGGACTATACGTCATCAAGTATAACGCTAATAGTAGAAATGGCATTATCCTTTGGAGTATTCAATTCCCACCATCATTTTGTCGAGTGCTATGTCGCAAGGGATCCATCTTTGTTATATGTTTAAAGTTTCGATCGTGGGGTCTCAATGATAAACACACGTAAACATCAATAGCATTTTAATTTCTCCTAGAATGACGGGCATCTCTAAAGAGAGAAAAAAAAAAAAAAAAAAAAAAAAAAAAAAAAAAAAAAAAAAAAGCCTTTGCTTCAATTTAGTGATCATCCATACTACATATTGGGTTTAATTGGCGTTACCTGAACCGTGTGTGCTTCGATTTGGCTCACCCGCGTCGGGTTACATTTATGGAGGAAATGAAATGTCTCTCACATATAATTTGGATTTCTAATAGTACAGAAGCAGGCATATTCACTTAAATTGGCTAGAATTGATCAATGCCCTCAAGTTGGCTTGTTCCAATAACGTGTAACTGCTTATGTCATGTTATTTATTCTGTCATCTTGCTGGTTTTTTTTTTTCTCAAAAATACTTCATTCTTAGAAAATGGTTAATTTAGTAGTTTGATACGGTTCATTTTGCCACTAATGCTTTGGGAGAACCCAATATTCAGACTCTCTCATATCTTGTATCTTTTGAAACTTATTACAATTCTTAATTTATTTGAACCCAATGTTACAAGCATCTATATACACTATAATTAATGCATTTTGCTAATTACAACATTTAGGATTTATTTACAATTAGGAGGAGGGATGCCACAAGCTTTCACAACCTTCTTAGCACCAGGTGAGTTGACATACTTGGCCATAGCCGGATCTTTGATGTAACTACACAAGCAAGACTTTTGCTCCTTGAGCTTGCTGCAACACTTCTTTGGTGGTGATGTTCCCTTCAAGATCGGACTTAAGCACGGCGTAAGCTGGGTGGGGCTACATGCCGCCACTTCAACACTTGGTGTTGGTGCAGGTGCCGTGTCACCAATGACGAGTCCCACTACCAATAACATAAGCGCAAAAATGGCTAACAACTTCATCTTTCAACTTTTTGATGTTTATGAAAATGTGACGAATTCGTAGCATTTATATACATGTTGGGAGTATTTTACGTGTTTGGTTGAGATACAAAAAAAACGCATACACAATGCATGACTAGTTTGATTTTCGACATAAGATGGATATAAAACAAGGATTCTGTGTCACGAGTTTAATACCATGAGAAAAAGAAAATCAAAAATATTATTATTATTATTATTATTATTATTATTATTATATAGCAAAAAGTTCTTTATAGATCTAATTTTTACCATAGAACCATCAAGCAATTTTAGCCACTCATTTCTTTTATCAAAATAAAAAAATAAACTTCCACCATTATTTTAAAACTTAAATACTTCGCAAACCGTAAATCGTCAAGCTACAAAAAAATACCATCGCGACGAGAATTAAATTATCTTTCTATAGACATGCATTGTTATATACTTTCGACGAACTTTTTTTTCGATGAATTTTTTTTTTCGTTCAGAAAAATCATATATGATTCGTAAGAATCATATATGATTCGATTTTAACAAATCATGTATGATTCTTACGAATATGATTCGTAAGAATCGAATTATATATGATTTGTTACGAATCATATATGATTTTTACGAATCATATATGATTCTTTCGGGGCGGATATTAAAAAAAAAATCGTTGAAAGTATATAACAATGCATATCTATAGAAATATCATTTAATTCTCGTCGCGATGGTATTTTTTTTGTAGCTTGAAGATTTACCGTTTGCAAGATATGTTGTTTTGAAAAAAAAAATGTGAAAAATATAAATGGGTGGCTATGATTGGTTGATAGGTTCTATGGCATGTATGAGTTATTCATGGATCTCAACTCTAAACATATATTGTATAAGTTTATGTACAAGAAAACGTGCTAAAACTTGAAAATATAACAAATCTCTATACCTAAAAGCATATTCTGAAGTTTACACGATAGGCTCGAGTTCAAATTATAGAAGAAAAAGGTTGAGCTAACGAAATTAACTAAATACATAAAATTCAAGTTCTAAAATAGGGATCGAATATTTCGACTCGAATTCTGGTACCGTACGTACCAAATCGATTCCTATTAAACGATACGGTGCCGAGACTACAAAATCAAAGTAGAAAAAAATTTTGTACATTAAATAACGGTAAGAGGTAAAAACGGGAAATCTCAGTTTTGGTATTGGAATAAAAAAATGGTTTACTTTTTTGAAAAAATATTGAGGTATAAAGTATAAACAATCCTATTAGTCTCTCTCATACATACTACACTAGAAAAAAATGACTACAAATCCAAACGGAAAAAAAAGGCTCATAAACAGTCTTTGGCAATAGTTGACCCTTTACAAACACTCTCAAAAATTAAACTGTAACCTATTATCAATCATTAAAATCATCAATTTTGCATCCATAAACTAACTCGGTCACCATCAATCATATTTCAATAATATTAATGATTTATTGTTAATAATGTATATCTTTGTTACAAACGAACGTGAATATGTATTTGTCATTATTCACCCACAATATTTATTTAATAAGTTAGGTATTGTTAGTGTGTAATTTTTTATTTTTTATTTTTTTTAAGAAAGGCTAGGATTATTGTTAGTTAATCTTGTTGTCAAAGACGAAATATAGATAACAATATATATCTTCGCCTTTTGTTTGTTTGATTTGGTTTTAATAAAAGGGGAAAAACCAAATATGTACAGTTTTTCTGGTAACGAGTGTGGAAAACTAAAAGGGGGTTGAATAGTTTTACCGGTTTTTCGTGTAATTATCTTTTGAAACTTTCCGTTTAATCAAAGATATGAACACAAAGACAATATATAACATGCAAGTATAAAGAAAGAAACGATCAAACCACAACACGAGTATTTATCGTGGTTCGGCTACAAGGACTCTTTTTCCTTGCCCTACGTCCACGCCCCGAGTATCCAACTCGAGAGTTTCTTTCACTAGTCAACAAGCTCCTTTCACCGGTGGA